>OY740768.1:59078003-59678003 GCA_963513935.1 Aphrophora alni | reverse complement strand
GAGAGTGAGGAAGAGAAAAATGAATAGTGGACTGTCGGGGAAGTACCGTCTACTCCCAGTGTTGATTTTATGGATACCGAAATAATTGCAGAGACTCCGGACCAACCGCAGCCTAGTGTAAGGGAACTATTGTCCACACCTGTAGGGCAAAGTGTATCTGAAAAATGGGTAAACAGTACTTTCGCACATCCACTGGCACGAAAATATATGCTCAAAATGATGAAAGATACCGCCGGTAGTCGAAATATAGATCACAGTTACAATTCCATTCCCAATATCGAAGAAGGAATTAATAATAAATTGTATCTCGATAAAGATCAAAACGATAATTATGAAGTGACCGTTACTATACCAACAGGTTCGTACGAAATTGAGGATATTGAAATATATATATAATAACAGCTGCCGTCGGAGATTGCATTTTCAGTCAAGCCGAACAATAACACACTTAAAGCGGAACTTAAGTGTTCAAAGACTATACATTTTAGACACGGATCTATCGGAAAATTTTCGGTTTCAATAATGAGGATTTATCAGCCAACCGAAAACAAGAATCTGAGCTGCCCGTCAATATTATAGAGGTGAATGTTATTAGAGTTGCGTGTAATATTGTGACTGGTTCATTTCAAAATGGAAAAGAGTCACACAATATACAAGAGTTTTACCCACAAGTGGCTCCGGGGTAAGAGATTGTCGAATATACCAACGACTGTAATATATTTACCAGTCAACGTGAAAACCATTCATAACATCACCGTAAGGCTTAGAGATCAGAACGAAGTACCTATAATTTTCAGAGAAGAATCAGTTCTGTCCGATTACATTTACGTAGAAATGGGTCTCGTATTTAATGTACAACGCTATAAGAACAGTATCAGTGTACGTTCAAACTCCACAGAGTTAACAGCTAGAAATATTCGTTTTCTCTCAGCTTTGGGATTTAAAGTGAAAAATGGATCTACTGGCAATAGATAGTGCAGCAGAATACAATGACGTCATCAGTGGTCTGGAATACCATTCGCACAGACCTTATGCGTCGTCAACGTACGGTAATAACGATGAAATTCGTATTCCCATAAATCAACAGTACGTGATCACAGCACTGTTTGGTAGTATATTATTGCATATAAAAGGAACAGTGAGCGGCACAAAAGCGGACGGCAGTGCTGCAACAGTGAAATTGGTCAACAATGCCGTAGCCTTTCTATTTGACGATATTAGATATGAATTTACCGGTAGCGAAGTGGACCGTACGAGAAATGTCGGAATTTCCAGTACCCTTAAAAATCTATTGTCGTTGCGAGAGAGTGAGAAGAATAAATTCAGCAACACAGGATGGTTGGGAGCCGATGGGATAGCTACTCTTTCAAATTTTCCTCTCTGTTCCGTTGAAGCTGTTGGTGGGATTTTCGAAGACTACCAACGGATTGTAATGAACGTAAAACAGGAACTCGTGCTCTTACGTTCGGCCTCTGATTTGAACGCTGTATAAAGTGATGATGCTGCAAACGTTAAACTGAATATAACTATTATACACTGGAGAGTGCCTTATGTGACGGTTTGAGATTCACTCCGATTGAATCTTTTGAAAATGATCGAAAGAGACGAACCTGTTCATGTACCGTTGCGTAGTTGGGAATGCTCGAGTATCCAATATTGCTGCAAACAAATCAGACAGTTTGCCGCATATCGTGGACAGTTAAAACCGCTAATCAGCTGGAAAAACCGCGATACGTTATTCTAGCCTTCCAAACAGATAGAAAAAATCATATCAAAAAGGATGCCTCTGTGTTTGACATGTGCGGCCTTTCAAATTTAAAACTCTATCTAAATTCACAGTATTTTCCTTACGATAATATTAACGGCGATATTTCCACAATGTACGAAATGTACCATAGATTCCAAGAATCGTACTATATGCAACAGTCCTTTCCCAGTCTAGATTTAGAATCTATTACAAACTCTCCTCTCTTCGTAATCGTTTGTTCCAAACAGAACGATTCTATTAAATCAGGTCCCTTGGATGTAAGACTAGAAATAGAAACATCTGCTAATATACCTGCAAATACTACAGCCTATTGTCTGATTTTACACGACTCGCATATTGTGTACAATCTCCTTACGGGGACAGTTAGAAAGGTTGTAGAATAGATGCGCACGCACAAACTGTATAGGTATAATATTATCGATACACTTGGAGCCGATCATTTGTGGACGAGAAACCATGTGCACCACATATCCATTAGTCGTTCATGCCTTCCTCAGGCTCGTGCCTAAGGATATATTATCGGATTTAGAGGACTTGATTGACGAAGGCGAACTATATTTATTCGACCCTACTGGAATAGACGATGAGTTGACCTTGACATTCACACACTATATCTACGATGACGACAAATTTCATGTCGATAGGTCGCAAGTATCGGAACACGTCAATACAGCTTTAAAGAGTCGGTACTAAAGTTACAAAAATGATTGTAAGATTAAATTATTAGAAAATTATAAAAAAATAAAAATTATTTACATATATATTATCTGAGTTGGCCAACTATAAATAAAGGTTTATTACATAAAAATTATGTTAGAAAATTTACTAGTAATTGACGTCAATACTTTATAAATTTAGAAAATCAACCCCTTTGGGGTCATGAGGTACGAAATTGCTAGCTTGTCCCTTCCAATAAAAATTTATTTTAGTTTTGCATTTTAAAAGAAAAATATTGTTATTATTGTTTTAAAAGAAAAAAAACTTAAAGCATCATCTAAACAAATTTCACAACAAGTCCTCAATTAATGAAATACATAAATTCAAGTTCTTTGCTTATTTTTAGTTTTCACTTTTGCAATTTAAACCAAGCTGAAATGTCCTTCGGATGAAATGTCTGGACTTGAATTTGAACTTGAAATTATAGCTTGAAGTTATAGGTTGTAATTCCAGCTTGAACCAGCGTAAGCTGAGAAATATACATGTTGAAATTAGTAAACAGAAACCTTTTACAAGTTTAAACACTTCTGTTCTAGATTTATAAGTAATATATTTCTCTGTAACTAAGCTCTGAAACTGCAATTTATTTGAAAATAAAATGTTATATATGTTAAATAAGTCAATTGATGATTTCACTTTATAATAATTAGAAATAAAATGAATTGCTATTCGTTTTAAAAAGACTGTTTGAATTTATACTCTTATAATTTACTGACAAGCTAAAGTTTAGTTATAATAAATTAAAAACAGATTTTAAATTTTTACAATTATAAAGACAGTACATATTTTAACATAGTTAACTCAGTAAAATAAAACAGTAACTTTCATTACCTGGTTCAAGAGTTGTCAAAAGTTGTTTTAAGACGAGCCATGATGAAGAAAGACGAAGTCATGATTTTTGATTTTTATAAATTTAGAAAGAAAAAAGAACTGCCCACATCTTTGTGAGGCTTCTTTATTAAGCAATTCTTACTTTTTTAAATGACAACATGATGACAGTTGAAGTAAAAGATAAATTCCAAAAAACTTTTCGAGCGAATGTCATCAGCACAAAACTCAGATCCGAACTAACTGTTATCAGCCCAGGCACCGTTAGAAAGCCTACGGCGAGAAATCACCTGACGCTGTTTTCGGACTTGAACGCTAGGTAACAGCACATCCCGGCAGTGTGTTCTATTTACTTCAAGAAATAGAAATACGTATGTCGGAACACCTTATATTACTCTAATATAGAATTACCAAGGCTTTACTGTTTCGAATGTTGCCTAACAAATGAAAGTACGCTCAGTAGTTAAAAATATAATGCATTTAGTACTACCGAATAACATATTGTTGTAGTTTGACGATATAAAAAATAGTACAATTAATGTAGACCAAATACAGAATGTATTAAGGGAAGTAAAATATTTCGTTACATTGCATATTTTTACCAAACCATCTCTAGAAACCGTTATTATCTTGAAATGTATTCGATGTATATATATATATATATATATATATATATATATATATATATATATATATATAAAGGTTCACTTTGATATTACAGTGTAAAACTGGTTTCATATAAAATATGGACAAATAATGGTATTAAAGGATTAAATCAAGCAATAACGCTAAAGTTTCAAAATTATTTTAATAATATAAATGACCTACAAATGTTTTGCCTTGCGGCATCATCGGGCTACTGATTGGTTTGGATCTTTGCCAGGTTGGTTTTTTTTTTACACCCCCACAATACAAGTCCGTACATCCAAAATAGCTTGAGTACCTGTTCACAAATTAATAATTTATTCTCCACTTTTAACTCAGAGTTACACCCTAGTAGCTACTCTACTTAATAGTGAGATATTTTTTCTTCGTAACATGCTCTTTCCATTTAATTTTTGAATCAATGGTGATACCCATGTATTTAGCTGAGTTGGCAAATGTTATAATCTGATCATTGATTATCACGGTGAGAGGTGTAACTTTCTTATATGTAAAGTTAATATGATTGGATTTGGTTTCGTCCACCTTAATACGTAAGGGGATTTTTAATAATAACTTGTAAATATTTTCATAAATATCAGAGTTATTATTCATTTGTTTATTGTTATTTTCCAAATTAATTTTAATAATAAAATGGCATAACTAAAAAAAAAAAAGTTAACTATTTTGTAACATTTCTTAATAGTTTTCGACATAGATGTAAATAAGTTCAAGTTTGTATCTGTCAGTATGTGAATTAAAAAATTATGAAATTTTTAAGGTTTTAAGAAAATTGTTGGAACATTTTCCATATAACTTAACGCACACAATACAATATCCCATTGCGCAGATGCTTAGATCTCTCAGAAGGGTATATTTTCATTGTTATTTTAAGAAAATCTACTTGCACCCTTCAAGTTTGATGCATAATCTTATTTCCATATTTTACGATGTGCTCAGAATTTGTGATGTTCTAAGTATGAAACGAGAAAATATAATTATTTTATATATTGTATCAAAATAGAGAAAACCATGTTTACATTATAGACAAAACTGTTTTGAATATACTATTTTAGATTTTACACGAAAAAAATTATTGAAAATCACTGCTTATTAGATTTCAGTCAGCTTAATGCAAGAAACGTTCCACAGGAGAAATAGCTAAATTTTCAGTTTAATTTTTTTTGAAACTTAAACCTAATTGAAGTGTAAGAATCGGAAAACTTACATTTAAATAAAAATTTAAATAAATATCTGGGTTTAACTTCTTCCTTTTTATAGAAGTTCTATAATACTGAAATGTAATACATATAAAGAAATAAATTATTACATATAAGGATGTGATTTTATTAAACGAACAAAAATCTAATGTAAAAAGTAATGATAAATTTAAGTAGTCATAACAATTCTTTTATGTTTTCAGTTTATAATTTGAGATTTCTATAATAAAAAAGAAACTATAATACAAGTTTTACTATAAATGGAGAAGTTGTATAGAATCTTGAATCAACAAGTAAATATAGTTTTCAGGAATAACTTGACTAGATTCAATTTGATTCATTATTATTTTAAATTGAGTAATTGTCTACAATTTACTAAAACAATCTTTTTGTCAATCAAATTGTTCTGAGTGTCAAAAACATTCTTCAAATACCTCTAATTTATTGCTTGATACAAATTAATAATTGATGTAGCCAGCCGATAACTTTCCATTTACACATTGTTACCAATTTGTGTTCAGCTTTTTAATCCACTTTCTAAATGTTTAAAAGAATAATTTTAGGTTAGGTTAGGTTAGCGATTCAGCTAATAAGGATTTCTTTCTGTAATTTTATCATCGCTATAATCAATTTTCAATAAAATAATACAATTCTGATGCCAAGTATCCTGCAACTAACTTTAACATGTTTAGTCAAGCCTTCTTGAAACAATATATACCCATACACAAAAGTTTGTTATAAAATTGGAATCATTCCGTATGCTTGCCCCTAATATGAAATTCTAAACTGGATAGATTTGATAAATTATTTAAATAATCTTTTCTTCACGTAATACAAAATAATTATTATGGTAATTACCTTCAAATAATTGTTACCAGGCGACTGAAAATTAAAGATTATGGAACCTACTGGTAAACATGTTTAAAAAAAAAGAAAACAAAATTCATTAACAAGTGCTAAAATTTATTTAGCTTAAATTCTTTGAATTAAATTTGACCATTTACAAAAATACTTATAACAACATTTCATATTTCTTGGTCTTTTAAAAGAAAATTACAAAATTTAGATTTCAGCTTAAAAAAGAATTTATATAAAGAATTTAAATTTTTAGATATAAAAAAAAGGTCGAAATTGTGTAATACAGTTAACAAGATTTTATATTATCAAATACTTAGTTTACTACTACTACTACTATATATATATATATATATATATATATATATATATATATATATATAGAGAGAGAGAGAGAGAGAGAGAGAGAGAGAGAGAGAGAGAGAGAGATATCCAACTTTTAGACGTGGAATATGACAAAAGACGACTTAAGCGTCATAAACCGGAGGACTTAGTTAATATCTATGTTTAATACATGTTATTTTATGTTATATGTATTACTTATTTAATCTATGGATTAAGATTGTAATAAAAAAAAATAAAAAAAAAATATATATATATATATAAAGAATTTAAATTTTTAGATATAAAAAAAAGGTCGAAATTGTGTATTACAGTTAACAAGATTTTATATTATCAAATACTTAGTTTACTACTACTATATATATATATATATATATATATATATACAGTATATATATATATATAGAGAGAGAGAGAGAGAGAGAGAGAGATACATTTTTAAAACTAGATAGATCACATACCTTTTCTATTTTTAAAAAAAGACAATTTTATAATATATAAAAAAAAATTAAATTAATTTGTTTTAAACTATTAACGTCAATATGATTCTTTAATTTTGAAAAATAACCCCTTTGGGGTCGTGAAGGCCGAAATATTTTGCATGCAGTCCCATCCAATATTATTTTGATTCTAAATTTGTACACATTATTTTACAGATTTAAAAAAAAGAAGTGAAGACACATTATCATACAGAGCTTTGTTCCTTGAACAAAATTTGTTATTTTTCACAAAAGAATAATTTTACAACCAAAGTTCCTTTTATTAACACTTGTCATTTTTAAATAAGTTTATATTTCATTTTATACATATATACGTGATGATGTGGTGCACTTTGAGAATGTTGAAACTGAGTTTAAACCTGTCTGGAATTGCAATCTCGGAGCAATCTCGGAACAATCTCGGAACAATCTCGGAACAATCTCGGACCAGCTTTTGCTAAGCAAAAGGCAATTAAAAAAGATTTAGACAAACTTATACAGGTTGTTCGACAAGTTTTTGTAATGAAAAATGATTTTTGATTTAATTAAATTAAAAAGGAAAATTATCAGAATTACAAAATGTCCAAAAAGATTATAAATAGGTTTTTTTTGATAATTATAAAGAATCTAATATATCTCGATCTTTGTTTGAGATAAAGAATTGTAACAACTGCTAGAAAATTTTTAAAACAAAGATTCTAATTAAGAAAACCATTTGACTAGTTAATTCTTTGATTTTATGATTATTTAAGTTTATAATTAGATTTTGTAAATTGTTTTTAAATGAAAGAAGGTTATTCTATTTTTTACAAGACATTAGCTTTCAATAAAATTACTGAACAATTAAAAGGAAAATAATCCTAGTTAAATAATAATTTCTGAACAAAGCATATATCAGTAATTAAAACTTAAAATATTAACAGAGTTATATTATGGTCAATTTTAATTTCGAATACCTGGAACTGGTTGTAAAATGCTTAGAAGCCTGACATGTGCCTGAAGGTCATTGTGAGTTGAAATTACATGTAGGAAACAAAGATCACTGAATAAATAGCGGTATAATTTAACTGTAACACATTTTAGAATTTAGAAGAAAGAAAACTGTATGATTACTGACAAAATGCACATTTCCTATTTCGGAGATTTCATGTTCAAAAAAAAACTGCTACTCAATAATGTGATTTAGAAGTGACCAACATGTTATCGGTCGACTGGGTTCAAGAATGCAACGATCATGTGATTGTGGATTATGATATTCCCCGCCAGGTCTCAGCACAGGGCGGTGGCATGACCCGGAGGCGATATCGGAAGTAGAATGTTGATTTATCGATAAGTGAGAAGCAGATTTTATATGTTGTCTGAAGGACGTTACAGCTCTCCCCCCCCGAAAGACGGAGTTGGGGTGGAGTCAGAAAGGGGGCCAGAAGGGCCTCCCACAAAATTTTGAAGACAGGGGCACCTGATAGAAACAACGCTTCATAGTGCTTTTATTCACCACTCTAGGGTGTAGCCTCCTTCGGCGCTTACTTATTAAATTTTGAAATTTCTAAGGCGTCTCAGCTCTTCCCACCAATCAAAAGAAATCGGGCTAGTCCCAGGAGAGAAAGAGCTGAAGATGACGCAAAATTGTCGACATTGCTGTGCATGAACTGACATTGTACCACTAGGGTACGGGAGGATGGGGTAAGGGTTAGGAGTGGCACCTCGGGAAGCCAAGGGAGGTGACCACTCCAGGGAACAAAGGGAGGGAAGTGTATAACACTTAAAGCATTCAGGAAATCGGACTCAGAGGGGGGGAACAGTCCTCTGAGCCGATTTAAAATATAAATTACAAAAATATATAAAAATAAAAATAAAACTCCTGAAGCTATAGTCAGATCATGCTCAGCGTCGTTATTTAAATTTCTCTTCTCCCATACGAAGAAAAATTTAAACTATTCACGGCTCTTAACAATTTCCGTGATTTTAAAAAAAAATTTAGAAGGGCCAAAACAAATAATCAATTCCAAAATAAACAAAAAAGCAGTATGAAACGTTGAAGAGTCAAAATTGTTCTATTGCACAAGGCAGGGCATGTAGTTGACTTAAGGTCTTATCTGTGTCTTAATCATGTGCCCCAAAAAAATAATTAATTTAATTTAAAAAAAATTATGTAAAAAAAATTTCATTAAAATTGGTATGAGTGTTTTCAAATTAAAAGGTATGTAAAAAAAAGTGTAGTCAAAGTAAAGATGTATTAAAGGTGACCCATAGCTGAAAACCAACTCCGGTTTTCTTATCCCTAGCAATTAAATGAGGAAACAAACATGTTGACCTGTTAACAAACAAACAATACAAGAGGAAATCAAACAGGTCAACCATGTTGTCCTATACACAAAATCTGGGCACCTATATTACAGAAGGGAAATTTAGTATACAATTATTTTATTTAAGTAAGGATAGCAATGTCTGTTTGAATTTTGAGAAGGGAGAGAAATTGAAATGAACACACCAAAAAAAAAATTAATTGAGAGTTGTATATATTGTATATATGTATGTGTGTATGTAAGAAACCAAACAAACAAGCAAAATCAATCCTCGAGAAAATTTTGAAAATTTTTGAAAAGTTTTTTTTTGTTTTTATCTATTTTTGGATTTTTATTTATTTTATATTTATATTTTTAGTATTCTCGATAAAGCCTTGCCTGTTTGAATCGAATCCAGTGATTTACTAAAGTGTATTATGAAAATATTCAAAAGAGAATGAAGGAAAAGAAAAGAAAAAAAATTTATCAAAATTGGTCTAGGTGTTCTTGTGTAAGGTGTGTTTATGTGAAGTTATTTAGAGACTAATAAGTTTATGTAAAAAAAAATTTTTAGTTTCATCAACAATGGTTGTTCAGTTTATGAAGTAAGCTGTAATGACAAGGAAAGGTGAGCTTTGTCCGGCACAGGATCAATTTAAAAATATTAAATTTTTATGGTTCCATAAAAAAAGACCAATTTTATAATTAACCACGCTCTGCTACCAAAAACATGTTACCAGGCGACTGAAAATTAAAGATTATGGAACCTACTGGTAAACATGTTAAAAAAAGAAAAGAAAACAAATTTCATTAACAAGTGCTAAAATTTATTTAGCTTAAATTCTTTGAATTAAATTTGACCATTTACAAAAATACTTATAACAACATTTCATATTTCTTGGTCTTTTAAAAGAAAATTACAAAATTTAGATTTCAGCTTAAAAAAGAATTTATATAAAGAATTTAAATTTTTAGATATAAAAAAAGGTCGAAATTGTGTAATACAGTTAACAAGATTTTATATTATCAAATACTTAGTTTACTACTACTATATATATATATATATATATATATATATATATATATATATATATAAATATATATATATATATATATATATATATATATATATATATATATAGAGAGAGAGAGAGAGAGAGAGAGATACATTTTTAAAACTAGCTTGATCACATACCTTTTCTATTTAAAAAAAAAAAAATTTTATAATATATATAAAAAAAATTAAATTAATTTGTTTTAAACTATTGACGTCAATATGATTTTTTTAATTTTGAAAAATAACCCCTTTGGGGTCGTGAAGGTCGAAATATTTTGCATGCAGTCCCATCCAATATTATTTTGATTCTAAATTTGTACACATTATTTAACAGATTTAAAAAAAAGAAGTGAAGACACAATATCATACAGAGCTTTGTTCCTTGAACAAAATTTGTTATTTTTCACAAAAGAATAATTTTACAACTAAAGTTCCTTTTATTAACACTTATCATTTTTAAATAAGTTTAAATTTCATTTTATACATATATACGTGATGATGTGGTGCACTTTGAGAATGTTGAAACTGAGTTTAAACCTGTCTGGAATTGCAATCTCGGAGCAATCTCGGAACAATCTCGGAACAATCTCGGACCAGCTTTTGCTAAGCAAAAGGCAAGTAAAAAAAGATTTAGACAAACTTATACAGGTTGTTCGACAAGTTTTTGTAATGAAAAATGATTTTTGATTTAATTAAATTAAAAAGGAAAATTATCAGAATTACAAAATGTCCAAAAAGATTATAAATAAGTTTTTTTTTGACATTAATAAAGAATCTAATATATCTCGATCTTTGTTTGAGATAAAGAATTGTAACATATGCTAGAAAATTTTTAAAACAAAGATTCTAATTAAGAAAAACATTTGACTAGTTAATTCTTTGATTTTATGACTATTTAAGTTTATAATTAGATTTTGTAAATTGTTTTTAAATGAAAGAAGGTTATTCTATTTTTTACAAGACATTAGCTTTCAATAAAATTACTGAACAATTAAAAGGAAAATAATCCTAGTTAAATAATTTCTGAACAAAGCATATATCAGTAATTAAAACTTAAAATATTAACAGAGTTATATTATGGTCAATTTTAATTTCGAATACCTGGAACTGGTTGTAAAATGCTTAGAAGCCTGACATGTGCCTGAAGGTCATTGTGAGTTGAAATTACATGTAGGAAACAAAGATCACTGAATAAATAGCGGTATAATTTAACTGTAACACATTTTAGAATTTAGAAGAAAGAAAACTGTATGATTACTGACAAAATGCACATTTCCTATTTCGGAGATTTCATGTTCAAAAAAAAAAAAACTGCTACTCAATAATGTGATTTAGAAGTGACTAACATGTTATCGGTCGACCGGGTTCAAGAGTGCAACGATCATGTGATTGTGGATTATGATATTCCCCGCCAGGTCTCAGCACAGGGCGGTGGCATGACCCGGAGGCGATATCGGAAGTAGAATGTTGATTTATCTATAAGTGAAAAGCAGATTTTATTTGTTGTCTGAAGGACGTTACATAATATCCGCTTTGACGTTAGTTATATCCTTTGCTGCGTAAAAAAGATTAAAAGTTCTTTAAAATTTAATAATGAGTTACGTTGTAAAATTATTTCATAGCACTTTATAATAAATTATTGATGTTTGACGTAAATACTAACTGTGGTGGACTAGTTATTTAGTTCACTAAATAAGTAATGAATACATTATTCATTGAATTGTAACTGTGCGAATAGTGTAAGAGATATGTAAATAATTTAACAGTAACTGCTAAACGAATTTTGGTATGGAGTCATAAGCTGTATTTATTGTTTGTTTAATTTTCAAAAATATTAACAAAAATGTAAGTTTATTTGAAAACACTTTTAATCACACATTGCTGAAAAATGATTTTTTTTTTTATATTTAACAGAAGCTATATATGTAATTTACGGATTTATGCAGAGTATTTTTTAAGTGTGATACAAATAATAAATTTTTTTAAATATTAAAAAAAAAACTTAACTTTTTGGCGTGGTCTGTGTGCAAATACAACCACTTTTATTTAACTTACGCTTTTTCTATATATCCCTCTTTTTGAAATTGATTTATTCTAATTTGTTTCCTTTCCTGTCCTAACAACCTTTGAAAACATTAAATGTTGAATTTTTTTGAGATAGTGAAGTCAATCAGAATGTAGTCAAAAGTGGCTATGAAGTATAAACATTGGAAAAAACACCAGGAAACTTATATTTATCTTTAAATTCCACTTTTTATTATTTTATGCCTTAGTGTAGTTATTATTTTTAATGAGTTAATGAATTAATTATTCATAGAAAAGTCATTAGTAATATACACGTAGAATGTCAATTTATTTTGTTCAAAAGTAACATATGTATTTTTAACGTGATAAACCCGTAGTTATTAACTACTTAATTAAAAATCTAAAGTGATTAAATACCTTGTTGTGTAGTTTATTTAAAAAAGCTTTGACTTGGCACCAAGAAATATGAAACTTATTAAGAAGAATAAATTTCATAGCGTTTGTGTTTAATATTAAATATGAAGTTCTTGGGAATCTACATATTTTGTAAGGAAAAAGGTAACAAACAGAAAGTTTCGCTACTTCTCCGGAAATTTTCATTCCTGAGAATATCAGTAAAAAAAATAAGAAACTGTGTGCAAGCAATAACTTATACTGACAAGTACCAAAATATTTGACAATTTTCTACTAAGAACTTGTTCAAAAAATAAAAATCAACCATAGACATCATTCCAAATTATGATAGGCCTATATCTTAAAATCGTTATAATATTTTAATATATTATTGCTATAATCTACTCTATAACTGAACAATTTTTAAATTGAAATTTTCAACCACTATTATTTCTAAATATTCAATATAATTAATAAATTATTTCGAGACCATTTTTCTACTTTACTTTATTTATTATGTGTTTAGGTCTTCCTATATTCACTAAAGGAAATGATTTTAATAAGATAACTTATATGCTGAACTTTCTCAATATGTGTCGTGTTCTATGTCCTAGTATGTTTGTAGAATTTTTTTTTTTCAAATCTACTTTTCAAATAACTATCCTAACGGTTAGGTTAGGTTAGATTTGGTTAGTTTAGGTTAGGTTGGGTTGGGTTAGGTTACGTTAGGTTAGGTAAGGTTTGCAATCAGAGCAACTTGCATATTTATAAGTTGTTAAAATTGTTGAAATACTTGTTGGAAAAAAATTGGACCGAATTGATTTTGGGGACCACAAAATATCAGCAAGATCAAAATTGAGGTCGGAACCTCAACGTCATCACAATCTATTCCTAATATACAACATTGGTATTGAGAAAGTAGAATAATGTAATTATTGGTATAATGACAAGTATAATTATGAAACTTTAAATATTTAAATCTACATATGTGAATATTTTGCGAAACAATAATAGCAGTTCTACGTCATAGCTTTCATTAGCTGTTAATTAGTTTCTATAGGCAATATATTCAATTCATTGCTTTTTTTCTTTCTGTATCTAAATACAACCTTTAATCCATGATAAAAATTGTGAGATATGTTGCTAATAGACGTTCGTTAACCAAGTTATTTTTTCAACTTTGTCAAAAATACAAGTAAATTATGAGTTAGTTCACTTCCTGAAGACATAGATTAGGGATATATAATTAAAGTATAACTTATAACTACTCTAACAAAAAACAAAAATAAGAACTTACTCAATTCAAATAATCGAACATTTGAGATTCATAAATTTATTGAATTGACACATTGTTATTTTAAACAAGCATTTATCACGATTGGCTTTTTTTATGATCATGTTGTAATACTCAGTAACTCTTTAATTTTTTTTTCAACTACGAATATATTATGGGCATAAGTTTTCTAAGGATTATATATATATATATATATATATATATATATATATATATATATATATATTAAAAAATCATAAATTCGTGTTAATATATAGCCTACTTTACTTTAAAGAAAAGGGCATGCAAAGTTATTCTGTTTTAATACATAACGTTATTACTTTAATAACTGTGGCAGAGTTTTGTGAAAATTTTTAAAGTGTGTCAAATTAAATGAATTTATAGACTAAATTTATGTTTCACAGTTTACAGTGACTATTATCGTTAATTTCAATCTCAACCATAAGCCATTTCATGGATGAGTTGTATAAGCAGAGAGCCATAAATATATTGCTTTCATGTCTCGTGTGTGGTCATGAAAGCCAAACAAAAGCCAAGTGACTAATGGACTTTAATGTGGATATCAAACGAAGTTCATATTTTCCCCCATATTAGTGGATTTTCGAAACATTTTTGGCGAAAAAAGATATACATATTTTATCCACATTTAATTCCAACTACACTTTACAACTTAAAGAATATTACAAGTAACAAATTTAATACTCCAAAATAAATGAAAGTGTTGAAACATATTCTTCAATCATCACACATTACTAGGTTACTTCCACAAGAGCAAGATACAGAAATATATTCTTAAAATAAAACTGTTTTGATCAAATGGTATCTAGATGGTCAGTACCCGTAGTTTTACATCAACTTTTATGAATGAGAAACCATATTCATGTAATTTTTGTTTTTAAATATAACGGTTACTAAAAGAAACCTCTCCATGAAACATCATTATTTCCTTAACATAATTTTTAGGTTCATCATTTATCAAATATATATTTTAAAAATCGTTTTTATTAACATATGCAAAATAATTGTCCTCTTGCGAGTAGATTGGTGAGAGTGGAAGATTTATTGTAGAAAATCGGTACAATGTTTAACAACATAATATAATTACCTTTTTCTTGGTAAGTTGAATCAATTCTCAACTGTACTATTATAAACATATTTTAAAGTAACCTTCTATGAATATTTTATAGCTAAACATTTCAATAGATAATTATGAAACTTGATTTTAAGAACATGTATGTAAAAGTAATTTAATATACCGCTGTGCAGGAGATGGTCAGACACAGAAATATGGAGCGGAGCCTTTGATTCTTCAGTTTTATAACCCCGAAAGATTATGTGCGAGTATTTAGCCGGAGTCATTCATATGAATGATTAAAAAAAAAAAAATTTGACCAATTGAAATATATGCTGCTAAGTTCCGTGTACTTAGTTGTTGTATATATAAAAATTAAAAATATTGATTCAAAACCTTTTACCCCTGTTCCTAAAACCAGAAAGTTAAGTCGTATACTTTCAAAATCGCAGTCGTTTATAATATTAATTTATTGTCAAATGTTTCAGCGAAGTTTATACAAAAAAAAAAGTTACTTTTTAATAACAAACTAAACGATTTTTGTTTGTGTTTTCTGTAGCTCAATATATAGAAGAGTTATCGTCTAAATACCTAAATTGTATTTATTAGTGGTTTCCATAATACCCAAAATTATTCCAGAACCAAAATATGTTGGAGTTATTTTAAATCTTTTAATAATTTTTAAAAAATCAAAACAATTGTGTACAAAAAAAAACATTTAAAAGCTATTTTTAATTTAAATACATGAAAATACACATGTATTACATATGACGCATGCAACACAAATGTAATTGATCAAAATTGAAATTAAATTGAGAAAACACAATAAATATACGTACAGCATGTGAAACTTGATCCTTTTTCAAGAGAATTACAAAACATATTCAATTTAATTTGTCCTCCAAATATTTTAACAAAAAAAACCACACGTTTCATTAATTACTTATGTAAACGCTCTATAATACCAGGCTACTCTCTGATTGTTTGAAAAATGTGGAGAATTCTATCCTCCAACTGATGAATATCGACAATTAGTGTTGAATAAAACCGAGACTTTGAATTTTCCCATAGATAATAGTATAATTGTTGAGATAAGGAGAGCGTGCAGGCAAACCAACGGGACCACCCCGACCGATCCATCCTCCTTGAATATGGTTATTTAACGTTTGTCTGAAATAATTTGCAAAGTGAGAGGACGCGCCATCATGCACGAACCCTGTGTTTTTTACAATTTGGAATGAAACATTCTCTAAAAGTTCGGGTACTGTATTTCCAATGAATTGCAAATAAGAGTCACCTGTCAATCTATGTGGAAAAAAGAAATTCCAGATATCTTATCCATTTAGATTGATCCAAAACGTATAACGAAAATCTGTGTTAACTTCTTGATTTAAATACTGCAATAGGTTATTCATCACACCAAACCTGTCCATTGTAAAAAATATTTTTACCATTTTTAGTGGAAGACGCCTTATCGGTAAAAAAATATATTGTATTTAAACAGTAGATTTGGGAGAGTGTATATGCACTTGTTAATTTCCCAAAACTGTATCTCTTATTACCTGGTATTAGATCTTGTTCACGTTGCAGATAGTACAGATACAATAATTGCAAGTGTAAAATATTAAAAACTGTTGTACGATATATGTTTTCTTGCATATCAGCTTTTCTGCAAGATCAATTTGGATTCTTCTACCTCTGGAGTTGAAAACGTTTTATTTATACCATTTCCATTCATGACGGTTTCCAATTTTCCAGTTTCACTTAAACGTCCATGAAGATGTGCAAATCATTTATTTTTTTCAAGCTGTTAGCAGTTTGGATACTTTTCTCCGTAAATCAGTTTTGCCACCCTCGCATTTTCATTCCCTTCAACATATTTAAATGCACAACAGAAATGTCACTATTTGAGTCATTTTGATTTATTTTTAATGTCAATTAACATGTTAATTACAACTTTCATTTAAAAATAATTACAATTACGAACCCACTAATTCAATGGGTGTTATAGCACATCAGCTATTTACTTTTCAAAGGAAAGAGCAACTATGCAAGAATTTAGCTAACAGATGTAACAATTTTAGCAACTAAAAATAGCTGTTTGGTTTAATAAGTATTAGGGAGAAAACTACCAAGAAATAAAATTTGTAGTATTTAACCGATAACTTAGTTATATTTTGTTATACAAAAAATATAAAGTAAATAAATAAAAATAAATTTCCAATAAAAAGTAGTTTTTTATTTCTTTTAATATTTTGTTAAATTAGTGGTTTTCAAGATGTTTCATACAACAAATTAAACGGGTAACATTTTAAAATATGCGAAAGAATTTTCTGGTTTATCGTACAGAGGTAAAAGGTTTTGTAACAAATACGTTATCAAAATTTTAGTTCAATATTTTTTTATTTCCAAAGATATCAAATGTTTCGTAAAAAAAAAAGAAAATTACAGATAACTGGAAAAAAAGCATTTCCGGGGCTATGTTCACTAGACTTTTTTTCAACATTAGGTTTGGTACAATCACTTCTAGAAGTTTTGCCTCGCCTATAAAAGACACCCTGTATAAGAATACAAGTGCATAAGAATAACTATTAGTAAATATTATTATCATCGAACGCATAAAGTAGAATGTGATCAAACATTTAACAACCTGAAAAATATTACATTTATTTCATTAAGTATATTTATTTTGTTAAAGTATTATATCTTATCAAAATAAAGCTGCTACTTCATACAATTAGTTCTGTTAATGTTATTTTTAGCTTGAACATGAAACTCTAGCATTATTCGTTACGTCGTTCATGTTTTTTACAAAAATGTACAAGTCCAGAATGCGTATTAGTTTAACAATAACAGTAACATCATAATTAATTATATTTTCTGAAACATTAATTTAAGTTATTTAATAATTACATCAACATTGTTCTATTTTAACTAAAACCTTTTGTTATCAATTTTTACAGAGCTACTTGTTCAGATCATGCAAATTTAAACAATAAAAAACACATTTGTACAAATGAAAAAGCAGAAAAATAAAACAAAACTAAATTAGCATATTCTGGTTAGCAATTCAAAACAACGAAATGGGACTCATGAAATATTTATTCTTCAAAATATATTCTTCTTCTTTTTTCGTTTCTCCGCTATTGTAATAATAGTTCTTCACTTGTAGTTGCTACAAACTGATGTTATACACCAATTATTGTTTATCTAACGTTTAGGCAAAAATAAAAATATCTGGAATTAATTTTATTATTTTAAAAACTTACGTTATACATTATCGTCATGCTTGTTTTAGCTAAATATTGCATGCAAATTTGTAAGTGATTAATTTTAATATTAACTGCACACACCTACTTTCCTAATACAAAATGCAAATAATTTACTAAACCCTTACAATTAATACAATTTGATTTTTTTAATATTGAAGCTTTTGCTTGTTATCTAAAGTTTGGTATTATAGGAGAGTACTTAATTAATTCAATTAAATGACAGTGCATAAAATGTATTGTGTGAAGTCTCAAACATTTTAAATATATATATATATATATATATATATATATATATATATATATATATATATATATATATATATATATAGGGTAGCTAAAAAGGTGTCCCTACCTCCACTTTTTTACGTATTTGTCGACATCCTGATGCCCGATTTGTGAATAATCACAATCAATCTTCAACCGTCCATATTAGATATTAAGCCTTTGTTTAAAAAAGTCTAAATAATGATTTAGCACGGTTTATACCACTGATGTTAGTGGTTAAATCGGGCTTTAGTATCTGTTTTCAATCTGTTGTTATTCGCAACAAAATATTAGAAATTTAGGTTTGTTAAAATACAGAACAAAGACATATTTTTTAAAATCTATTTGTGGCATATGTCTCTGCTCATGACTTCGATATAAGTGTCTGTGTTGGAACTTGTTTTTCATTATTTACTTTTGTGAGTTAACTACTATAATAGAAAAATATTTACTCCTAATATATAATAACTTTAAAATGGTAGGAGACTTGCTTCATCCTATTAAAATTGAGTCGTTTTATTAACGTGATGTGTATGAACTAAAACCATCCTTCAATTACTTTACTTGAGATAGTTAACAAATAAAAAACACTATTTTCAGGATACTCTTTTTTTGTACAATACAAATACAAGGCAACATGACGTTTCAATAACTAAGTCATCATCAGTTGTTGTTCCATTCACATATACTTTCCAGTCGCTGAATTATTGTCATACTCAGTATTCATAGCTATTGAATATCTATTTGTTCACTGTCTTAATAATTTACGTGCATGTAACAACTAAATATGGTGATTTAGTCATTAAAGTATCGCCTTGTAGTTGTGTTGTACAAATAAAGTGTTTATTGAGGAAAACTACATTTCCTTTCACATCGTGATTGAAGTTTCAATAATCATGATCATTGCAATGAGTGACAATAGGACAAGGATTTTCAATGAATGAATTTACAATAAAAGTGAAACATTATGATTTAATTTAACATGTATGCATGACTTTAGTAGATACAAATGAAGATACACAATTTGAAACTATACTCTACTCATTTGTTAGTGCTGATTGGTCTTCGTAGTGTTTATACATAGTCGAATTAAATTTTAGTTGGATAAATAATAAATTTCATACTGATCAGTTAAGATTTTTTCAGGGGTAAATTATTCTCAATACACATACTTTTACAAAACTTTTAATATATATTATTTTTTAAGGAACCGCAGTAACCAGAATAAAATAAAATTTAACAAAAAGTAATATATTACTCTTACCATAGCATAAACTTCCTTTTCATGTAAAGTTGTATACTTATAACGCTCTACTACTTTACAACTTAATTTGTTTCAATATAATGAAAAACGAAAAGTGGTCTAGGTTTTTAAATAACTTATGAAATTTGATCCTTTCAATCAGAAATATTGAATGTTTTATTATAATCATATTTTGAAATATAGTGCAATTAACATAATATTTGAATGTGTATGTGTATGTGTTTGTATTTAAGCCAGAATGCAGTTGTTTATTATGTTTGGGAACGTGATTGTGTGAAATTATATAGTATTACAAACCTTGTATTCTAAAGTACTATTAACTGTGTTGTGCCGTATTTTAAATAAAATACACATAAGTTATAACAAAACGAACTGTTCTTTCTTATTTTGGTTAATGAACAATAGAAAATTCCCAAACCAGCAATGGCTAAGCGACAGTAGAGTTCCCGATACTTTAGATCCAAGATGGCGGCTGCCCCACCCCTCCCCCACCCCTCCCACCACCCCACCTCCCCCTTGCCCCCCCCTTGCCCCTCCCCCTTGCCCCTCCCCCTTAGCCCCTCCCCCTTGACCGCCATTTTGTTCCCCCTCCCCCTGTACCTCCCCTTGCCCGCCATTTTGTTCCCCCCTCCCCGACGCCATTTTGTTCCCCCCTCCCCGACGCCATGTTGTTGCCCCCGCCATTTAGTTGCCCCCACCTGGGAGACGTCATTGCCCTTCCCCTGGAGACGCCGTTGCCCCTCCCCCGCACGCCATTTTGTTGTTGTACCCAATCCTTGCCCACCACCACAGACGCCATTGTTTTCCCCCTCCTGACGTGCGGACACGGGATTCAAACCTGTGAAGTTAAGATTTGAAGGCAGACACGCTACCTACTGAGCTATGATGCATAGTATTACAAGTTGTATATTTAATGTATTATATAACGTTGAAAAGAATAGTTATAATTAAAGTTAAACGGAACGCTAATCCGTAACGTAAGGTGTACCGAGTTTTTCGCGCGTGCGCGAAAAACTCGGTACACCTTACGATACGGGTTCCGCCCGTACCTTCAACCATCTACCAATTTGTCTCTGGATTAATAACATGAAAACTAATGTTTTAATAATTTTTATTCTCTCTCTCTCCAAACAAAAGTGATACAAATAGTTTAAAAAATAATAAATAAATATGACATTAAAGAAATTGATTTGACAGAAATTCATTTATTGGCAACATTGTGTCTGTTCTCAGTAATTTGGGGAGTGAATTATCGACTCCAATAAACTTTGTCTGTCCACTAAACTGGGAAAATTAAATGATACTCAGAAATCATTCCTTGAAGCTGGGTATATCGAAAGAGAAATCTTAACTTCACGTAAACAGTGAACAAAACAGATTATCTGTACTTTGTACTAAACTGGGAAAATTAAATGACACTCAGAAATCATTCCTTGAAGCTGGGTATATCGAAAGAGAAATCTTAACTTCACGTAAACATGAACAAAACAGATTATCTGTACTTTGTACTAAACTGGGAAAATTAAATGACACTCAGAAAACATTCCTTGAAGCTATTGTAGTGATTAAGAATACAGACTCACTTTGTTTGCATTGCTCTATTGTTGTATATATCGAAAGAGAAATCTTAACTTTACGTAAACAGTGAACAAAACAGAATAGTTATCTGTACTTTGTACTAAACTGGGGAAAATTAAATGACACTCAGAAATCATTTCTTGAAGCTGGAAGCCTCAAGACGGAGAGATTGGTTCTAAAGATTAGAAATGAGCCCATCAAGTTACTTTTCGGAAGAAATGTTCTCTTTTTGTCACCATGCCCATCGTCAAAATCAACTATTATGCTGGTACCGTATTTGGTTTGTACAGTCTTAGCATCTAAAATAAGATACTCACGACCGATACGCAACGAGCGTAACGGAACTGTTTCCCATTTTCACTCTCCAAGAGTTCTTACACCTTAATTGAATTAATAAATCGCTATGAAATGGAAGACTGATACCACAGAGTTAAATTTATCAATTACAAAAGCCATAGCAACAAATCGGAGTATAATTCAGATTCTGTAACGAGGGCATACGCCTAAATAGAGATAGAATAGGCAAGAACGAGTGTGTATATAAATATAAAATTATCACCTTGAACAGACACAATGGATGCAGCTTATTCAAATTGTAGGAATAGTTGACAAGAGTCGACAATCCGTCGGCGGCATACAGGACATCGAAGGAATCTTCCTGTACATTTCTTGCAGAATACATAACCGCAAGGGAGTGAGGCGATGGTCGGAAGATTCTGCAGGCAGACTACACATGGTGATAGTTGACGAGGTTGATAATTACGTTCCAGCTGCGGGGATATCTGTAATGAGAAAGATCAGTGTCTTTTTCACTCAATTAATTATATACGCATGTGTGTGTGTGTGTGTGTGTGTTTGATACAAGAGACAGTGTCAAGTTATATGTAAGATAAAAAATGTCTTACAGGTGATGTAGAACGTCCCGAGCAAATACTGCAGTCAATTCGGTTATGGACAACCACATGTTCCCTTTCTACGTCTGATTCCGATTGAGTGCTGTCCGTCATCTAAAGGAGTAAACTAGTTTCAGAGAATGGTATAAGAAAGAGAATAGTAAATGTTTGAAAAAATACTTACGTCATCAGTAGCAGCAGTAGCAGCAGCAGTATCAGCAGTAGCAGCAGTATCAGCAGCAGCAGTAGCAGTATCAGCACCAGTATCAGTATCAGTATCAGCACCAGCAGCAAAAAGGTTTATGGAGTAGTAGCAAGCTTTTGAATCACTGTGTGAGCTCATGATAAAAATTATATTAAAATTTGTCTACACCTGAAAAGAGAGAGAGAGAGAGAATATGAGCAAGGGTAAACAAAAGGTTTACCCTTGGAGAGCCGCCCCAGCCCCGCGGCCCTCGGTGACGATCAATCCACTATTGGTTATCGCCTCCCCTCCACTTTAAAAAAACTAAGCCTTTATCTTAAGAAGGACGGACCGATCAACATGTTCCATGACAGTTAATTTTTTTCCGACAAGCTCAGAAACCTCCGCCCCCTCTAAAACAAGAACATAACTTTTCGGAAGAAATGTTCTCTTTTTGTCTCCATGCCCATCGTCAAAATCAACTATTATGTTGGCCCCGTATTTGGTTGGTATAGTCTTAGCATCTAAAATAAGATACTCACGACCGATACTCAACGAACGTATCGGAACAGTATCGATACAAGCCGTCGATAACACAGAGTTAAACTTATCAATTACAGAAGCCATAGTAACTTACAAGTCGGAGTATAGTTCACAACTGATGGTATTGCAATACAATGTCTCGTTTATATACACTCAATACTCCCGGAAGTCGATAAGCCCCACCCATCACGCAATCGTGGAATGTGGGTGGAGTCTGGGGCGGGGCGTGGGCGTGGCTTGGGCGGGGCATGGGAGAAACTTCCGTATTGGGACTATTTAAGTCTTTCGAGTTGCCACTATTTCCATCACTCTGCTTGGAACACTTGGTGAGTAAACTTGTCTTTGTTGATTGTTGCTAATTTCATATTATGTCTGTGTACGTAGTTTCTACTTGTGATTCTTATGTTAAAAAGTTTCGTCTATACGGAACCAAAGTCGTTTTTAAATTCAATTCACCACCGTCGGACGTAGAGGAAATTGAGTGGATCAAGCGTGGTCTAGAGGAGTTGACCGATCAGATGACTGAAAATACGACTGACGAAGATCATTTAGGGTTTACACTGACTAGTTTGAACGTAAAAAACCACGAGCCTGGGTACGTAGCTTTCAGACCCGCTAAAGATGTAACTTACGATTTGCTCTGGAAAATATTCGGTGGTATTATTCAGAGCAATGCTGAAGGTTTCAAGTCTAGTGATACGTTTAAAGTAGAATGTACTAAAGTAAAAGTACCGGTAGGGCGAGGACGTGTTAGACCAGGGTTTTACAACAACTATGACGAAGAATGTAAAGCTAGAAAGGGTATTGTAGTCATTAAGAACACGGACTCTCTGTGTTTGCCTTTCTCTATTGTAGTCGCTAAAGCCCATGCCGAGAAAGACAAAGACTATGCGGCTGTACGTTTGGACAAAGCCAAGAGACAGACACTCAGAGCTAAACAACTAATGACTGACGCCGGTGTCCAAATAGGTGTCGAGGGTGCAGGGGTGCAGGAATTGCAAATATTCCAAGACTTTTTACCCAATTATAAGATCACGGTTTACAGTTATGGAAATAAAGGGCGTGTCGTGTATTTCGAAGGTGACGTAACCAAACCTCAATACACAATCAATCTACTCTTCCACCAAGGTCATTTTAACGTAATCACAAATCTCACAGCCGCTTTCGCATGCGGTTATTTTTGTGAAACTTGTCATGTCCCTTTTAATCAACGCGGTGATCACAGATGTTTGGCCACTTGTTACGGCTGTAAACGTTCACTACCGTGCATAATGGAAAACGGTCACATCCATTGCGGAGATTGCAACAGACAGTTTATGAACAAGGACTGTTTTGCTGCACACACGCCGTTTATCTGTTCCTCCATGAAAAAGTGTCGCGATTGTGAGAAAATAATCATGACGAGTAAGCGTAGTACCGAACACGTGTGCGGTGAAACGTACTGTAAAGTGTGTTGCGATTACATGCCCTCTAATCAAATGTGCTACATGAGAGTAGATCGCAGAAGACCGATCGAAAAAGATTTCCTCTTCATTTTCTTCGATCTGGAGACGCGTCAAGACGAAGCTCTCGACTCGGCTCAAGTGCATAGAGTGACCTTATGCGTAGCACAACAGTACTGCTGGGTATTCATAAACGGTGAAGAGTGTGAAAATTGCGGAGACCGTACGCACGTTTTCAAAAATGACCCAGTCGAAGGATTCATGTCCAACGTAATGGACGTACGTAAATCGTACAAAAAAGTCTGCGTAATCGCTCACAACGGTCAAGGTTTATATTTCCAGTTCCTCCTAAAGTATCTGCTGGAGAAAACGCAGTTCACTCCAGAGCTCATAACACGCGGTACAAAAGTAATCCTCATGGAAATGGACAATGTAAAGTTTATAGATTCTCTGAACTATATGCCTATGGCATTGTCCAAATTGCCCAAAGCATTCGACTTGCCACCGGAAAAGAAAAAGGGATATTTCCCCCACCTTTTCAACAGGGTGGAGAACCAAAATTACGTTGGCCCTATCCCCGAACAAAAGTACTACTGCCCCGACTCGATGTTCGACAAAGGACACAGAGAATTTATAACATGGTACGACGAACAGGTACGACTTGAATACGTATTCGATTTCCAAAAGGAAATATTCGAATACTGTTTCTCCGACGTGGACATTTTGGCACAAGCGTGTATAAAATTTAGAGCCTCATTCCTCCAAGTGTGCAACGTCGATCCCTTCATCGAGGCCGTAACAATTGCCAGCGCGTGTAATCTGGCATTTAGACGCAACTTCCTACGTTCCTATACCATAAGCATTGTTCCTAAAAAAGGTTACCGATTGGTCGACGCCCAGTCCGCTATTGCACTGCAGTGGTTGACGTGGGAGGAAGATCAGCGTGGGGCCCGAATGGAACATGCAGGGCGTGGCCGTGAAGTAAAAGTGCAAGGAGTGCGTGTGGACGGAGTGTGTGAGGGAAAACTGTTCGAATTTCACGGATGTTACTGGCAAGGCTGCCCCAAATGTTTTCCCAACGGTCGCGATGAACCCCTGGAAGACGACCCATCCGACACGCACAACGCCCGACTAGCACGCACCAAATCTAAGACAGCGAAGCTGTAGCGTGATCACGAAGTGATCGAGATGTGGGAGTGCACATTTTTAAAAATGAAAAAATCTAACATACAAATGGCCTATCTTGAATCACATCCTATTCTAGACACTGCACCCCTTAATCCTAGACACGCGTTTTCGGTGGTCGTACTGGTAATACAAGATCCTATTACGGATGCAAGGAGAAGGGTGAAAACATTCAGTACGTGGATGTATGTTCACTCTATCCTTGGGTCTGTAAATACGGCAAGTTTCCGGTAGGCCACCCGACAATTCACATAGGTAACGAGGCTTGCCGGAAGCGCGGGATGAATGCAGAGGGTCTTTTGAAATGTAAAGTTCTACCACCCCGTGACCTGTATCATCCCGTACTTCCGGCAAACATGAACAAGAAATTAATGTTTGTCCTGTGTCGAACATGTGGCCAAAAATTAATTTCCGGTGAGTGTACTCATACCGTTGACGAAAGAGTGTTGACCGGAACCTGGACAATGGACGAGATACGGAAGGCTGTGTCTACAGGATACGTAATAGTGGAAATGTATGAACTCTGGGAATATGAAATCGTGTCGTTCAATGAGGGGCGTGGTGGATTGTTCACAGAGTTCATAAATACATTTCTTAAAATTAAACAAGATACGTCAGGGTATCCTAGCTGGTGTAAGACTGACCAAGACAAGACACAGTACATTACCGACTACTTTTGTAACGAGGGCATCAGGCTAAATAGCGAGCGAATAGGCAAGAACGAAGGTCTACGCTCTCTGGCAAAACTTATGCTCAATTCATTTTGGGGTAAGTTCGGTCAGAGAGAGAATCAGAGTAAGACGTCTATAATTAGGCAGCCTACGGAACTTTTCAAAATGCTAGTCAGTCCGTCCGTCGAGGTGAACAATATACAGGAGGTGAACGACGAGACGGTAATGGTTAACTGGCGCTACGTTGAAGATGACTGTGAGGTATTGCCGACAGTCAATGTTGTAATTGCTGCGTACACTACGGCCCAGGCTTGACTCAAACTGTACGAGCATCTGGAATCACTCGGATCACAGGCCCTCTATTATGACACGGACAGTGTACTCTATGTGCATAAAGAGGGCTTACACAGAGTGGAAACAGGTGACTACTTGGGACAGATGACTGACGAATTGCAAGACTACGGCCCTGGTTCATATATAACAGAGTTTGTGTCCGGAGGTCCGAAAACCTACGGTTACAAAATTCTGACACCTGATGGACCAGTGTCGGTATGTAAAGTTAAAGGACTGACTCTGAATCTGCGAACCGACGGTATTGTGAATTTTGAAAGTTTAAAGCGCATGGTTCAGAAAGAAGAAGAAGAAGAAGAACTTGTAACGATAACCGAATCACGGATCAGTAGAACAAAAGATCGTGATGTGGTTACCGTTAGCGAAACTAAATCGTTTAGAATCACAGGTGCGAAACGAAAAAGAGACGGACAATATGATACTCTGCCCTACGGTTATTGTAAAACCATGCGTTCCGAGTAGGTGAGGTTCCCTTCTGACACTCTCTATTACTCTGACATTGTTGTTTGTGTGTGCCCTCTGGAGCGGTTTAAAAACCCGTAAGTTTGTAGTGCCCTCTGTCGTGACATAACTGTCCACAAGGAATGTATGTACTTTGTCGGAGTAACAGAGAGTGTGCCCCTCGTCATGGGCTCGTCTGACGGTAGGCCTCTTTTAGAGGGAATCTTAACGACACCATGGGACGGCTATGCTGGCCTACCAATAGGCTATAGGCTCTAGCTGGTGATGGAAGGTTCCACCGTAGTTTATATATATATATATATATATAGCTCAGCGGTTCCTTCATACAGACCCATTAGTGAAATGGAATGCGTGAGACAAACTATTGCAGCAGAGTTGCACAAACCTGCTCGAAGAAATTTCAAAACGCGACGTGTAACGCTGAAAGGTGTGAATGATTTGTATCAAGCCGATTTGGTAGAAATGATACCATACTCTAGTGAAAATCGCGGTTACAAGTATATATTGACAATGATCAACTGTCTGACAAAATTTGCGATTGCAGAACCGTTAAAGACTAAATCGGCTTCCGAGGTGTCCCTAGTACTGGAACCTATATTGAAAAAACTTCGTATGAAAAACTTTCAGACGGATCAGGGTAAAGAGTGGTTTAATTCGCACGTGCAAAAATTGATGAAAAAATACAATATAAATCACTATACGACATATACGGAGAAGAAAGCGTCCATAGTTGAACGTTTGAATCGTACATTGAAAAATATAATGTGGCGTGAATTTACGGCACGTGGTAGTTATGCGTGGTTGAGTCTCTTGCAAACTGTAGTAAAAACGTACAACAATAATGTACACAGTACTATCGGTATGAAACCTGGTCGTGTAACGAAAAAGCACGAACGAATACTTTTGGAAAAAATTGCACCGGTGACTAAAAGTCCCAAATCAGCCCCGAAATTTAAATTAGACGACAAAGTTAGAATATCAAAATATAAAAAAACTTTTGCTAAAGGATATCTACCCAACTGGACAAACGAAGTGTTTACCGTGTACGCCGTTGTACCGACGAAACCCGTAACGTACGTTTTACAAGACTCGAAAGGTGAAATTCTAAAGGGCGGATTTTATGGTGAAGAATTGAGTAAATCGAATGTCGGAGATGTCTATCTTGTGGAAAAAGTATTGCGCAAACAAGGGAATAGAGTTTTTGTAAAATGGTTGTAAAATGGTTAGGCTTCGATAAAAGACACAACTCGTGGATAGATAAGAATAACCTTGTGACCTAATATTGCGACAGACTAAACCTTGTGACCGCTAGCCGGTATTTGCTTATAACGAGTCTCACACTTTATATTCAACTCAGTGTTACGTCATAATGCGGATAGAAAACACATCGCACGAGCTCCCGATGACAAATTTCGATTTATATACAGGATCGGGTGTAGCGGAAAAAGAAAACGACACGGTCCACTATTACCGAATACGATACGCGCTATAGTGTGCGGACCGTCGAATAGCGGTAAAACAAATGTTGTATTCAATTTATTGTTTGAGCCCAACGGACTCAGATTTCGAAATGTATACGTATTTTCAAAGTCACTTAATCAGTCAAAGTACAAGTTTTTGGAAAAAGTACTAGGTGGTGGTGGTGGTGGTGACGACGACGACGACGACGACGACGAAATCGGCTATTTTCCATTTCCGGACAATGAAAGCGTGATACCGCCTAGTGAAGCCAAACCGAATTCCGTGATGATTTTCGATGATATTGCTTGTGAAAAACACGACAATATACGTAACTATTTCACCATGGGCCGTCACAACGATATAGACTCTTTTTATTTGGGTCAAACGTACAGCCGTATTCCGAAACAGTTGATTCGTGACAACGCCAACCTGTTGATCTTATTTAAACAGGATGACATGAATTTACGTCACATTTATTCCGATCACGTCACACCTGACGTATCGTTTAAAGTTTTTCAAAACATTTGCGCTACGGCCTGGAAGGAGAAACACGGATTTGTCGTTATAGACAAAGACAGCGAGATAGTAAACGGTCGCTATCGTATCGGCTTTGATCGTATCGTAAAGGATATATAAATGCGTATCTACACGTACAACGATGTGCGTGCTTATGCGAACGCATCGCGCTTGACAAAGCCAAAGTCAAATTTGTGTTCCTGGTATTATCCGGATAGAAAACAATTTTGTGGTAATTATTGTAGTCGTACGAGTAAGCACGGATCAATTTTTAATCGACGCTGTTGGCGTCATAAGAGACGAGGCGACTACAGTAAGAGTCTACCACCGGTGGTGATACTTATGATTACATTGGCCGATAGGATATACAATAGAGAGATTTGGTTGAAATTTCTAAACGAATGTGAAAAGAACGGTGTACCTATAGAACTCGTCATATACAATGAACATATGCTGCACGGTACGGTGAGACATTCGCAAAATATGATGTCACGTTTCAGACCGTTCCCCGACTTGTTCAACCGTACAGTGGCAGGGCCGTCTCACGGTGATGTGAAATATATGCAAGTCTATCTGGACATGTTACAGTACGGATGCTCTCTACCTTTCACTACCAGCTGTGTAGTCGTCACAGAGAGAAATATACCTATACGTGGTCCTATAGCGTTATATAGATTGGCTCTAAAGTCAAAGTGTTGTATCGATATCAGTTACAATGTAAAGTACGGCTCTAGACCCCGGGGTCTGCCTATACAAGCACGGGGCAAACAGTTAGAAGCTGTAAACAATAAAGCTCAAGGTCTCTTTACCGTGGCATTTCTTAAAGAAGCTTTGCCGACGGTACCGCAACAATGTGCTCGCTTCGGTCTCTCCTTTGACGGCGGTACTTACACCGTCACCGATCCTACACTACTATCGACTTGGCAACGATATACGGGTGGAAATTTAGACGAATTTCTTCTTTTAAACTCTTACCTTCTCAGTATTACTAACGCTACTGAACGAGCCGTTGTCAAATTGGGGCATTTTATGGAGAACACACCCAGAAACGATCATCTCTTTGTAGCCGAAGTACCGCAGTGGCGTGACAATATAAAACGCACCTATATATTTACCAGTACTGACAAAACAGAGCTCATTAGTCGTTTCGACATTCACTTGTACGAATACTTTAGAGGATTACCACTGTGGTCCGGTGATATACTGAAAGCGTCCGCCGGTGATATTATACAGTTCCTCTTGTCTAGGAAAAAGTATCCGTGTTATTTCAGATCTATAGAACTTCCGTAATGTCCGATCGCTCTCGACAGCAGGGCGTACTAACGATGGAGAGTGCACGATTGAAGGACGCTATCAAGAGAAAATATCGTCGAATGCGATACGGTGTCGTAGACTCTGAACTAATGCTCACAAAAAATTATAGCCCCATACTCAAAGAGTTGTCGAAAATAAAGGGTTCGCCGTCCGCACCCGATGTCAAAGCCGAAGTAAAGAACGAGATCGCGGAGAGGGGAGGGGATGAGGTGAAGGAGGAGGAGAGGGGAGGGGATGAGGTGGAGGAGGAGGTGGAGGAGGGGGATGTGTGGGGTTCTCCTAGTTTTATGGATACCGAAGTAATTGCAGAGACTCCGGGCCCGCCGCAGACTAGTGTATCGGAGCTATTGTCCACACCGGAAGGGCAAAGTGAATCTGAAAAATGGGTAAACAGTACTTTCAAACATCCGTTGGCGCGAAAATCTATGCTCAAACTGATGAAAGATACCGTCCGTAGTCAGAATATAGATCACAGTTACGGACCGTCAATCGGAGCCGACTCTATTATGATCGGTAACAAGACTCTTCAGTTGTCGGACGATTGTAAACTTATAATTGACGGAGTTCACTATAAAGGGACGCCCGGATTGTACGAGTTGGTGTTTAAGCGTATACCCGATGATGAAATATATACCGAGGACGATTTACGAGCGTATAAGGATATCTGTTTGGCATCCAGTGCACACAAACAGTTATACGGTCCGAACGGACGCAATAATAGTAACAGATCTTATAAATATAAAAACATTATAATGCATTTATTCCCACCTAAAACAATTAGCGGTAGAGGTTATTCATACTGGGACGATCCGAATGAGTTGTGTGACAGACTGAGACTTTTATTGTCATCTCACGATGCCGGGCATACGGGTCATGCAAATGAAATCGCTTCCATCGTTGAAGAACTACGAGAGGCCGGATTCATAAAAGGTTCGGGAAATAGGAGGATACGGTCATTGATACGATGAGTGTCGACAAGTTCGGACGTTATTCGGTGAGAAGGGCTTCATCCTCCTCCACTCAACCGATAGTTAGAGGGTACGACCTAACCCCTGAGGGGAATTACGATATAAAAGGTAAACTATTGCGTAATGTAGCCGCTCCTCTAACGGAAAAAGATGCTGTAAATCTAGACACTGTGGAGAAGACGTGTATAACCTTTGATAAAGTCGCACAAAAATATCACACAAAGGGCATACCCTTGGGCGGTCTGGGTCCGACTAAAGATACCGATGACGCTGTAACGAGAGGATATCTCGAATCTTTAATACCGATTAAACTTATGACCGACTATTCCGTTAAACAGAGTCGAATACAGGATGTAGGTGAACCTATAGACGACGGTGATGCCGTCAACATAGCATACGCGAAGAAAAATTTTATCTTGAAAAATGTTGAGGGGAGGGCTGAGGTGGAAGCGGGGGCCTTTGATGCTCGTAACACTAGAATCTGTAATTTAAAGTCACCCGTTAGTAGGAAGGACGCCGCCAATAAGATGTACGTTGACAATAAAAGTATTATATCCGACCATTTGGCGTATTATTTTCTTCATCGTCGAATTGCAAGTGTCGGTTCTCCCGTCTACGCCGATGATGCTGTCACTTTGATTTTCCTCCTGGAAAATACTGTACATCTACAACAACAATCACCGACATCCGGTGAATCGGTTTTCAATGCTGTAAATAAGAGGATAACTAGTGTAGCCGATGCCGTCGACGATAAAGATGTAGTGAATTTAAGACAGTTGAAAAAATACACTCGAGAATTGGAGACGTGGATAAGGAACAATGTGTTGTTGAAAAATGGCGAATGTTTTAATGCCGAGGGGAAACGTATCTGTAATGTCGCCAAAGGCGATATCCATTCTACAGCAGGATTCCCAAACAATTGATTCGAGACAATGCCAATCTCTTGGTCCTTTTCAAGCAGGACGATCTCAATTTACGACACATTTACAATGATCACGTAAACACTGACATTGTGTTTAGTGCATTTAAAACATTTGTGCATCCGCGTGGAAAGATAAACATGGATTCGTTGTAATAGATAAGGACAGTGAACCGGAGAATGGAAGATTTAGAATTGGTTTTGATCGAATTGTAACAGATTTTTAAGGTACAAAAGGCTTGATACTTGCAACAAACGTCATTCTACAAGATGTCTGAGAAGAGAGAGCATCTAACGCTGAAGATAGCCAGATTGCGCAAGGCTATAAAGAAAAAGTACAGACAGTTGAGGTACGGAGAGGCCGAAGAGGAACGAATGTATACTAAGAAATACACACCAATAATTAAAGAGTTGCAGAAGAGTGGAGTGTTTTTGCCGAAACAAGAAATTAAGCCCGAAGAAGAAGAGTTGGATGAAAAGACGGAAATAGCGAATGAGTGGAGCAGCGAGAGTGAGGAAGAGAAAAATGAAGAGTGGGGGGAAGTACCGGCTACTCCCAGTGTTGATTTTGTGGATACCGAAATAATTGCAGAGTCTCCGGACCGACCGCAGCCCAGTGTAAGGGAGCTATTGTCAACACCTGTAGGGCAAAGTGAATCTGAAAAATGGGTAAACAGTACTTTCGCACATCCGCTGGCACGAAAATATATGCTCAAAATGATTAAAGATACCGCCGGTAGTCAGAATATAGATCACAGTTACGGGCCGAAAATCGGAGCCGACTCTATGATGATCGGTAACAAGACTCTTCAGTTGTCGGACGATGGTGAGATTATAATTGACGGAGTTCACTATAAAGGGACGCCCGGATTGTACGAGTTGGTGTTTAAGCGTATACCCGATGATGATATATATACCGAGGCCGATTTACGAGCGTATAGGGATATCTGTGAGAGATCCAGTGCACACAAAAGATTATACGATCCGAACGGACAAGTTAATCGTAACAAATCTATGAAATATAGAAACATTATAGAGCAGTTATTCCCTCCTAAAAAAGTTAGCGGTAGAGGATATTCATACTGGGACGATCCGAATGAGTTGTGTGACAGACTGAGACATTTGTTGGCATCTCACGATGCAGGACACACGGGACATGCAAATGAGATAGCTTCTATTATAGAAGAACTAAAAGAAGCTGGAATTATAAAAGGCGCGGGAATTGCAAAAATTAGAACATTAATACGATGAGTGTCGACAAGTTTGGACGTTATAAGAGTGGCGGCTACAACAGAAAAATAGGTCCTAAAGGTGTAGGGTTTAACCTTACTCCAGAGGGAGACTATGATATAGGAGGTAAATTGTTACATAATGTAGCTACAGCACGCTCTGAAACCGATGCGGTCACCCTTAACCAATTAGAAACAAAGTGTTTAATGTTTGATGACAAGAGGAAACGATATGACGCAAGCTGGAGACCTATAGGCGGTTTAGCTAAACCGAAAGACAATGATGATGCCGTGACAAAAGGATATCTCGAATCGTTGATTCCAGTTAAACTAAATAGTGGCTATGACTTTAAAAGTTATCGGCTACAGGATATTGGTATTCCTCTAGAGGAAAGCGATGGCTTAAACGTGAAATATGCTAGAATGTATTTTATGGGGAAAAATTCGCACAATAAATTTGACGCTCAAAAAAGCTATATATATGCAACGTAAAAACCCCAATACACGCGGAAGACGCAGTGAACAAATACTATGTGGACAGCAAAGTAATACCGTTGAACAGTAACGGTTGGAACTGTGGCGGTAAAAAACTGTCCAACGTGAAGGATGGTACTAGCAGCTTGGATGCAATCAACTTTCAACAGCTTGAAGAATTGATGACGTTGATTATACATCGTGCTCTACTCAGAGATAAAACAAAAGACTGCTTTGATGCCTCCTCAAAACGTATTTGTAATATTGCCGACGGTGTTACGGATAGTGATGCCATCACACGAGCCCAATTAGTACAGGCTATTAAAACAACTGTAGCTGAATCATTAAAAGCATGCAGTAAGAGAGTGAACACATTAGACAACAAATGGCGAAAGGAATTGATTGATCTCGCACATATGATTAAAAAGCAATATAGTAAAGTCGATACTCCTAAAGATACATTTAGTCATTGGCGTATGGTGTGGAGCGACGACACCATAAATACGTTGCACCCTTGAGTATTGATTCAGTATAGAAATGGCAAAGGGACGAACAACATCAAAAAGAGTCAAAAAGGGGCGTGGTCTCGTTTCTGGAATTTTAAGCGTTGGTGATAAGGTTTTAAACAAGGCTATAGATCTATTGCCTGTAGAACTCCATTTACCCTCTTACAACTATTGCGGTCCGGGTACAAAACTAGCCGAGAGGTTAGCCCGAGGTGATAAAGGAGTCAATCCTTTAGACGAAGCGTGTAAAGAGCACGATATAGCATACAGCAAATACAGTGATTCAGAGCATCGTAGAGAAGCTGACAAAATTTTAGCAGAACGGGCTTGGAGTCGAGTCAAATCGGGTAACGCGTCTATGGGTGAACGGGCAGCATCGTGGGCTGTAACAACAGCCATGAAAGCGAAATCCAAATTGGGAGGTGGGAAAAAGTCGAAACGTTTCTTGTTGGGTGGGGCATTGTATCTCAATCCGTATCAAAAAGGCAGCGGCTTGTATCTCAAACCATATGCAAAAGGCACTGGCTTGTATCTCAAACCGTATCCAAAAGGCAGGGGACTGAAAGGCAGTAGCAAAACCAAGAAGAAGATCAATAAAAAAAAAGTTTGATTGATTCATTACCAAACAGACCGTTAACAAATATTGATTTAGAAAAATATGCCGTGAGGATACCGTATTTCAGAGGTGTTTTTATGAGGGATAATCTTCCCCCGATGGGACCGTTGAAAAACGAATCCGCCATTGTCAACCTCGATAGTAGCACGGGTGAAGGTACACATTGGGTGTGTTATAAAAAGCGCGGTGAAAATGTAGAATACTATGACAGTTTTGGAAATCTTAGACCTCCACTAGAACTGATTAGATATTTTGGTTCTAACGCTAATATTCACTATAATTACAAGCGACATCAAAGTGACACTTCAGTCGTATGTGGACATTTGTGCTTAAAGTTTCTACTATCATGAGTATTGTTTTAAACGGAAATAGTTCTACACTTTGGTGTGATTTCTTTCCACCGATTGATCTATCCGACGGAGAGTGGGAAATCGGTCTCAGAGATCTTGCTGTGTACAATTCCATTCCCAATATCGAAGAAGGAATTAACAATAAATTGTATCTCGGTGAAGATCAAAACGATAATTATGAAGTGACCGTTACCATACCGACAGGTTCGTACGGAATTGAGGATATTGAAAAATATATCAAATCACAGCTGCCGCCGGAGATTGCATTTTCGCTCAACCCGAACAATAACACACTTAAAGCGGAACTTAAGTGTTCAAAGACTATTCATTTTAAAGACGGATCTATAGGAAAATTACTCGGATTCAATAATGGGAATTTATCAGCAAACCAAAGACACGAATCTGAGCTCCCCGTCGATATTATAAGAGTGAATGTTATTAGAGTTGTGTGTAATATTGTAACTGGGTCATTTCAAAATGGAAAAGAGTCACACAATATACACGAGTTTTACCCAGAAGTGGCTCCGGGGTACAAGATTGTCGAAATACCGACGACTGTAATATATTTACCCGTCAACGTGAAAACCATTCATAACATCACCGTAAGCCTTAGAGATCAGAACGGAGTACCTATAAATTTCAGAGAAGAATCAGTTTCTGTCCGATTGCATTTACGTAGAAATGGGTCTCGTATTTAATGGACAACGTTATAAGAACAGTATCAGTGTACGTTTAAACTCGACAGAGTTAACAGCTAGAAATATTCGTTTTCTCTCAGCTTTGGGATTTAAAGTGAAAAATGGATCTACTGGCAATAGATAGTGCAGCAGAATACAATGACGTCATCAGTGGTCTTGAATATCATTCGCACAGACCTTATGCGTCGTCAACGTACGGTAATAACGATGAAATTCGTATTCCCATAAATCAACAGGACGTGATCACAGCACCGTTTGGAAGTATATTGCATATAAAAGGAACAGTGAGCGGCACAAAAGCGGATAACAGTGCTGCAACAGTGAAATTGGTCAACAATGCCGTAGCCTTTCTATATGACGATATTAGATACGAATTTGCCGGTAGCGAAGTGGACCGTACGAGAAATGTCGGAATTTCCAGTACACTGAAAAATCTATTGTCGTTGCGAGAGAGTGAGAAGAATAAATTCAGCAACGCAGGATGGTTGGGAGCCGGTGGGATGGCTACCGTTTCAAACTTTTCCCTCTCTGTACAATTGAAGCTGTTGATGGGCTTTTTCGAAGACTACCAACGGATTGTAATGAACGTAAAACAGGAACAAGTGCTCTTACGTTCGGCCTCCGATTTGAACGCTGTATACAGTGATGATGCTACAACCGTTAATCTAAAGATAACTAGTATACACTGGAGAGTGCCTTATGTGACGGTTTCAGATTCACTCCGATTGAATCTTTTGAAAATGATCGAAAGAGACGAACCTGTCCATGTTCCGTTTCGTAGTTGGGAGTTACACGAGTATCCAATAGTGCCGCAAACCAATCAGATTTCATGGACAATTAAAACCGCTAATCAGCTGGAAAAACCACGCTACGTTATTCTAGCCTTCCAAACAGATAGAAAAAATCAGATCAAAAAGGATGCCTCCGTGTTTGACATGTGCGGTCTTTCAAATTTAAAACTCTATCTAAATTCACAGTATTTTCCTTACGATAATATTAACGGCGATATTTCCACAATGTACGAAATGTACCATAGATTCCAAGAATCGTACTATACGCACGAGTCCTTGCCCAGTCTAGATTTACAATCTTTTACAAATTGTCCTCTCTTTGTAATCGATTGTTCAAAACAGAACGATTCTATTAAATCAGGTCCCGTGGATGTCAGACTAGAAATAGAAACTTCTGCTAATATACCGGGCAATACAACAGCCTATTGTCTGATTTTACACGACTCGCATATCGTGTACAATCTCCTTACAAGCACAGTGAAAAAGGTTATGGAATAGATGCGCATGCGCACAGTCTCTCTTATAACACCATACACTTAACGGTCCAATCATTCGCTGACGAGACATCATGTGCACCACATACCCAGGAGTCGTTCACGCCTTCCTCAGGATAGTGCCTAGGGATAGATTATCGGATTTAGAGGACTTGATTGACGAAGACACGCTATATTCATTCGAACCTAATGAAATAGAAGATGAGTTGACCTTGGCATTCACAGACTACCTCTACGAAAACGATAAATTTCATGTCGAATGGTCACAAGTATCGGAACACGTCCATACAGCTTTAAAGAGTCGGCTATGTTCGGGTAACTTCGGCTGTTCTACAGATTCGGTTTACGTTTTAGTGGGTGGGGTGGGGATGGTTTATCGTAGCCATTACTGTGTCACTTGTAGAGAGGAGGATATAAGCGATGAAAAAATACTATCAATTCGATTTCGATGATCCTCGTCTACACGAGTTCCCATTGGTTCAAATCGAACCGGAACTTGAAGAAGGTTGTTTCTACTATCAAAGTAGTCAGTTGTAACTTCCTCCGTCAGTCGAGACCATGGATCCGAGCAGGATGGACGTGGAGAGAGCTCCTACCAAGCGTCAGGTACCACCTAACCTCCCTTTGGAAATTTTTCTTAAATCAGTTTATTTCTTAAACAGCGAGTGCACTAAATTCATAGCAACCGGTTTATTTCAACATACGGGTTTCACTCTCGGGCTTTTAGTACAGAGCGGTAAAAGATTTCTTTACTTTACGCACCAACAGTTTGACGAAATGTCTATTCACCTTAAGGCTATATCGGCAGCTCTCAACAGTAAGAGTACGTTAAAATTCAACTTGAGTATCGGTGATATAATATTGCGCAATATTTTCGGCAAACGTTACGTTCAATTGTACGACGGGCAACATTGTATGACCTTGAACGCCGGCGAATGGAAGCTACTGGAGGAGAGTATGCCGCTCGTGTCCAGACGTGTCGCCGAATTGTTTTATATCGAGAAAGATTTACGCTCGTACATCATTGAGATCTTGGCCAGCGACGAGCTCGTATCTAGCACTCTCTCCTAAGCGGACAAACTGTACGACGAAGTGAGCTTGTTTAAAAAACATGCAAGTGGCGGTAGTTGAATTTCACGCGTTTCACGGTAACGATAACAAGTATTGGCAATCGTCGGTGATCATTTTCACAGTATCACGGTGTTCAAACCGCCATACAATTTTTCCCTACTTAACGATAAATCGCAAAGATCGGCTCGTTGGTTACAATCTCGTTTCCACTATATCAGATGGGATGAAGGAGGTGTACCTTACAACGAGGACACGATACGCACTTTGTGCAAACCTTTTGCAATAATTTTTAGCAAAGGATTGGAAAAAGCTCAATTTCTGAGACAATTTCATCCTCGTGTGATGGAATTACCTCAGGAGGAGAAATTCTCCCATAGAGGAGACATTAAATGCTTATTACCACAACATAATAGTAACTTAGATAGTAAATGTGCACTAAAAAGTGCTAAAAGTTATTACGATTTACTACTTGCCTAAAAGACGCGGGGACGGTATGAAGATACCTGACCGGCATCGGTGTGTGTGTGTGTGTGCCCTCTGGCGTGGACCTAAAAATCCCGCAAGGCCGTATGGAGGTCCCTGGAGTGGAGTTGATTCTCCCGTAAACCTGTTTGAAGGTCACTGGCGCAGTCGAAAGACTTGATAAACCTTGAATGAGACACAATTGGGCAAGAGGTACAAGTAACAAATTTTAAAAAACAAATAAAAATAATAAAAAATAACAAAAAAAATAATAAAAATATTAAAAAAATAAAATAAAAAATAAAATAAATAAAATGGGGACCACAGTTTTGTAATGGAGTGGTGGTCACAGGGAATAGCGATGGATTGGAGCTATTCCGGGGTAGGCCTTCTGCTTACCCCCGGCTTGTAATGTGGGCACGAGGTACGTATGTACCACATGACGGTTCCAACCCCGTGAAAACACAGAGGACAAGTTTCAGTATCGAGCGAAGACGACAGCAGGGAACATGTGGACGGATTATATCGCTCTAGTGAATGTACGTCACAGTGGATACTCTACGTACGCTGCGCGGTTGAGTACCTATTCAAATTGGAAACACCCCTTGTCACCGATCAAATTGTCCGAAGCCGGCTTTTTTTATCTAGGCTTTGAAGATCGTGTATGCTGTTATGCATGCGGCTTGGGTCTAAAAGATTGGAAGCCGAGCGAGGACCCTATAAGTGAACATACCCTTTGGGCTTTGGGAAGGTGCCATTACATAAAGGCTTTGGAACATGTTCGTCGAAAATCTTCGACTACAGCTCGGAATAACACCGACTCTAAGCACGATACTCTGTCGTGTAAAATTTGCTACGAGAGGGATATAGAGGTAGTTGTTTTACTCTGCGGTCATTTACTATCCTGTTACAATTGCTCGCTAAAATTAGAACGTTGTGGCTTATGTAGAGTACCGATAGTCGGTAACGTGCGTGTCTATTTTACCTAGCAGTCAATAGGATTTTGGGGACCACAATTATGTAATGGATTGGTGGTCACAGGGAATAGCGATGGATTGGGGCTATTCCTAAAGCCGAATTTGCAGTTTAGAGGTCCTTCCATCACCAGCTAGAGCCTATAGCCTATTGGTAGGCCAGGGTAGCCGCCTCCAGGTGTCGTTAAGATTCCCTCTAAAAGAGGGCTTGGAAAGAGTTCCTCAAGTCCCTGCAAGGTAATGTAACACATTAGAGAATATTGAACTGGGAAATTTAAAAGTTCTTAGCATAAATGTCAATCTAACCTGAAATATTACATACAAATTATTAACACCGAATGTCAGGCTAGAAAATGGCAACTATTTAACTGAGAGAGAAGTTCTTAGCATAAATAAATCCAACTTCAAAAATTCTTAACATAAATGTGATAAATAAATACAACTTAAAAAATTCTTAACATAAATGTGAACCTGAAATATGAAAATTCTTAACAAAAATGTCAACCTGAAATATGAAAATTCTTAACAAATATGTCTACCTGAAACTTGAAATAATACATGAACAATTCTTAACATAAATATTAAACTAATCTCTTGTAATGAATAAGAGAAGCTGTGGAAAATTCTTAATTGTTAGACTTACTAACGTAAGTGTTGGTTAGTGAATGACAACTATTGTTTGGAGAAATATTAATATTCTTAACCTAAATGTTAAAAAAACTAATACATTCAATACTTGATATAATTTTATAAATTCCTGAAAGATCAAAAGTTGGTTAAAAGAGAGAGAGAAAAAGTGATCTAATCCAATACTTGATAAAATTATAAAAAGTCTTGAATGATCAAAAGTTGGTCAAGAGAGAAAGTAGAATTAATTTGATTACTACTACTCACTGCTTAGTTTATTTTGGCACATAGCAGCAACATACATGTTAAACTAATCTCTCAAAGTCTATTTTCCTAAAGTTTATAAAAATACAGGAAAATATAATAAATAAAGAAAATATCAGTCGATATGTAGGTTAAGTTAGAGGAGATTATAACCCAATACTTGATATAATTTTATAAATTCCTGAAAGATCAAAAGTTGGTCAAAAGAGAAAAAAAAGAAAGTTTATAAAAATACAAGAAAATATAATAAATAAAGAAAATATCAGTCGATATGTAGGTTAAGTTAGAGGAGATTATAACTCAATACTTGATATAAATTTATAAATTCCTGAACGATCAAAAGTTGGTCAAATGAGAAAAAAAAGTGATCTAATCCAATACTTGATAAAATTTTAAAAAGTCTTGAAATGATCAAAAGTTGGTCAGAGTGAAATATTAATATTCTTAACATAAACACCAAACTAACCTCTCTACAAGTCCACGGATCCTTTCCGCATTCTCTGCAATGTATCGACGCATTTCATCGTTGTCGGATGACATCATCCTAACATTGATCCAATGCCTCTCACAAGGTTGGTTGCGTTTGGAAGACATCTTCACTGTAACTGTGATAATTGAAGTCTTAACCGACACTACTTATAGTGTTAGTGATAGTGTTAGTGTTGTGAAATAACGGATAAGTTATAGCCGACCCGAAACTCAGAGCATCGCTTTATTCCATGCATAACGACTAACATATAATTAACGTCAATCACACTGCAAATATAGTTCCATTAGATTGCAAAATTATTCGCAGTTTATCATATTCACGATTTCCTTGATTGACTTGTAAAGTAATTGGCAATTATTTATTATTGTCGGACACTGGAGATGTTTGCCTAAGAGGAAACAAATTAGCATTCTGAACTTGCCCTATGTGAACTTTCATTTTGACCTACATGAACTTAGATTAGTTTTGTAATCGTAAATAACTGGCAATTATTTAAATGATTCTACTTTGTGTTGGTGAGAAAATATCTTTTTGTCACCAGGCTGTGTACCGTTGACGAATGTTCAAAATTTGCATATTTTGATTAGTTTTGACTCCGACTTCATCATTCTAATTTGCGTTGTTGAAGACCATGATTAACAATATAATTTGATTAGTTTTGTATACACATTACAAAAAGTAATCGGCGATTACTCACGACTTTATCATTCTGATTTACGCTCTTGAGAACTATAAACTGTCAGATTGACAGTTATATCTTCCATTAGTTGAACTCCAGGTGTTTGCCGAAGATTAATGTCAATATTTGCATACTTTGATTAGTTTTGTATTCACAGGTAATTTGTACTGTTGAGGACATGATTGAATATATAAGTGACAATTTATTTGTCATTCTAAACGCTTGGAAGGAGAGTATGTTTTTATTTAATTGATTGTGAATATTTGTAGTATTTTTATTCTGTCGTTACAAATATGATTACTACACACGCACATTACACTTCTAACTTATTTCTATAATATGGTTTGTTACAGGTAAGGATTTTTATTTTGAAATGAACCTATGGTTGAAGGTACGGGCGGAACCCGTATCGTAAGGTGTACCGAGTTTTTCGCGCACGCGCGAAAAACTCGGTACACCTTACGTTACGGATTAGCGTTCCGTTTAACTTTAATTATAACTATTCTTTTCAACGTTATATAATACATTAAATATACAACTTGTAATACTATGCATCATAGCTCAGTAGGTAGCGTGTCTGCCTTCAAATCTTAACTTCACAGGTTCGAATCCCGTGTCCACACGTCAGGAGGGGGAAAACAATGGCGTCTGTGGTGGTGGGCAAGGATTGGGTACAACAACAAAATGGCGTGCGGGGGAGGGGCAACGGCGTCTCCAGGGGAAGGGCAATGACGTCTCCCAGGTGGGGGCAACAAAATGGCGTCGGGGAGGGGGGGAACAAAATGGCGGGCAAGGGGAGGGGGCAGGGGGGAGGGGGAACAAAATGGCGGCCAAGGGGAGGGGCCAAGGGGGAGGGGCCAAGTAATAAATAAAACATAGTGTAAAAACCTACCCAATAGAATTTGTTGTATCACCGTTGGTTTCAAATTATTCATATTTGAGATACATAAATTCACATGAACCTTGCAAGTACGTTCACGGTGTAAACATCAGAAAAATGGTTAAACCTAAACAGAAAACAACTCTGTACACAGTGTAACATTTCACGCTATATACTTTGCTGAAGGTATGTAAACTACATGTTTCCCATTGTTAACATATGAGACAAATGTCAAACAAGCTGTACTATTTTTATAAATAATAGCTTTTTATTTTTATTTATATAGCTGTTATTTATTTATCAAAGTAAATACTTTTAGTTTGAACATATATATTATAGTTTTATAGTTATAATAATAATTTAATGTAAATTTATGAAACCCGGCACTATGATAAAAGTAACTGATAAAATATACTCATTTTTCTATTTACTAATTTTTAACTTAATTCTTATAACATAAATTACTAGATTAAACAGATAATATTAATTGAGATAGAATATATGATATACTTAATATCCTGCTAATATGTAATATGTATATGTGTTTGTGTGTGTGTTTGTGTGTGTGTGTGTGTGTGTGGCACCCCCGCAAGGATTCCCCTTCTTAAATTTGTATTTCTCTAAAGGAAAACCGTTTTAGGGTTTTTGTGCTTGCAAGAATTTAACAAGTTCGCAAGGTCTCTAATTCGAGGTATTTCTTTCTTCGATGCCTTTACCCTAACTCTCTTATTAATTTCTTAAATACCGTATATATAACACAAGATCTAACACTAATGTTATAATTAAAATCTTATACTAACACATTTTCATATATCAAATTCAATTTCTATTTCTATCCTAACTTTATTACTCTTCTAGACTCTGTCTCAAAGGTGTGCCTTTTGGAGCTAGTGTTATCTCATCAGATTAACATTACTTTATTTTATTTCGAATATTTTCTTTTTGACCACTTACTTTTTTTTTAATACAATTTTTGAATTTAATTAATCAAGGATATTTAGAAAAAAAAAGTAAAAAGTTGATATATAACACATTTATTATTTCTATAAATGTTTCGGTCTATAAATGAGATCGGTTTATATGAACCGTCGCACTGTGGGTCTGTGTGGGGGGGGTGTAATATAAAAACATTAAAATATATTAAAAATACCCTAGAGCCTAGATACCTAAATGATGTTAACGTAAATATTGGTATTTCTGTTTATATAATTAATAGGTGCAGAAAACTCTGGCTTTGCACCACAACTCCTAGTCCCGTTGCGGTCGCAAATCTCTAACATGATATAAAAGAATCTTCTGTTTGTGGAAAGGAGAATTTTACAACTAATTACCAAAATCAATCCTATAGTTTTTACTAAAGCAATAAATAATTGAATTATTTAAATATCTCTCATATGTAATACCTCAATAGATACAAATTTGTCAGCAGTGAATTCTTTCCAACCTGTTAGTTTACATCTATATTTATATTTTGATCAGTTTTTTTGTTAGATCTGCGACTCCACTTTATAAAAATCATTGTGGTATGTAAAATATCACACACTGATATAAGATTCCTATCATAGCCAAATATCATTATTATAAATAAAACATATATATATATATATCTATATATGTAAAATACAAATATTTTATTATTCGACTTCATCAGACATACAAGATTTATCCTACTTTGATGAAAGATAAATATCATGGTTGTCCATGCGTTTTAAGGCGGATCATGTAATTATTAGAAGAAGGCCGAATAATTGTTATTTTATTTTAGCAACCTGAAGTCCAATATTATGTACAACACCAGTAAAACTTTTAATTTGATCTGTCTTACAGCTATATACTGTCTCGAGAACATGAAACATATTGGACGAGACTGAAAACAATATTTCATAATTTTCAGTTGTTAAAGTTTAATATATTTTCAGACGACCAGAAAAGTGTAAAACCTTAATTAAAGTTTAGATAAAAAGTAACCACAACACATTGAATAAAGATATTACTATAAACATGAAAAACAATTAGATATATTAGTTTTCAAAAGTCCTAGATGGCTGGTTGCTAAACTTGAGATAATTCAAATAGAACTTTTCAATGTAGAGTATTTCACTATAAGGATTTAGGATGTTTTTGGAGTAAGAAATCAGGAAATCATTGGTGTCACATTCGCTGTCACTTGCATTTTATAGCCAGGTCTTGAGATAAATCTAATAAATGCAAATAATTAGACTTAGCCTATATAGTGTTAGGATGTGCCCACTCTGGACTGAATGGGTTCTTAATTGCAATAAAAAATCAGTGGTTCCGTATACTAATTAATTTTATTATTGACATGAAACTTATGTCTATTTTCCTGATACTTTAATACAATATAAAAAGAAGAATTCAATTAAATGAACAATATACCAACTAAGTATTCATTACTCAAAGCCCAAAAGTGTTCTAACTATTTTTACTCTTTTTACAGATGAAATTACTGATTTTACTGGTGACTTTATATATATCAATGCTTGCTCACCTATGTAGAGTATCAGCTATGGACAACTCCTTTGTCTCCCTGTCCTAGAGTCAGACTTCCTGGGCTAACTTCTTCCGTCCAAGAATCAAGCTCCCTATGCTATCTTCCAACACAGGTCGCGACGCGGCCGTGTATATTCCTAGCTCCAAAAGATCCCCTCCACATTGTGGCGGCTGCTTATATATCTCTCGTTGCTTCTGGTGTTCTACTTTCGTTGCAAGTCAAGCACTTCAACACTTTTTCAATTCTTTCACAATATTTGGGTCATTCTGAGCTTTGTTAACATGAGTTATTCCTTACATAATTTACTTAACCTAATAACTTTAATTGAATTACATATATTCCTAACAATAGGTACGATAGTCACTGTTTATAAATGTACAAAAGTAAACAATTAAATAAATAAAGCTTTTAGTACCTGAGACCAATCGATATTTTCTACTTTAAATAAACACGTCCCATGAACTAGAGTGGAGAAGTGTTATAGATGGAACAACACGACTTGAGAACACTCCTGGTGCAATATAGTACAAAGTTTATTTTCGCCGTGCTGTTAATATCGGTAATTTTTTATGTAAAGCTTATTGGAGTACTCGTGGTTTAATATGTAATGACATGTCAAAATAATTATCAACGCATGTTTTGAAGGTTTTGTAATAAACGATGAAAATATTCCTTAGAATAAAAAGACAATACCAATGTATGTTTGGTATTTTATGTTTTAGAAAAACCATTTTTTGTATAGATTTACAACAATCGTGTGAGGTATTCTGTTACTCTGAATGAGGTCATGATTGATTAAACATTGGCCATTTCGGAGCATTGTTGTTAGCAAGCTAAAAGATAAAATATTGGGTAACCCGTTGTATGCAAATAACATTAGATACTTTTCTACAATAATGTTGTAAATATAATTAGGTTTAGAAATATTTAATCAATATGAAAGACCGGATTACAAATGATTTTGTGACAGACGATACGTCCTACAGATTTGACGACATTATACATTTCATACAACAAGGAATCTCCTTTCTATTAGAGACAACAACCATTAAACTCCATTAAATCTTTTAATAATTATTTTTACCATGCTTTGTTTTAGTGATTATAATAAAACGATATTATTTGTTGACAGTTTAATTAATTTTTAGTATTTATACATAGTTGTTCGGAATTAATAATGTTTTATTCAATATCATTTGTGAATATATTTCACATAGGCAGCTTGTATTAAAATCGAATTAATAATGATTAATTATTTAGTAATACCACAAAATGATTTTCTTCTGTTATGAACTAGAACCATCGCAGTTTATTTTATGAATCGTCCTTTGAAGTTGTTCTTTCACGAAAAGGTAAGGATGTTAACATAGAATATTAGTGAATATTATAAAGTAGATAATAATAAAAACCATGTAAAAGAAGTTTCACTAAAGTATAAAATAATTAGAACAGAATTAAAATACCTATAGAAAATGCAAAAAGTAACCTAGTTAAATGAAATAAACATACATTTTTATTTATTGAATATATATTGTATAATATGTATTTATTTATATAAAGGACATTAATTATGTAGCATTATTAAAAATGTATAACCTAATCACAGAAACAAAATTCAAATAGTAGAAACGGATCACATTATGAAATGAAGGACAAAACTAAAAACAACACATAAAGAAACATCCAAATGAAAATATTTCAAAAAAGATATATAAACACGAAAATATATATACACGAGATATTAATACTTAATATTCATTATTATTTTAATGTCATTACCATGAGCGTATTATATTTAAATAATACTTTCGTCAATGTATATATTAAAGTGTAATTTGATATTAACAATTAATCGCTAAACAAAAACAATCGATATTTTTAAATTAGCAAACAATGTTTTATTTTCGTAGTTACAAGTAAAGAGAAATCAAATTATTATTATTTATAAAATTCCTTTTGAAGTCTTTGACGTTAGAACGGAGTTCGACGTTCTATTCAATTTCGTAAAGTGTAGTGTTTATATATAAGATAAGCTTTACAAGTAGTATAGTACGTGAAGTAAACTGCAAGAGAGCGTTTTTCACAGATAAGTTAAGGCATATTTAATTTCTTGATTTTATAGTTTTTAGTAACCTTGAGAGTTATGGAGTGTCTTAACATCAATTTAAAAAATGTAAAAGTGTTTACATATTATTATATACGAGAAAATATATTAAAATAATAATTACCATATAAATAATACCCTGATTCTAAACAATATCTGAACACGATTCATATAAAATACTCAATATAAAATATAGATTGATACTTTAGACAGATTTAGAATTATTGTTCGCATAAGTTATTATTTTACTAGTATTATTGTATGACTTCTTACAGTCTTTTTAGTATTATGATATTCATGGTATAGTAATTTTAAAAAGATTTATTTCTTTAACCTGAATTTTATTAAGACAAAATCTTAATATTGATTATAATATTAAAATATTAAAACTGAAAAATAACATGTTAAATAATGTTCAACTTCGATTCTCAATGGAATCTTTCGTTTCAAAGTACAGTTCCTTCGCTTAGGTAGATAAGATATGGCGGTGTTTTTCCTTAACCTATTTCGTGAGATGAATGCTCATTATAGATTACGAGATAGTGGAGAAGATGGTGAATGATGGTTAAAAGATTCCATGGTTAGTTGCTTCGCCTAGGTAAATATATGTTTGATTTATCGATGGGTTAAGTTGAACCTGTTAGGTGAGATGATCGCATTGTCTAGATGAATATATAGTGGATATGATGGTGAATTAGAGTTAACTAGATCCAAGGTATAGTTAACTCGCCTAAGAAAGATATATTAAACTTGGCAGTTAGTTAAGTTTAAACTGTTTCGTGAGATGATCGTTTCGTCTAGATGAATTTATCGTGAAATTGATGGTAAAGAACGATTTATTAGATTCAATGACTAGTTGTTTCTCCTAGGAAAAACTATAGTGGACTTAGTGGTGGGTTAAGGCGAATGACTTTAGTTAGATGATCACATGGACAAGAGGAAACTGTGGACATTATGGTTAACTAGATCCATAAATAAATTTAAATGAGACAATAGCTTTAATTCCTTCAATAACAAAAACATATTATAGAGGACATCCTGGAATTATAGTGAATTGAAAATTCTAACAAATCCCAGCAATTTATGCAATATTACTCTTACACTAATTGTCGTCTCACTAATTTGTAAAAAATCAACTGTGAGGGGCTCGTAAATATGTTCTATTGTAATAAATCCTCTACATATAGCAAATTTTTCAGTTATTTATTAAAAATAATGTCACAATAGTTTTTTTCATCTTCAACTATTACGTTTATCTTTACAATTTGTATTACTTTACAATTTGTATAAAACGACTTTAAATATATTTAATTTGTTTTAAATATCAAATATTTTAAAATTTTGATACAAGATTATTATAAATATTCTCGTAGTGTCTCCTTAACTTCTGTGTTGGATGCCTAAACTCCATTCTTAAAATGTGTGCAGCAAATTATTGATTCATTCTTAGAGATGCCGAATTAGAACCTATTATATTCCGGAGTCATAGCTGCAATCATCAATTGGAAACTATTTATATATAACATTAAACTTTTTGCTATTAATAGTGAATAATCATAATATTTCAAACATACGTTTAATAGGAAGCAACATTTTGTTACGTTTATTTCTGTTATTTATAATATTTAAATGTATATTTGAATATTCCACTTAGGGTACAAAAATTCAAGGAATTAATTACTGTAATTCTATTCAAGGTGATTGTGTGGTGTTATTAAATAATTAATCAGTTTATCTTAATCACTTGGGCATCGGTGACTTTATTTCCAAGTGTATTGGTAAATATAATTTTTTTTTCTTAGGAATAGAAATATAATATATACTGCTTTTTACTAATATATTATTATATGCTGCTAATAGATGTCTAAACTTAATATCACAAATGCTTTAAATTCGATTTTAGATCCCAAAGATGTTCCCCATAGTTATGGTTTCAGACGTATAACTTATGAATCCATAACAAAATCATAAACAGAAATTATATTTTCTACTTATTGATCACAACATGATAATAAATAAGCTTTATTAAAAAAATAAATAAATAAAAAATACCTCCAACTAGCATTTAAATCATAAATTACTTTTTGTTACTGAACACAACCGTTTTCGCTAAATATCTTTAAGAAACTAATGAAATATATAAAAAAATTCTGGTTATTGCAATTAACTTAACTGATTGTTAAGACTTTGGTACTACTGGATCAGTTTTTTATAATATGTGGAGTTATACCATTATTACATTTTCTCGCTATATAGGTTGGACATTACCAATTCTAAGCTTGACGTAAAATATGGAAAGCAGATTACATTTCAAAGTAGATGAGTGCGCAGAGATTCAAACAAACAATGAAAAAATAAATCCCTTCTGACAGTTTTAAAGCATTTGCACATTGAGATATTCTTTTACCGGCGTCTTGTCGTATGAAAAGTAGGTACGTTCTTAAGGATTTCTTCACAGTTTCGAAGGTATCCCAGCCACTATTTAACTTTGTTTAATTTTGTCTCAGAAATAACAGGTGAAAAATATTCAGACATCCATTTTGTAAGAAAACATCGGTATTGTTAAACGGAGTGGAAAGATACGGAAACGAAATTATCCAAGGCAAACTAATATCGATTTTTTTTTATCACATTGAGTTATCACTCACTCTGTTACTTATGGAGTTGAAAATAAAATGCAATTAATTGATGGTGAAAAACAGTTGAACAAGAAACTAAACTATTATTTAAACAATTGATTAAACCTATTATTTTAAAAATCTTGATTCTTTCAAATGTAAAATCACAAGTATGACTGTTATAAATTAATTTTAAAAAGCAACACAATTTATTTGTGAGTTGATATGCGTTTTACTGACCTACCCAGCCATGTATTGCTTCTACATACACTTTTATTGACACTAGTTTATATTCTCCAACGGTAAAACCTTTTCTTGGTTAAGTTGAATGATGTTTTCGGACCCCACTTTTTTTGGGACGCCGATTTATTCAACGGTTTTTCGTTTGAGAATAAGTTATTTCCACCTACTGGAAGTTTTATAGGAAATCTCGCTTTGTTTGGCCTAGGTGAAATAGCTATGTGTCGAATATTCAGTTTTCTGAATATCCTGACTAAAAAAAAACTTCTACGTTATACTTCCAGTACTTTATATTTGATTCTAGCTCAGTTAGGACACAAGTGAATGATTTTACTTTTTGTAAACCTCTGAGCAGTGAGTACACTGATACTAACCTTGTAAATTGTTTATTTGTGCTTGCAAATATTTTATGAAATTTCACTGTATCAATTCTTAATCTATAACTCATAAACTATTGGGATATTTGGATACTAGGTGTTTTTTATAAAAAATAACTTTTTTATAAAGCTAATAAAATTTTCATAATTCTTTTTTTTTTTTTATTTCAAACATAAAATAAAACTTTTTGGATTTTATTTTCTCCAACAAATACAAAATAATAACTTTCCTTTCAATTTAATAATAATTTCTTAAACTACAAGGCAGAACCAATTATTTACCTAACTATAATTTATTCTAATATTTTATACCCAATTTGATTTAATTAATATTTTAATAAAAAATTTAATTCGAATTTACAATTTAATGAATTTAATTTTTAATTAATAATACAAATATTTTATCTAATCTAACATCCTAAGTAACCCAGTATTTTAAAATAAATTTATTTGAATTTATTTCAGGCAAATTTAATCAAGGACTAACGTATTTACGTTTCTACCAACCTTTTCACAACTGTCCAGGCGTCGCGACGTTTGATATGAAGTCCGCGAGCGTTGTTTAGCGATGGCAGGCTATAGATTCTCTGCGTGCTACTTAAGTTCTCTCGTTGATGAAGGTTGAGCCCTGTAGGGTTGTCTGGAAGAATGTTGGATGAATTTTTAAAGATGGTTGTGGTGATGTTGTGTCTGAAGTCCCGGTTCGGCTATTCTCTCGACGTTAAAGTTGCATGTCCAAGTGGTCGCCTGGTGATGTCCTGGAGTCCTATCCGGAAGCTATACGAATCACTCCATGTATCAACTGCTATGTAGGTTATGTTACTTCTCCAGAATAATCCAAGTTAGGCCAACTTTGTAATGACTAAGTTGCCACTGACGTTCTTGTAGATTATAGTTGTGTCTATTGCTGCATTCCAAATTAATATAGCAATGACGTATGTTCACACTTGTTATACAAATTATTAGGTTAACTAAGAACATACTTAGCTTTTTTGCATACTATGGTATTTTATAAAAAACGAGATCAATGCTCGATGTGTTCACTTATATCGCAGAAATATCAAGGCTCGATGTGTTCACTTACATCGCAAAAATATCAAAAGCTCGATGTGTTCACTTACATCGCAAAAATATCAAAGCTCCCGAGTTTCCCCGAGCAATCATTTATATAGACTTTTTCGGCACTACTTCCATACCAACTTAGGCTCTCTAGCACTGTATTTCTATAAGTTTTTTATATTCATTTTTTCACGAATTTTAAACTCCTGGTCTATGTTATTTTTTATTCTGAATTTTATATAGATTTTTCCTTTATTTTTAGACTTGATTTAGTCATTGTTTTACGTAATTTTCCCTTTGTTTTTTGAGTACGCCCACTTTCGCATGTTGGTATATCTGCTCCCCCTCCAGTAGACTCATCTTCAGCCAGCCCCTTCTGCCGTTCCTCTACCTTATCTCGCTCCGTGAAGTTTTGGCCATTGAAAATCCTTTTCCTTTGTAACTCCTCCAGGGTTTTCCCTATTTTATTGAGAGTGACAATTTTGAATTCAGCTCGTTGTCTTCTTTACACACGAACTCGAGTGATGTTCGTACGATTCTTGGTTCACGTACGCGACCCGCGCGAGTTTTTCCGCGGCGATTATTCCCGGAAAAGTCTTTGTTTTTTGTTTTTCCCGGTTTTTTGTTTTCACTTCTTTATGTCCTTTTGGTTTGTGTTAACTAGCCGGATTTTCTCTTTTTTCTGCTTCTGGTTGTCTTGCTGTAGGGTTAGGGATTTAAACGATTTTCTACAAACTTGGGCTTTACTTTACTCCCGAAACATATTTTAAATACTGGATTATTTTTACATAACTACGTTATCAGCATACTATTTAGCGTTTTGAATTAATAAAAATTTAAGTTTAACTTTTTATCTTGCTGTAAAGGTGCGAATTCTGTCACCTTTTTCCTTTAATAAAATTTCAAGTTTTTCTTTTTAATTATACATTTTGTTTATCATTACTAAAATTTGTTTTGGTTAGAATTTAAAAAACTTTCTTTTTTATATACTTTTTTATCATTTGAACTTAGTGGATTAACATTAACTTTTTTATTTAACGAAATTTCGCAAAAACTTGTTTCACCTTTATTTTAGGCCTTCTTATGAAAAGCCTGAAAAACCGTTTCTTTTTCAATTTAGAGGAATTTTGAATTTCTCCCCATACTTTAATAGTCTGTATTTTACGTAACTTTGTGACTTTATATTATCTAATCTTGCAGTAAATACACCCGCGGTTAGCGTAATGCATTTCCTGAAGATATTTGTTTTTATTTAATTACTGGATTTTGGCTTCCCGTATTAATCTTTAAGTATTTTTTACAAGTCCTTATTCCTTTTAGAACAGGCAGGGTCCAAGAGTTTAACTTAGCCAGATAACGACACTCCCGCGTCAACATGATTTTCGTGACCTACATGCGGCTTTAGCCCGCGGTAAGTCCGGACTATTCAAATTTATAAAATTAATTACAAATTTAAAACCAGGACCTACAACGGGTTGTGTCCGTTGTAAGCTACCCCTCTTAAGATATCTGGTTTGATCGGCTCCGCTATAAATCCAAGATATTATAAACCAATAAATATAATAATACTCCCCTTTCAAATTTCCTCCTATCTTATTACATTCTTATATCTAGTTCTGCCTTCCTATCCTAACAATTTACAGATTACATATTCATAATTTTTATATATACAATTCATACTATACATTTCATTGTTCTTCTTATTCTGCATAATCTGAAATTACATTTATACAACATATCATGGTATACATTTCCTTTTGAAATGTTCACTGGGTGAGTTCACTTCCACTGAAAACACATGTTTATACTGTACACAACTTATATAAATACAGGGACACATTGTAATTTGCCTGATAACCAACTAACAATACTTTACTGGATTACATTTTCATACTACTGTTATGTTCCTTGCATTCATATTTCCCGAATTTTTACAATCCGAGTTTTTTGTACGTTTTATTTTACATTACCTTTTTTTTTTTTTTTTTTTTTTTTTTGCCTTTGTGGCTTCAATTACAATAATTGAGAGTTTTTTAATTAATTAATTGTTTATTTGTTTAAGTTTTTTTTTTCATTTTCCATTCGTTTGTTTTGATAAGTTTTCATTTGCTTTTTCTTAAGTTTTTCCTAAGTTTTTCCTTTAAGTTTTTCTTACTTCAAGTTTTTCCTAGGTTATTAGTTAAACTTCTTTCTTCCAGAATCCTAACTACTCCGATTCTCCTAACAACTTTTACGCATAATTAATTTTCTGGTAATTAATATGCAACCCCTATACATCCCTGACTCGTGTATTAGGCCATTCCATGCACCTGATTTGTTCGTAGGTTATATTCGAACGTTTTCTTCCTGGATCTGTATTACTATTTAATTTAAAACTAGCAAACACATTAGCATGTAAGATAGAAATACTTAGGCCTTTCAATCAATTGAGATGCGTTGAGTTGTTTATTTAGGCCTACTTCCTTCATTTCAGTCTTCTCAGTCTGCCGTGTTCCCTCTCTCCACTTCCGTCGACCTTGAACTTCCCTTGACTTTAGTTCAGCTGTGTTGCAAACCGTCCCATCCTAGCCTACTTTAGTTCCTGTCCTTTTCTATCTTCATTCATTACGTGCTTACTAATTGATAATATTTACATTTGATATCTGTCTTCACATAACAATATTTACATTTGGTATTCCCCGGTATGGCTAATCAGTTTATGTATTAGGCCTACCCTTCCTTCAATAATAATAATCTTTATATGGTTTATTTTGCTATTGGATTGTAACTTAATTTATTGTACATATGGCTTCAGATCTCTTACATCATATTTACCATTTGTTCTTCCTGTAACTCGGTCTTCCACGATATAGGTTTTATTTCCTACTTTTTCTTTTATGCGGAAAGGTCCTGTGTATAGTAAAAATAGTTTCTTTGTTTCGCCTTTAAATTTACTCGCCATAATGTGAGTGTTTTGTGTTACTAACACTAAATCCCCAACATCGAAGTTTGTAAACCTGCGACCATAGTTCTGTTTAGCAGCTCGTTTGTTTCCGGCCCTTATGATCCTGGCCTGGCATTTCTGGTGTTTCTCTCGCACCGTTTCTTCTCTTGGGTTCGGCTGTTTCCTAGGGAAGACCTCATCTCACACGTACCTAGCCTCCTGGCCAAATTGTATTTCCTGACTCACAAGCTTTCGATGATTCATCGGGATTGGATAGTTACGATTCACAAATGTGTCCGTTGTAGGAACCTTTAATTCATGAACATCATTTTTACAAAGTCCCGGCAATTCAGAAAAAAATGATTTATATTTATTAAATAATTCCTGTAGTAGGCCTTCTTGTAGTTCCGTTAGTATAGTACTGTGACTATACTCCTTTGTTAAAGTTATTTGATTACAGCGTTTAGTTGGAACGGCCCTTTGCCCTTTTGCTCGGGTCGTTATCTTCACTCTTTGTCTAAGTCCACACAGCTGACTTCCAATTAGGCCTACTTTCTCTTTGTACCGTACATGTTTCCTACTTAATTTAGTTTTATTTACAACAGAAATATCAGTGTTTTTAAATCTGACTTTAGACATTTTTCCACGCACTTTTGACAGTTGAATGTAGTCACGCGTGTCTGTTCCTCCTACAGATATTAATTCTTCTTGTGATTGTTTATTATTATACTTTTTATTGTTAATCGAGTGGTCGGAATATTTACAGTGTAGTGCAGTGCTTGACTTCGCCTGATTTGGATTACAACGCTTATTTGGATATTTACAGTTTCGGCTACTTTGGCTGCGTCGCGACGCGTAGTTGGTAACTGGATATTTTTCACCACTATACCTAACTTTAATTGGTACATTAATCTTTTTTAATGCCCTATTACGCGAAATTTCGTCCTTGGCTTCTTTAGATAGCATCTTAGGTACGATTAAATTTTTGGATTTTTGCCCCTTCCTTCGTTGAACAGATAACCCCTTCGGTATCATTTGATCCAACCCTTCTTCGTTTTGTATCCTAACCTTATCAATATTCCTAGCTGTTGTGTCCGGCTTCCTGTCTTGACTCATGCTACAATTCCCTTCCATTACATCGTTGATGCGCGTTTTTTCTATTTCCGGTACATTAACGATTTCAGCTTTGTTTACTAACTCATTTATGCTAATTTCATTTTCATTTAACTTATTGGTTTGGAGTTTAGTATTTATCGCCTCGATTTTGTCGGATTTAATTACCTCCGATTTAATTAAATTTATTGATTTATTGTTTTTATAGTATCGGGAATTAATATTAAAACATTTTCCCTTTAAACGTGTTATTGCAACTTTTTTGTCAATAAACGGGATTTTAATATTATCCTGACCTATTTTAAACATTGCAAATTTTTCTTGCATGTTTATTTTGGCTTGTAAATTATATAAAAGGTCACATCCCATAATTATCCTAGATTTTAGACCTTTTACTACCAAAAATTGTAGATCTACGCATTTATCTAACAGTTTAATTTCAATTAGGACTTGCTTGTTAATTTTTTGCACCTTCCCTTTTAATGCCCCAATTATTTCTAGGCACGCTACCTGTAATTCTAAGATTTTGACATCTTCCGATTTTAATTGATCGAGGTAATCCACTTCAGCTCCTGTGTCAATCTCAAGGTAACCGGTGCTTGTTCCAAGTTCGACTGGAATCGCGGGTATTTCTTCTATGGGTTTTTCAGTTATAATTGGCTCGTCCTTATTATCTAGCAAGTCTTCTCTAATATTGACATTTAAACTACCTAATTGTTTAGGTTGATATTCGCGCTCCTTTTCGACGACTTTTTCGCCTACTTCAGGTTCGATCCTACTACAAGGAGTAACTTTTTTATTTCCTACTTTTTGGTATTTACCTGCACTTTAACTTTTTTAACTTTAATCTTTTGCTTTATTGTTTTTTCTACAGCCCTGTCATTCCGAAAACATCCATCCTTTGGCAGAACCTCACTTATTGGTTTTTTTTCTGCTGGTTAGGATTTGAGTTGAAAGGACGTGGTTTATTGGAACTTGGGTGATTAGAGTTATTTGGGTTTTGAGCATAGGATCTTTGGATAGGGGGGTTATTTCTAGGTGTGAAATTTTGCCTATTTTGCGTGTCTTGAGCGTCCTGGGGTCTGCCTCGCCGATTTTCCTCTATCATATCGACATTGTTTAAAAAGTTTATCGCATCTTGAATCGTTTCACTAGGCTTACCTATGCTTGCTAGCCTAATTTGTTCGCTAAAGTGTTGCATTACTGTGAATACTAGGAAACCTTCAGATAAGGGGGGATCTAAATCTCGAGCTTTATTTACTACCATACAGAAATATTCTGTTCTACTAGCATTCCCCTTCTCTACATACTTATTGTTTTCGATATAATTTCTGATCGCTTTTTGTTTTTGTAGCGACCAGTAATTATTTAAAAATGCTTCCTTAAATTCGGCATACTTCATCTCTTCGCGTTTTGTTATGTTAAACCATTCGAGTGCATAACCTTTAAGATGGCGTATAATGAATTTAATCTTCTCCCTATCTTCTAAATAGGGATTCAACTCGTCCATTAACCCTTCTATGTCCCTTAAAAATTGTTTATGCCTTTCTTTAATGTTTCCCCAAAATTCAATTTTAGTTGCTTCGCTCTCGTAACGCGGCATCATTATTCCTACACTCCTACTACCACCTCCCTGACTCAACACGTCTCCTATTTTCTTTTCGACGCGTTGCACCCGACTTTCCATTGTTCTAAAGCCCTTATCTACTGTGTTCTTCATGGTGCTCGTCGTTTCTTCCAGAACATGGATAGTTCTTTCAATTTTCCCAAATTTCTCTTCCACCTTGGTATGTTGTTCCTTACACCTCACGCTTTCTTCCTCCAGGCTTCGTTCCAGGTCTCCCAGCTTTCCAGAGATTAAGTGGTATAATTCTTTTTGTTCCTTCTCTCGCTGTAACCTTTCTGCCTCCTTTTCTTCCCGGATGTTTTCATCCTTGAGCCGTCTTCTTTCCTCTTTTCTTTCCAGTTCTTCCTGATCTTTCTTCGCCCTTTCTTCTTTATCTTTTTTATATTGTTCGAAGAACTCTTTCATTGCCTTATCCGCCATTTTAACTTTTGCTTTTTTATACTATTTTAATTTGATTTAATTGTTTTTATTTATTTAATTTTGTTTTGATCTGTCGCGTTGGAAAACTCCCAATTATTTTTAATTTATTTTTACTCCAATCTTTTTAGGCCTACACCTCCAATTTTCCGATTTTACCACGACAAATGTAATTTATTGGTTAATTAATTTTAATGTTTTAATTTCCTCTCTCCCCCTCTGAACCCTAATACGACACGAAACCGGGAGTAGACATCGCAGGGATTTGGCCGTAACATGGGCTCTTATGGAGTTATTTTCGACCAATCAGAATCGTCCATTTGGTCACGTGACCTCTTCTTGTCCAATCAGAATGCTCCATTTATAACTTCAACTGCACCGCTGCTTCTCGTCCAATCAGAATGCTCCATTTATAACTTCAACTGCACCGTCGCTTCACGTCCAATCAGAATGCTCCATCTTCAACTGCACCGCCGCTTCTCGTCCAATCAGAATGCTCCGTTTATAACTTTAACTGCACCACCAATTCTCATATAGGTAAGAAAGGGGAGTCGCGTCGCTTTCGGCTACCTCGTTTCGGCTACCATTCCAAGGTCACAGGAAGGTGTGTTTAGATTAGACAGACAGGTTCTGACTGGTCTATGTCAGCCGGATTGCACAACAGTGCGTAACAATGTTACTGCGCATGCGTACTACTCGCGATTACTTAACTGTTTAAGAAAGGAGATTAGATGGAGATAGCTCAGTTTACGTTAGTAGCTTGAATAGTGAACGTGGCCCCTTCCAAGATGTATAAGGTCTCCGAGCTCTTGGGTAGCAGGATTAAACCAACCAACGAACGATTTGGACTTTGGCTTCTGGAAGAAAATCTGCACAACAACAACCTGGTAACAGATATTGGAAATATTAATTATTCGCAAGGAGAAGAGTTGCTGTCTGGAGTTAATATAAAACCACTAACTCCGCTTACAAAACCATTCTGCGACAACATAATGCCTCGTAAAGAAGAATATCTGTGGAGCATTTAACAGTTATCTTCGTGGCAAATTTACGGATTTTGTTTCCGCAAGACATGGCGTAAAAGTAAAATTACCATTCCCTTTGAATGGAAAGAGACCTATGGTGAAACGTGTATGCAATATTATTGGAGCAGATGGGATGCAAGCCATTGCAAAGAAATTTAAAAATCCCATTTCAATCCCCTACAAAGTAGAGTTAGCGGATGTTGAGTTGGCTACTCTACAGGAAAAAATGCCCGAAATACTATTGGAGCTGCAAACCCACGACTTCTACCTTATAGATTTGGACATTACACAAGATTTTGTGGGGATCTTTAACAAGCGAGAGATGTGTGAGCATTTAGTACAGGACCATGACTTTCGTTACCAAGGCGACCAGTACAAAGAAAACTACAATACAATTGTTAACAACGACAAGTCTGTTGGGATAGATTGCCTAACCTGGATTACTCCTACTGGTGCAAGAGTAAAAATCTACAACAAGTTCGTATGCCAAATTACGAGTCCTGGCGTTAACAAACAAATTGTTAACCACATTGTGGATTTTGTCAACTGTCCAGACTCCAGATTAAGACAGACGATTCTGTCCCCACTGGGTAAGGAGCATGGCATTACAAGATTGGAGGCTACGATCTACAACGGTAGCGGCGACCATCCTCTGGACAGCTGTGTAACGCTCCTGGAAGACAGCAAAATTTATTTCTAGGAAGCCCCGTTTTACTCTGTTGCCATCCCTAAAATGTGGACGAAATTAGCTGACAGTCTCCAGAACAGTTGCTGTGTAGTGTACAATAATCTTTTACAATATGCCTACTGGGGAAACAGCAACACGAGGAAGTTAACCGGGGTGCAACTTACTTTACCAATCGACCAAGACCAGAGGAAAAAAATAATTAATTACGTACTCTCTGCATATAGTTTTAACTATTTGCCTGTAAATTACTTGGAGATAGTGGAAAATATCGCTAATAGACAGCATGTTAGTGTGGTGCAAAAGTGCTACATTAAGAGTGGCGAGACATTCTTCTCGAAATCTAGTACTGCTTTCTCGGCGATTTGTAAAGATGTAAGCCTCGAGAACTGTGGGATGGTTCCAACGAGTAATATTATTCCACAGATTTTAAAGAAGAGAACGAATATTACAAACAGGCTACAACCCTACAATATAAAGGAAACAGAACCATTCTCCACCGTTTACCTACTGTCTGCGAAGAAACGAAAACTGGAACTGGAAGAAATTGACTTAAAACGGAGAAAATTGGAATACATGGAACATGCTGCTTCCTTAAAAGAGGAATACAAAGAAATGCAGGAGAAAGAGAAAATTATTAGAGAGACAAGAGAGCGCGGATGGGCTCATATTTTAACAAGACTTGGAAGAATTTAGATATACATTCAGACTACCAGGTTTCCGCATTTACCGTTAACACTAAAGCGAAATATGCCTTTGTTGGAATACTTGCAGAAAGAGATGGGAATAAAAGTGTTTACTTCTTTAAAGGAAAGTACAAATCGTGGCTAATGCATGTCTACAACGACAAACAAAATTTAACAAAAGAGGGGTTTGTTTTAACCTCCAACAACGACCTGGACATTGTGCATTTAGCGACAGAAGAAACAATTTTTACATTTACGACGAATGGACTTACCACTTTTAATAATCATTCTTTTCCGAAGATAGAGCATCTTAAGCTACTAACAGATGCTTGGAAAAAACCAGAAGATTTCCCCTACAACCAGGACGAAGTGGAGCAAGTATCCACCCTTGGCATGCAAGAAATAAAAGGCAAAGTTATTCCAAGAAAGTGTCGTCGGCTGGAAGAGCTGGAAGAAGGGACAGAATTAGTAGTGTGTGGAATCAAACAAATTGATTACAGACATAAGATCCGTTATATTTTGCAGTTCCAAAATCTAGATGAATTGTATGTTTCGAATTATTGGTTAGAAAGAGAAATAAAAGTGCTAAATGTAGATTTAAACTATAAATTTAATGTTAAATTGGACAAGATAAAAACCACTGCAATTAAGCACAAAGAAAGAGTAGTTTTCTGTGCTTGTAATTAAAAATAAATAAATAAATGTTTTAAAATAATATTCTTTGTAATTTGTTACCTCCATTCCACCAAAATTCTTTTTAGTAGAGATGAAGATATTTGATGTGACCTTGGAATTGTAGCCGAAAACGACACGACACCCCCCTTTTTCCTTTTTAAATATATAACGTCGTAACGTTTGTTAGGAACCGATTTACCAAACCGTAGATAAAATTACCAAGATTTGGTTGGTAAATTGGTTGCAAAAAGTATATTTTGGTTGGTAAATCGGTTGGTATTGGTTAGGTTAGGTTAGGTTAGGTCTGGTTAGGATAGGTTAGGATAGGTTAGGTTATGTTAGGTTAGGTTAGGATAGGATAGGTTAGGTTAGGTTAGGTTAAGTTAGGATAGGTTAGGTTAGGTTAGGATAGGTTATGTTAGGTTAGGTTAGGTTAGGTTAGGATAGGTTAGGTTAGGTTAGGTTAGGTTTTTAGGAGAATGGTTGCCACACGCCCGGGAGGTGCATCTGTAAATAAAAATAAATTTAAAACCAGTTGTTTACTCCTATTATAAATGGAGTGTAATATGTTGTAACATTTATACAGTATTCAAAACTGTTTCGAACCTCTGAATCTGAGCTATAATGTAACACACAAACATAAATAATTGTTGTCGCATTGCCAACTTGTAATGAAGGATTGCTATGATATTACGTATAGGTAACTACTATTTGTTCTAACATTTATGTTTGGGTAATTATATATATAATCACAAAAAGGGATTTGTATTATTTTCCTAATTATATTCTTCTATGTTCAGTAGTAATGAACTATTAAATGTAATATGTGAACAAAAGGAAGTTATATATTTTTAAAATAGACATTAATACATTATTTGGGGCATTATTTCTTTGTAGGATTTATCAATCATATTTGCGTTCAAAAAATTGTTCTTTATTTTGGGTAGGTGATTATTTACAAATATTATGATAATAAAGATCTTAAAAAATGACGGTAGGTATATTAACGGAATTTAAAATATTTTATTTGTTAATATATATTTGATTCTGCAATATTCTATTTTAGTTAGAACGATAGAATACAATGAATAAATTGTTGCACATATTACAATGTAAGTGTCATTACAAAAAAAAATAGTAGATTTCTTCTTTACTTTACTAACATACGGAATAATTGGCCAGCATATGAAATTGTATGCATTTGTCTACAATATTTAAAAAAACGTGTTATACTGTCGTCGCTAAAGAATACGAGTAAAACATATGTAAGTATAATTAAAAACTGATTACAACAACTTCCTATTTGTTAAAATATTTTATTTGTACTTACAAACATAGTTGTAAATATTTACAAAAGCACAAGACACTATTTATTTGTACTTACAAACATAACTCTTTATAACATACACTCAAATTGATTTCCCGGAAGATCATACAATGAACTAGTCTATTGTAAAAAATAATAGCTTTAATAAAGAATCATTTTAAAAAGAGTCATTAATATTTTTAAAACGGCAAATGTTTTAATACTGTCAATGTCTTTATACTTTATGGATATCTCAAATGAATCGCTTCGTATTTTTTGTTTAACTTATGCCAAATATAAATTAAAGTTACAACCGTATACTTAAATATATTATAACGATCTCAAACGATCACAATGGATAAATAATTAATTATGCCTAGTATCAAATATTAAAATAATAAAAATCGATAAAAAAAGTTAATATTAATAAATAATTGTAAGAATATGTAAATTGAGACAAAACACATGTGAACAAGCAACCATACCGACATAGCAGCTGCAAAGTCAAGTTTGGAGGATAACTGTACTAATTGACGAACGTGACTAGGACAAGGAAAAGAAAACATTCTGTTTTCTTTGAGGGAAGAAAGTTCGCCGACATAAATAAAAAAAAGGCAGAAAACATAACGGAGTTTTGCTACTCAACGCAGCTGCGTGTCATAAACTGGGAACCAAGAAAAAATGAGAAAGTAAATACCTAACGGTATCTCCGAGGGCGAAGTCAACGCACGTAAAAAAAAATAACGATTTTAGAAAGTTTAGATGTCCAATCAGAAGAAATCTGAGTTTCAAAAAATGAGAGATTGACCAATAAGAGAGGAGGACGCTGCACTTGAAAATCGGGAGAGGTTAAGTCCAACGGGAAGAAGCGTCAGTCTAGAACTAGGGTTGAGAGCGTGTAGGTCTTGGCTTACAGCTGGGAATCAGAGAAGGAGGTGTTAAGAGTTAAACTGAGAACCTGAGGGTTTAATTCAAAATCGTCGAGTAACTTAAAGGCAGAGTCGCCACAAAAGTTAGTAGTTTTTTTGTAGTTTTTTAGTAATCATAATTAAAATAGAGTCAAAGAGTATTAAAATTATAAAGGAAGAGGAGAAATTCATCGCGTCGAAATCAATAGTTAGTTTGAGAACGAGTAAGGAGACCGAACCGAGTTTAGCGGACGTAACACCAGAGATTCAACATCCGTCAATGAACCAGGGATTGCAGCATCCGACCTCCCAGGATAAGGATACTTGTGTTAGTGCTTCGTTAGTGATTGTGTTGTGTACAAGTGCCAAAATAGAGAACGAGGAGTAACTGTTTGATAAGTACCAAAATTTATAATCAATAATTATTAGAATCTAGTATTTCACTTTGATGAGCCATAAAAGTTCCCATGCCCGAGATAAGAGTCAAGTTTTTTATAATTGAAATTAAAAGTAAAGTAATTGAGCTAGCCGGCAAAATAAAAGTAATTTGGAAATAATATAAGTTAATTAAAGGAAATTGTTTTTTTGTAATAAATTTGATATAAAATTAATAAGAACATTAAGACGAGATCTGTAGAAACATCCGTAGAGTTTTTTTTATGTAAATTAAATAATCAATTAAGATTTTAAAATTGTCATCCATAATATTGTGTATTAGCGTAAATTAGTTTTAAAGAATGAAAGTGTGAGAGAATGAAGTAGTCTTAAGATTGAAATGAATAATTAATTGAATTGATACTTGTTTTATAAATAATTGTCTGGTAATAAATCCTGAAGATAGTTAAAGGGTAAAAATTTGTTTTGTGGAATTAATTTAATTAAACCATCCTAGTTTTTCAAAAATAATTAAAAAAAGAAAGTAAATTAAATTTAAAGTAAATCATTAAAATAAATAAATATATAACATCTGAAATGTTATATTTGGCTCACCAACGTGTGGCTTTTGTTTAAATAAATTGGTAAATTAAATAAAATTAAAATATAACATCTGAAATGTTATATTTGGCGCTCCACCGCGTGGCTCATTTAAAGAGAACTTTAAATTGCTAGTATAGAATTGTTAGAAGATAAGAATATTAATATTGTTAAAGGAAATATTGTGTGATAGATAATAAGTTAGAGTAGTATTGTTTATGTTAACCAGGAGTAAAAAGAGGGAATTAGAACTTAAAATGGCAGATGAAAGTGAAATACACAATCAATTGGGATTAAATAGCGGGAGTTTAAATTTTAGTCAAGAAAGGGAACAATTAGAGTCAATAAATCAAAATGGGGAATTAGAAATAGAAAGTAACGTAAATTCACGGGCGGGGACGGAAGTACACAATCAAAATCTAACAACATCGGCGGCAGTACAGTCAGGAAACGCGGGTATGGCAATGTTACAGGAAATGTTAGAGCGGATGGCGGAGGAAAACCGGAGGATCGCGGAAAAGATGGCGGAAGAAAACCGGAGGATCGCGGAAAAAACGGCGGAAGAAAACCGAAAAACGGCAGACGAAAACCGGAGAAACACGGAGAAAACGGCAGAGGAAATCCGGAGGATCGCGGAAAAAGCCGATAAAAACGCGGAAAAGATGGCGGAAGAAAACCGGAAGGGTTTTGAAAGAATTGAGGGAAATTTCGGGGAAATCCGAGAGGAATTACAAAACAGCGTGAAAGCAGTGGAGGAAAGAATAAATAAAAGGGTTGATGAACGTTGTGATGGAATAACCAATCAAGTCGAAATGGTCGAGGTTCGAGTCGCGGAAATTCTAACGGGATTCGAAGAGAAATTGAAGAAAACGGGAGAAGAATTCGAAGATCGTGTGAAGGGATATCGCGCGGAGACGGAGGTTCGCGTGCAAGAGATCGAAAGCCGCGGAATCGCTGTAGACACTCGATTGGAGGAACTTGCGGGAAAAGATAAAGAAATTGAGGGAAATTGTAATAAAAACTTCGTAAATAACAACGCGAAAATGGATGAGGTTGCGAAAAAATTAATAGAATTGGATAAGAAATTAAGAACTGTAAAGAATTCAGGAGAAGGGTGCATAATCGAGCAGGAATATAGGAACGTTAGTTTCTCGGGAATAGAGCGGTTCCCGATGCAATTTCTAAAAATCATGAGGGAAATTAGTGAAACCATAATAGGAGACAATATGAATTGGGTTGGCAGATATATGAGAGACGAGGCATACATCTGGTGGGGACTCCACAGAGAATCCATACGAAATTTTAATGAATTCGAGGAATTATTTAGGGAGAAATACTTCAATGAGATTATTCAGGCTAAAAATAGGGATCAATTAGAGTTTGGGAAATTTAGAGGAAGGATGAACGAAGAGGCAATTTCATATGTGGAAATGTTAATGCTACAATGTTCCGAGTTAAGTCCACCGTTAGCAGAGGAACAATTAGTGTATAAGGCGGGAAAGCATTTCCATCCAAATATATTAATTTGCGATCATTACACGGGGAATCAAAAAGAAAACGGAATTTATAAAACTGCTCATGGAGTTCGAACACGCAAAAATAGAAGAAGTTAATGAAAGGGAAAGGGTGAACAATAATAGAGGAAATTTTAGGGAAAATGTAAACAACAACAGACCGAATAATTGGGGTAGACGACCGAGTGACCATGTGACTCCATGGCGAGAACAAGGTCATAAACCAGTTGAGTGGAGAAGACAGGGAAACAATGAAGGAACGAGCAATGACCCGAGAGTTCCGGACAGGCGGTTTGTTAGAGAACCAACCCCTAATAGAAAGGAAAAGTGAAGGTTAGCCGATGGCGTAAGCAGCAACCGACAAGGGACTATACAAAAAATTGATACTTGTTTTATAAATAATTGTCTGATAATAAATCCTGAAGATAGTTAAAAGGTAAAAATTTGTTTTGTGGAATTAATTTAATTAAACCATCCTAGTTTTTCAAAATAATTAAAAAAAGAAAGTAAATAAAATTAAAAGTAAATCATTAAAATAAATAAATATATAACATCTGAAATGTTATATTTGGCTCACCAACGTGTGGCTTTTGTTTAAATAAATTGGTAAATTAAATAAAATTAAAATATAACATCTGAAATGTTATAATATATATATATTTAATAATGCGATGACTTAATGAAACTCGTTGTACTTATGGTTTCCAAAATACTGATCGCTTTTTATTTACTTTAGCATAAAATAATAATTTATTACTACTATTATTTCAATTTAAACTGTTGATTCATTAATTACTTTAATAAATCCGATTTCTTTAGGTTTTTGGAAGTTCAACATGATTTGATATTTAAATTATCTACCTTAAATTAATATAAATGAAATGACAATATATTTAAAATTTTAGGTTATGAACCAATAACGTTTTAACTTAGTTTTCTCTTGAATGTGTTTAAATATGTAATTACACTTTTGGTCTTATGAAATAAGTTCCTATTTTATAAATACTGAAAATCCTAGGAAAAAAATGGTATTTTTCAAACATAAACACAACTTAACTTAGGATATGATGTTGAGTGTACTTGAGATTGAAGCCAAATCTAACGAAGCAGGGTTTTATAAAAACTAGTAATGGATGAAATTAAAATAATTTACGTTTGTTATTATCTCACAACACATTCCAGACCTTCCTAAGTTTTTTAGTCAGCCAATTTTACATGCCAAACAGTTATGAAAATCTTTTTTTTAAATATAAATACATGTCCGGTCTAGATATTCGTAGCTTAAAACCACTATTCAATCATAATATTTGTAGTTAATAAAAATGTATTATACGTAACGAATACTATGTAACTGATTTCAAAAGTGTAATTAGAATTGTATTCTTATCTATAAGGAGTAAACTCCTTTTAAATGTATAATTACTATTTTGTTCTTAGCATTTAGAAGGAAAAATGTGCATTTAAGGAACCTAAGGTGTTACATAGATAGTTAAACACATACAATAATTCAAAATATCCATGTTGATACTGGTTTAATATTACCTGGAGGGATGAAAGAAATAATTTAATCTTCACACAAAACAGAATTGACCTATTTTGATCAAAGAACCGTATACTATGTTCTTGTTAGATTTCTAACCGTTCTTTATATTTCAAAATTGACTTTTTACGATGTAAATTGTGGTATATAGCGGAGACTTAAAGGATGTTTACTTTGAAATACAATAAAAATAATAATTTCAATTTAATAATAATTAGTAGAAATTGATTAATTCCATAGAAAAACTCAATGTACTGTATAAAATTGATATATAACTCTGAACCATGAGAGATCCGGTAACTGTAACTGCAATTTATTTATAAAAGTTAGTTATCAACTTTTTTTTATAAATGGTTTAATGTAAAATGGTTTCGTTGTGTAATTTATTCCAAATATATACAAAATAAATTTTAATAAAAGTTTTAATAACCTACCCCACATTGTGGCCTAATATTTTATTTTATAAATTCATAAACGTCGATTTAGTGGTCTGTGTTTTATTATACGGTAGGTATATAAATATAAGTTACAAGAGAAACATATTTTACAAATTTAAGAAGATACAATAACTTGAAAACATTTCTTAAATGAAAGATAAATGTATATCTATTTATTTTTAGCAGTTTTACAAAATTGATAAATGAATATCAAATCATTATCAGGAATCGTAATTGAATGCTACTCTTAATTGATCTAAAGTACTTACTAAAAATATAGCATTTACAATTGAGTCAAACTAAAATATGCTGGAAATTGTGAAAGTCTGAATATAACAAATGAAGATTAGCTTACGACCTCACTTATACAAATCAATTTCTCTTCTTCTGACATTCGTACATATTTTTTTATTTAGTTGAATTGCATCCTTTATCTGTTATAATATTCCAATGTACAGAATTCTAGATTTTGTATAAACACTTTATACACGAAGCAAAGTTACGTTGTAGAAATGACGATTTGTTTCTCAGTCTTGCATGCCGTACACTGTGATTCTTCTCAATATCAAAACGAGTTGGTGAATTTACTGTTTGGAAACCTAAACCTCGCTTCTAAAGGATATTATTAAGCCTGGCTTACGTAGAGAGCAGGATTTTGTATACGAGTTATTTCAGTCTAAGTTTATGGTGCTATATATAATACAAAACAAACGTGTTTGTTATAATCCCATCAACAGTCTATATACATAGATGTTGGCGACATTTTCAAAATCCGGTCTTTCATATCACTTTATCGAGAAGACAATGATTATGACAATGATAATGAATAATTATTTATCAAAAATTTATTGCATTTCCAATCAGCTTAGTGATAGTAATGGAGTATGAATTACTAGTTGTTCTGTGAACTCGGAAATCGGAATTTGTTTCAAGCATAAACTATCCGACTAGAGTCTATAAATTAATACATTTAAGTAAAAAAAAATATACAAGTTACATAAAGATATAAACGGAATCAAAAAGACTAAAATTCTCTTCAGTTGAGTAAATATGCATTTATTTAATATTTACTATAACCTTATGAAACTGAAAAGATTTTATTTACATAGAGTCTGTAGTATTTCAAATCTAATATCCTGAATTATTGTTCCAGTTACTGCAATATTAAAAAATTAGAGTTTAAACTAAAGGACGCTCTATTTATTATGTATTAATTATGTATTCAATTATGTTTTCAATTATGTATTATTGAAAAGCGTGATTATCAGAGAACAAAATATATTTTGTAATTTATATTGTGACATATTAAAATATAACTGTTACATCCAAATTAAATAACACATTTGTTAGACGGGATTTATGTTGCAACGAAGCCTTGAACACTATCATCCGCAAAGTAATCACATTCAAAGTTAATTAAGTCAACACTTGCAATTAAATCCCAAAAGAGCAGAAATATATAATAGAGCTAATTGTTGATATTACAGTTGGAATAATAGAAACGAAATTCTTTTGATCTCAATGAATATATCATATTTTTTTTTCCATTTAAAACAACTTTTAACTTCCATTTACATCAAAAAATTTAAACCTTCAAATGAAATATAAATATTTAACCTTATTAATAATACAGAAAAGCATTGAAAAACCAATGACTTGTAAATTAAACCAGTTGAATTTTTACATAATTAAAGTTACTATATATGTTTAGGTAGTTTATGGATTTTTAATTCAAGCTTTTATTATTTACTTTGTTCAAAAAATAAAAGTAAACAAATACTTGTAAACTTTTATTTTCATTTCAATTTTAAATATATATACTATTTTAAAACTTATGACTATTTTTCTGAAACTAATTCATTTAGTTATTTATCTAGATACAAGCCAGTTTATTGTTTTAAGCCAATCAGTTTACTAATACAAACATTGTACGAAGTACCGAGTAAGTTTGATAATCGCAACAATTTTCATATGACAACAAATAAAATTGACTATCGTATTTACTATTCTACTGTAAGACGCAACTAACATTAAATAGGCTATTTGCACCAATATTACCATAATGATAAATGCTGTATGTAGGCTGCGAAGTTATATTATATCTTTTCAAATGGGTAAGCTTAAAATATAATCTTTTTAAATAGCAGGAATAAGTTACGTGTGGAATCTGAGAACATATTTGAACTAAAAAAAAATATGCCACGTAAATTATCCTTACAGTAGGTAATAAGATATTTTTATTCCACTTTCAAAATTGGCCATATCAATAAATACAACTTACCTATTACTAAAGAAATTACTCTTATTAGGAGGTATATGGACCTTTGTCTAAATATAAATTAATTTGCGGTACGGTTAATTTAGAGTATATCAATCTAAGAGCGAAAAATAAGTTATAAAAATAAATCAATATATTGAGGTAATTTTCCATTTTGTATCAAAGATTTGAAAACATTTAAGTTAGAAAAAAATGTTAACTGGTTAAAAATGATGATAAAATGATGTATGGATTAAACCATAAAGAATATTGTGACATGGGATTAGTAGCCTACTAATACAATTTGAGTTTAGTGGGTTAGTAGGTAGATGATATATGCCTTTAATATTATAATTGTGGAATTAATTATCCCAAACCATAAAAGAATATAGCACAGTTTAAACTACCTATAGAAAAAAGAGAACACTTGGAGGTGAGAATAATAATTTAATACTGGAGTATTTCGTTTCATAACTTATTTGGAAATCCATAGGTTGCTACAGTTCCTAGTATTTTCCAATCTCATACAATCTCACAACACAAAACATAAGCAACACAAACCTGCCAGCTCTAAAGGAGGGTTTTAATCTAACAACAAAGTTATTGAAAAATAATCTACCCGTTTTCATGTATGATCATTACCTTGTCATAGTATTTACGTAAAATTTATTTAGATTATTTTTTTCATAACTTCCATTGCGAGAAAATGGAGCTTTCATAGCAAAGAAAATCAACAATGCTGTTAAGTGAAATCAAGTATTACTTATAAAAAGCCACAACGGAAATAACCCGGAGGTTTGTAATAAAAGCGAGGGACGATAAGGTAGTGTCCTTTCATTTTTATGTGTTCGTTGGTAAAAATACGTACTTTAAAATTTACTGAAAACTAAAAATACTTATTATGATCTCTAATAATAGTTTATTGATGCTACCTTTGCCCACAATAAGTTATTTGACTATTTTAGCAATACTTAATTTAGTAGTATATATAATTACTTGAAATTACAATTCTCATATATTTCATTCGCATTTTTCCCCCTAGAAGAGTTTTCAATTTAATTTATTGATTTAAACTACATGTATTTGTAGATGAACTACTATCGTATTTATAAAAACACATTTTTAAAAGGTTTCAGTTAATGCATATTTACTTAAGCAAGTGTACTACGTAAATAATACAACATAATTTTAATTGGATTTTTTTATTAGATACATATGGTAATTTTCTCTTTGTTAGTGGAACAATTAAACTCTGCTCGATGTTAATTCCTGTTTGCGGAAATTTGTTGATTTGTGTATTAGTTGATTTTGGAAGAATTACTGTTTTAATATTTACTTCCAAAAGTTTGTAAAATATAGTCCATAATTATAATTCAAGATAATTTCAAAAATAACCACTACTCTCTTTCCACTATATTATTTTTATTTATAATTTATCACTTAGTTTTTGTATTATTGTAAATAGTTTACATAGTAATTTTTGTAAGTTCTTTTAGTAAACTTTTAGTATAAATGCCGTAATATAATTTATTTTAGCACATTTAATAATTGTAAATATAAATTTATGGTAAAGTAAACAAAATAGTATACACAAAGCTAATATTTCATTTATTAAAACATATTTATAACACACAAAAATAAAACCATCTTACAAATAATAAAAATGAATGGTGAATATATCAGCGTAGGTAATGTTTGTTATAGACAGGAGTGGTAGCAGTTGTTGATGCTGGATATACTCAGCCAAAGACAAACATTGCCCGAACGTTAACTAAGTTAGGCATTCACAATCAAGATATTTGGAAAGGAGTGTACGCAGTTCCAATGATGATTACTCAACTGAAACTGCGTTCTGCATGCCTCATTACGTTACGCAGATATCTACCTTGCTAAATATAAGGATTTTGAAACAAACCAATTAGGTTGAGAATATTCAGTTATATAATTCAAAATCTATACTTAAAAAAAACATTTGGAATTAAAATAATAATAATAAAATTGTTTTTCCTAAGGAGGTATGTATGTTTTCTTTTTAATTCGGTCCATATGAAAACACATTCGCAGTGCTCCTTTTATTTTAACTGCACTCTCTAAATATTAATATTATGAACTTTAACATTATTGTAATTACTTGAGATATAAGTGAATATAGCCAATATATTTATATACGAACAAGTATATAGTTTTAACCACGTACGTTTTGATAGTTTAACTGGGACGTTTATCTTCGTTTTGTATTCCCTACAATGTGTATGATCTATGTTTTCTAAAACCAATTATTTACATATTTCTAATATACAATAATTGTTCCCACGAAGAAACGTAGACATGTTCCTAATGCATTGTACTGCTGAAAATAATGAAAATGTTGAAATGAACAAATTTTCTAAAATGATAATTATTCTATGTAGCAGCCATTTATCGTTTGAAAAAAAAAATCACATTATTTGAACCACAATTGATATAAATAATATTTTGTACTCTACATAGTGCAATAAAGACGAAGTTTTTGTAAATTATAAACAGATTTCCTTTACTAACTTCAAAATGGCTTCAATTGACATTTTTAACCGTTAATATCTAGAAAAACAAACATGATTTTTTTTTTAAAATTTTTTTTTTATGAAATTTACAATGTGTTTACCTTTAAACTATAGATGTTCATAAAAAATCTATATGTACAAGAAAGAACAATTAAATTATCGACAAAAAGCTTAAAACATAAATTCTAAGTAGTTGTCTACAACACCCACATTTAACCTAGAGCTAAAATTATGTATGCAAACTTTTATTAGGTTGGTGTAAAAAAATATAAATATATAAATAAATATAAACATTTAAGATTAGTTAATTAATAAACCAAATATAAAAATATAAATCATTCAGCCAATTTGTATTGTTTTGTATTTAATAAATATTTTAGTAATATTGCAAAAAACAACAACAATAATTTCTGAAAATAAATTTAAAAGAAGTACAAATTTCATACAACATTTTGGAGTGTCTAATAGATTTAAACAAGTAAAACGAAATTATATTCTCTCAAAATGTATTGAAATGTGATATTGGTGTTATTGAAAGAAGTATTCATAATGTAGTATACAAATGATAAATGTAAGTATGTTTATATCGTAGTGTAAAAATGCCATTTTATTATTATAACAGAACATATATCAGCTGCCCGTCTTGATTTTCAGGAAATATTTTCTCAAAGATGGATTACCAATTCAAAAACTTCTTTTTTAGACCATCTGTAAGTAGGAAGTATTTTCTTATTCTTTTTTATTGAACAAAAAGTAAATCATGATGTTAATGAATGACATTTTATTATCCACCATATTCATCGTATTCCAAGCACGAAGTTTTAAGGGTAGTTTCGTACTGGTTTGTCAAAAAATGAAGTGTAGTGCATCCATTTTCATCATTTCTCCATGAAGAATATTCAAAATATGCTTTTGATAGAGCACTTCAAGCAGTAAAACTTATGTTATTGGGTTCTAAACAATAAGATAAATTTCACTTATATACCGATGAAATCACTTGTAAAATGATCAAGCCTTCAGTTTTAAATAGTCATTTATGGAGTAAAGAAAATCTACATGGTTCCATTCAAATTTGACTCCACCATATTTTACAATAATGTTTGACGTGGCTAAATTATTTTAAAAAATCTTGGATTATTTGTTTTCAATGAAAATTTTTAAGAGTTCATTAGAAGATTAAATAAATATTTGCTGGGTCTTTTTGAGGATATAGCTTTACGAACTAGATTTGAAATGATGTTTCAAAACGATGGTTCATTTAGTTGTTAGAAATCATTTCAATTGGTATTTTTTCTTTTGTTTTAAATTTGTAGAGACTTTTCTTAAAATTAAATTAAAATTCCATAACTCATAATTTACAGTTTGTGTTCCTGGCTAATCTTAGATATTGTAAAAAACAAAAAATATATTGTGTTTAAGTTTTTTTATCGATAACTCGATTATCAATTAACTTACAGAATTTTTTTTAAAATTACAATATACAGGGTGAGGCAGACCACCCGTGCAGTATTTATAGCTGTCTTACTAACTTACTTTAACACTTTTTCTATCTCATTTCGCCTTAATTTGGCCTCACAGAATCCAATAAAATTATTTTCAATTTTTAAAGTGAAGTAGCCTTTCTAGTGAAAGGTAAGATTATGGCAAGTTCAGAGGACATTCAGAGCTATGAAGATAATTAAACATTGTAGGAAAATGTTTGATTTAATATCATTTAAAAATAATTTGTTACATTTTGTGAACTGACATACACAATTAAGTTTTACGGCTGCTATTTTAAAATAGTAAGAGATAGAAAAAAAGATCAAATAAAAAAAAAAATGTTCCTTTTGAATAGCTCAATAATAGGCTAAGCTTGGAAAAAAATCTGGTGGTCTACCGTATTGTAACACGGTACTTTATTTTAAATTCCTATTTCAAAACTTTTGGTACACTCTGTACATACGGTTAAAGATAATTAACTTTTGTTTGAGCCAAATTGTTCAGGGCAATTAGACCTTTAAACTGATGTAACACACAACCCATGTATCCATTTGAATGTTCCTCAAAAAGCACCCCTACCCCCAAAATTGGGCCCTTTTGGGGCATTTTAAAAAATTTAAAATAATTTTATTGGATTCTTTGATGCCAAATTAAGGGGAAATGAGAAAGAAAAAGTACTAAAGTAAGTTAGTAAGACAGCTATAAATACTACACTGGTGGTCTGCCTCACCTGTATATTAAAACTTTGTCTCTTGTACATTTTACAATTTGAAATTTATAGCTTCTAGAAAAGTAACATGAGATATCACCAATGCCTGTTTTATACTCGCAGAATTGCGTATAAACCAAACACATTCTTAGTAGCGGTAAAGGGACACACCATATTTGTTTTGTAATTAAATAAGAACAATTTCAAAGCGTTTCCCAAGGATCTCCTCTTCTTTTTTAATTAAATTATAAATTAGGAAAAGTATTTTTTAATGATAGTCAGCTGGATGTTACAGAGCGACACAGGCGTATAAAACAGTAAAGCTTATTATCAAGGAGTATATTGGTTTAGTCTTCGGTGGAATTTCATATAATGTTTTAATATATATATATATATATATATATATATATATATATATATATATATATATATATATATATTAACAGATAATTCAGTCTGTATATTCTTAAAGCATGGACGAATTTTAAAGTTACTTAAAATTATATCCTTCTCATTTCGAAACATTACTTTATATCATTTTAAACTTTTGAGGATTCATATTTTAAAAATTGAAACCTAAAATTTGTCAAAAAGTATGATAACCAATTTTAAACTAATAATTTATTGACTAAGCGGCTCACTATTGTACTCTCCTACTCTTAATCTCCTGAATGAAATTGGATAATTGTGTACTTACCAGACCTGTCTAATTCTTTTTTAACATGTGTACAGCTAAAACTCTTGTTTGAGTTGAATATCCGTTACAAGTACAGCTAAGTTCAATTTTATATTGTTTTTAAAATATATATTACAACGGACACAACCCGTTGTAGGTCCTGGATTTTGAATTTGTAATTAATTTTATAAATTTGAATAGTCCGGACTTACCACGGGCTAAAGCTGCATGTAGGTCACGAAAATCATGTTGACGCGGGAGGGTCGTTATCTGGCTAAGTTAAACTCTTGGACCCTGCCTGTTCGAAAAGGAATAAGGACTTGTAAAAAATACTTAAAGATTAATACGGGAAGCCAAAATCCAGTAATTAAATAAAAACAAATATCTTCAGGAAATGCATTACGCTAACCGCGGGTGTATTTACTGCAAGATTATATAATATAAAGTCACAAAGTTATGTAAAATACAGACTATTAAAGTATGGGGAGAAATTCAAAATTCCTCTAAATTGAAAAAGAAAAACTTTTTCAGGCTTTTCATAAGAAGGCCTAAAATAAAGGTGAAACAAGTTTTTGCGAAATTTCGTTAAATAAAAAAGTTAATGTTAATCCACTAAGTTCAAATGATAAAAAAGTATACAAAAAAGAAAGTTTTTAAAATTCTAACCAAAACAAATTTTAGTAATGATAAACAAAATGTATAATTAAAAAGAAAAACTTGAAATTTTATTAAAGGAAAAAGGTGACAGAATTCGCACCTTTACAGCAAGATAAAAAGTTAAACTTAAATTTTTATTAACTCAAAACGCTAAATAGTATGCTGATAACGTAGTTATGTAAAAATAATCCAGTATTTAAAATATGTTTCGTTAGTAAAGTAAAGCCCAAGTTTGTAGAAAATCGTTTAACTCCCTAACCCTACAGCAAGACAACCAGATGCAGAAAAAAAGAGAAAATCCGGCTAGTTAACACAAACCAAAAGGACATAAAGAAGTGAAAACAAAAAACCGGGAAAAACAAAAAACGAAGACTTTTCCGGGAGAAATCGCCGCGGAAAAACGCGCGCGGGTCGCGTACGTGAACCAAGAATCGTACGAACATCACTCGAGTTCGTGTGTAAAGAAGACAACGAGCTGAATTCAAAATTGTCACTCTCAATAAATTAGGGAAAACCCTGGAGGAGTTACAAAGGAAAAGGATTTTCAATGGCCAAAACTGCACGGAGCGAGATAAGGTAGAGGAACGGCAGAGGGGGCTGGCTGAAGATGAGTCTACTGGAGGGGGAGCAGATATACCAACATGCCAAAGTGGGCGTACTCAAAAAACAAAGTGAAAATTACGTAAAACAATGACTATATCAAGTCTAAAAATAAAGGAAAAATCTATATAAAATTCAGAATAAAAAATAACATAGACTAGGAGTTTAAAATTCGTGAAAAAATGAATTTAAAAAACTTATAGAAATACAGTGCTAGAGAGCTTAAGTTGGCATGGAAGTAGTGCCGAAAAAGTCTATATAAACATTGCTCCGGGAAACTCGGGAGCTTTGATATTTTTGCGATGTAAGTGAAAACATCGAGCCTTGATATTTCTGCGATGTAAGTGAACACATCGAGCCTTGATCTCGTTTTTTATAAAATACCATAGTATGCAAAAAAGCTAAGTATGTTCTTAGTTAACCTAATAATTTGTATAACAAGTGTGAACATACGTCATTGCGATATTAATTTGGAATGCAGCAATAGACACAACTATAATCTACAAGAACGTCAGTGGCAACTTAGTCATTACAAAGTTGGCCTAACTTGGATTATTCTGGAGAAGTAACATAACCTACATAGCAGTTGATACATGGAGTGATTCGTATAGCTTCCGGATAGGACTCCAGGACATCACCAGGCGACCACTTGGACATGCAACTTTAACGTCGAGAGAATAGCCGAACCGGGACTTCAGACACGACATCACCACAACCATCTTTAAAAATTCATCCAACATTCTTCCAGACAACCCTACAGGGCTCAACCTTCATCAACGAGACAACTTAACCAGCACGCAGAGCATCTGTAGCCTGCCATCGCTAAACAACGCTCGCGGACTTCATATCAAACGTCGCGACGCGACGCCTGGACAGTTGTGAAAAGGTCGGTAGAAACGTAAATACGTTAGTCCCTGATTAAATTTGCCTGAAATAAATTCAAATAAATTTATTTTAAAATACTGGGTTACTTAGGATGTTAGATTAGATAAAATATTTGTATTATTAATTAAAAATTAAATTCATTAAATCGTAAATTCGAATTAAATCTTTTATTAAAATATTAATTAAATCAAATTGGCTATAAAATATTAGAATAAATTATAGTTAGGTAAATAATTGGTTCTGCTTGTAGTTTAAGAAATTATTATTAAATTGAAAGGAAAGTTATTATTTTGTATTTGTTGGAGAAAGTAAAATCTAAAAAGTTTTATTTTATGTTTGAAATTAAAAAAAAAAAAAGAATTATGAAAATTTGATTAGCTTTATAAAAAAGTTATTATTTATAAAAAAAACACCTAGTATTCAAATATCCCACTAGTTTATGAGTTATAATGGAATAAAAATGGAGAATATTAATTCAATGAATAGCATAAAGTTTATTTAATATATTTACAAATGCATGAAAATATTACGAAACATGAGATCAGTCAGAATCGTAGAAACGCTCATCACTCATTTCATTTCCAATAGTGTAATAACCGTTAAATTCTATATCTTCTTCTTGTGCTTTTTGGTTATCAATGTTTTTTTCGAGTTCTCGCTCAACGAGAGAATTTTTACAGTTCACTCCTTTAGAAGTCCCACATGCAAGTGAGCATGTTAAATTGTTTGATTTGCAACTACTCGGGCCTTCACAACCTTTTTACAGTTGCAGCTAATTACCTTCCACACATCATCAGGGCTGTGGGGTTATTCATTAAAACTGGAATTAGTGCATTTTCTATCTTTTTATAAACCCATTTTTTAGGATCTAAATTTAATATTCCTAACCAAACATGTACTTGATAATAAACTCTTTTGACATGTTCTTTAAAAGCATCTAATGTTGGAGGGAGCATTGCCAGATTAACAGTATTATCTTCTTTTTTCTTGCCAACATTTTTTTTTTAGATTTAAATAGCTAAAAAACTTTGCTATTTTTTAAACTTTTTTCATAGCTTTTAATTTTGCTGTATTTTTTTAAACAAAAAGAGAAAATCTGAAAATTTTCATGTTCTCCTCACTTTGAAATAAAAAACACAGTAAGTATGTAAATAATGCTTTATTTCTGCTATGTTAATTTCTCATCATTTTCACTTTGTTTTGTTTTTGTCTGTGGCGACCTCTCAGATCTACAAAGTGTTGACATCAGCATCGGAACAAGCGACCCAAAGACCATAAAGAAATTACATCAATTCATGGAAAAATAGCATCATTTCATATAATGTTAATATGTCAACATTTTCACCTTGTAATGGTTGTACCGGTGGCGCCCTCTACGATTCGCACAATTTTGGTATCAGTATCGGAACGAGCGAACCAGAGAACTTAAAAAATGGAATTCAAATCGAAGAATGACATGAATTGACTAAAATAATTCCTTATCTCAATTAATTTTAATTTGTCTTTACTTGCATCTTATATTATTTTTTTCCTATGGCGCCCACTAGGATGCGCACTTTTTTGACATCATAATCGGAAAGAGCGACCCCCAAATACATAAAAAATAACATTGAAATCAAAAAATTATATCGATTTATGAACCCTGTCTCTTATCTGATATTACGTTTAATCGGACATCATTCTTATTGTTTATATATTTAATAAATAATCAAATTATTCAGTTTCCGAGAAAAAAAACTGTTTACATCTTTGATCTAGACACTCTAAACGAATAAAATGAGCTATGACACAAGTCATTCCGTGCAGTTTCACTCTGGATCAGAATAAATCCCGTTTTTTGCCCTGACTACATTGGTAGAATGAGGAAATATTAACTATCAATGGCCGTACACGTCTATAAAGATAACGTTGTTTTTAAAACAACATTGGGATATAAAGGGAATGCTCAAATATCAATGGTGGTTCAGTTTTTACAAATATCTTTTTATTTTACTTTATAAATTGTTTGTAATTCGTATTTGTAATAAACTAAAAAATACCTCACTTCAGCCTAGCTTTAGAATAAATTTGTGCATAGTAACTGAAGATAGAAGAAGAAATTCTGAATTGATATGGTAAACAGGGTTTACTTCAAATATAGACAATGTAGTTTCTCTAACGTGTGTTTAATAATATTAAAAAAAATCTTATTGGAAGAGTATTTATGCTCGTATTGTTTTAATTTTAATATTCTTGTATATCAACGTCATGATCTTATTGTATATTCCTCACTCATCTAGATTACTTATTTATTTCTTCTTTATTACTCTTACTATCTCTCGCTCTCTCTGTCTCCCCTCTTGATATGATTGTTTTCTGTCTCTCTTTCTCCCTTACTTCCTGTTATCCCTTTTTAAATCGATATAAATGCTCAAACTTTCATCTCGCAGACGTTAATGTTAAATCTAATTTTCCTATTTTAAAATTTAATCAACCTTTGTATTTGAAACCTTTCCGTTTTATGATCGATGCAGATGGTCATAAAATTCTTCGCTGATCCTTCAAATTACCCTCCACACTACATTAGTGTTCAATAAACTCTTTAGAGTTTCTTTCTGAAGATTGTGGAATGAGGAAGTGCCCTATCAGGCTAATGTATAGTGGACGTGTACTTAGCTAACCTAAAATAAATATCAATAATCATGTGTTTCCACAAGTGCCCGGAAATATTTTATCTTTTAACTTTTTAGCGGATTATTTCTGTATCAAATTAGACAAAATATGTATAACTTTATATATGTATGATTATATTGTAAAAAAATCGTTTAATATAAGAGAAGAATACCAGGTAGGAAGTCAAGCATTTAGTCGGATTTACCATAGTGTTTTATGTTACCATTTATGAAAATGATTTATGTTAAAAATATTCCTTAATATTTAATATTTATTACTTGGAAAATATCCGTAGTTTATTTTTTATTTTGTTTATAATTCGTCAGAGAGTCATTTGTTCTATTCTTTGAACCAGTTTATACAATAAGGAAATGATTGAAATTTCCGTTCTTCTTGTTACTTATTTTACAATATAGCCTACATTGTAATCAATCTTATATAATATTTTTTTTCTCTTTCATAACATTCCAATTTGGTAATGTTTGCTACGTTGTTGAGACTTTGCACGTATATCTCAGGAAAAGGTAAATATTATTGGTAGGTTAACTATACATACTAAATTCAATAAAAATGGAATAACAACTGCAATATCTCGAGCGGTTAGTAAATCTCACACACTCGCAATGAACGAAATATACTTTGACTGAACAATAGCTTGTAATTCGAAAGCTGCGGGATTTTTTTTTGAGATTTTAATTTTACCACTATTTTTTCCACCACTATGTGATTTGATTTTCAACATATCAGGCAACTACACATTATAAAAGTTTGGAACATTATTATTTTCCAATCAAAACTCAAATACAATATTGAAATTATTTATTTTTGTATTATAAAACTGAAACATAACCTAATTACGGAATAATATTTGTAAAAAATAAAATTTTCTCTAACGATTCACTTAGCTAAAGTACTAATAATTTTAATAACTAATTACGTTCGTCACTAAATTAGAGTACAAAACGAATTTGAAATAAAACAGGACAATTTTATTCTATAAATGTTAAAATGTGTACAATATTAGATGTAGATAATTAAATTAGTTTTAGTGGGATAAAATAAACATTTAATTTTACCCGTCAATGATTGCAATGTAATTCCCCTTGCTTATGTAGGAATTTATTATACTCAATTTAATTTGCTTATACATTATAAAATACTTTATATAAAGGAATGTAATTTAATTTATGGCTTTATTGTAATTGTAAATGATGAAACAAACATTTATTTAAAAAAAAAATTGAATTTGTTTTTCACTCGAACAAAATTAATTAAATAGTAAAGTGTAATTTTTTCTAAACCATATTATAAATGTTTAACTTTTGCTAGATGTAACCACACATAAAGCTTGCGATACAGTATACACAATTAAGTCGTTAACGTTTGTGAGATAAAGCAGTAAGACTCATCAACGATATGCCATATAAACCGTTTAGTACACAAAAAAGTAAACATGTTGTAAGTTAACCTAAAATAATTTTAAACAGCTGTTATGAATTATATATATATATATATATATATATATATATATATATATATATATATATAAACACAAATTCAAACTTATTTGAAAATTTAAACCGTTTAATTTTGCCAGATGTAAGTAATTAATTGCCAACACAATATACAAACATTATATAAGTTAATTTGAAAATAATTTTAAACAACTGTTATAAATTATTAAACAAAACAACAAAATAAAACGTATTTGATCATTTATAATAGCTGTTTCAATTTATTTTTGTTGTGAAACGTGTTATTTACCATGTTTGCATGTTTATTTAAATGATAAATTCTACGTATTAATAAGTGTTTCAAGAAAAAATTAGTAACTTACGACAAACTGCAATTAGCATTATTTAATTTGATACAGAAGTTATTAAAATCTGCCCTGTAGTAAAGAAATACGTTACTGTAGCAGAAATTCTTTAACGAATAAATATAAAATAATTTACTAGCGATTTTACACATCTGTCACTGTTTATTTTTAGCACATAATTATGAGGAATGGGTTGTATTATAGATATAAGTATTATGTTCTTCGAAACACAGTACAGATGACAAATATTTAAAGTAGTCAAATATTAATGGACGTACAGATTAAAATAGCTTATTTTACTATTTATTTATAACTATCTAGTGGTTTGATTAAACAATTTGTTTTAATAATGTGAATATAGTTAGTGTTCTTAAATTTCAAGTTAAACACTGCTTCAAGTTGTTCCTGTAGTACAAATTCAACAACTTGATTAAGGCATAAAATTACGTTTTATTACGCTTATATTTAGTAGTCACTAATAAATGAAACATTTAGAAACTTCGACGAAATCATTCTGTATGTACACCAGTTAGGAAAACGTGACATAGCTAAAAAAATACTTATTTTGTTTTGTAGCCAATTTTTATCAAAACAAATCTTTGTATAATAAAATCACAAAAAATATTTCGCCCCGGTTTATATTTTTTATGTTCTGTTACATAGTATTTGTCCATCAGTACTTTAGAATTACACTTCTGTCTAATTGACTACTTTCTATTGTAGAAGAGATTATCGAAAGCAATTAGACTGAAAAATATTGATTTCCTTCTTAAATAACTACACAATGAGAATACAGGTTAAAATTAACGTTCATAAATCTTTGTTATAGAAATATTCCAGCCTTTGGATTAACGTCAGTTTATTCAAAATTGCTTTCAACATCTTCAACAACATGAAAATTCAATATGTTTTTTTGCTGAATTCAATATGTTGGTGTAATTTTGCTTCATGTGGATTTTCTTACACTTTTGACACATAAACTAAATCAATATAAAATCTGGAATCTCAATTTGCAGATTTTGAACATTTCAAAAATTTTGACCGAATGTATATGAAACAATTTTAATATAGTTGCTTTTAATCATTAGGTATTAGGTACCCAAATATTCAAAATAACCTGCTAATTTCGAATATTTTCCATTATTGACTTATTTTTTTAAAATTAGTAGTATATATTTGAATGTTTTTGTCTTTGATAGAGTTGTTTATCTAGTCCCTATAAAATCATTAATAAATTTTAAAACAAGTTTAACTTGAAGTTTGCCCATTTAGTGATGCATGAGAACTGAAGCCGGGGATCCTCATCTCCAAAAGAAAGAATTGAAGTTTTTCTTTCCTTTTAGGTATGAAGCTAATTAGCAGTTTCATGTATAATGTTATAAATTATATTTAAATCAATTTTCACGTGTAATACATACAAATCCACTCTTATATATATATATATATATATATATATATATATATATATATAATTTTATTTACAAACTGTTATTGAATACAGAAATATGTAACTAATATGTGCATTGAGAAAGTTATTAATGTTGAAGAAATGTGTTTGTAACAAATTCTAAGACTTGGATATCTATGGTCAAAGACTAATATATAAGGATTAATTTGATATCGTGAATTTGTTACCAGGCTGACGAAATTATTAAAGGTGGAACCAACTGGTTAAATGTTTAAAAAAAAAAAGAAAGACAAATTTTATAATTACCAAATCCAAAAATTTATTAAATTTAAGTTTAAGTTTTAAGTTTCAGATTTGACCATTCACAATTAGGTAAATACCAGCTTAAGATTACTTGACAACACAAAAGCTTATTAATGAATAAGTTTACAAGTTGAATATTAAAAAAAAAAAAAATTACATGCCCTTAATAAATAAAAAAAAATTAACAATTAAACTTTAACATTTATCCCCCCTTTTTATACAAGCTGGTATAAAAAAGAATTTAAGAATAAAAAAAAAAAAAGATTCTATCATCAAAATTAAAATTTTAGTTCAAAAGGTATATTAATTCTAACAAGTTTTCATGATTAAATTACTTATAAATTATCATAATTTTGTTTAATAAATTTCTTACATTCTAAGTTGGCCAACTAATATATATATATATATATATATATATATATATATATATATATATATATATATATATATATATATAAAGCAGGAATTTTGTTTATAATATAAAGAAAATTAAATTTTTATTGACGTCAATTTTTTTTATTATATTAATTTTGAAAGTAACCCCTTTGGAGTCGTGAGGGCCGAAAAATGTGCATGAAGCTCCACCCAATAGTAATTATTTTATAAATTGTTACACATTATTACTTATAAACAATCAAGGACATATTATCGTATAGAGTTCAGTTAAAAATATTTCTGAAGAAAAGTTCACAATTCTAGTTCCTTTCTTTTAGACAAATGTTATTTTATAGTGCACTTAGTGAAGTTAAAAAAAGAATAGTTTTTTTTGTTTCAAGCCTGTCTGAAAAGGTTAGGTAGAGTTGTCTCAAAACGATATCCTATTTTGCTGTGCAGACTTGCACAATCTCCAAAACAAACTCCAGCAAACTTGAACCAGCTTTTGCTGTAGGAAAAAACACAGGTCGAATAGAGATTTATACAATCTTATACATGTTATTGCACAAGTCTTTTGCATTTAAAAATGTTTTGTTGTTTAATCAAAAATGAAAGGAAAATTATCAGAATTAGGGAAATCCAGAAACCATTATAATTAAGTCCTTCTTTGATGTTAATAAGAATAGTATATAAATATCTTGATCTTGGTCTAAAATAAAACACTTGTAACAACAGTTAGAAAATTTCTAAAAGCAAAGATTCTAGTTCAAAAAAGATTTTTTCTAGTTAGTATTTTGATATTATTTAATTCTTAATATTTTGACTGTTTAATACTTAATGCTTGACTTTTTAAAGTTTAAAACATGACTGTTTAAATTTACATTTAGATTTTGTAAAGTATCTTTTAAATGAAAGAAATCTTTTTACAAGTTATTAAGTTTCAATAAAAATCTTTGAATACTAAAAAGAAAATACGAAACACATATTTCAATAAACAAAGCTTAAAAATATTAACAAATTTATTGTATAGTGCAATCTGAAACAGAATACCTGGACTCGTTGAGAAGTGCTGAAAATCTTTGAAAATGAAGCACATGCCGTGTTCTATAAAGAAAAACTCACCCACTTTTATCGATACATTTTACATAAAACATCACTAATATAAAAAGGACTCATTACTTCGTGAATGTGACGTTAAACATGATTTAGAACTGATACTGTAGAAAACTTATCCAAAATACGTTTTATTCAATTTAGCAAGACTACATGTTTTAACGACGGGAATGTAAGTGAGTCACGTTGCGAGATTTGATTCTAAACTGTTAGAGAGAGAGAGAGAAGAATATCATGCGATGTTTTTCGGTGCCGGCCGGCAGGCTACACCACCTGTCGGATGCGCTAAGTTAAGGTCAAGAGTCAGGTAGATGGTCGATCGATAATCAATGATACAGATTTATTTTACTGAAATGTGAATGACGCTACAGCTCTCCCCCCCCGAAGGACGGAGTTAGGGTGGAATGAAGAAGGGGGCCAGAAGGGCCTCCCACAAAATTTAAAAAAGGGGAGAGAGATTGTGTCAAAAAAATTTTTTCTCTCAGACAGGTGTTTTAGACCTCAGAATACCTTAAGACTAACATGCATTGCGAGTGCCACACTATATTGTACACCCCAACTTATATGTAGTTCGACAGAACCGGTCAATATACCTTCACCAAGATAAACAACGAAAACAAATCACCAAACTTATCTATCTAACAAGAAACGGACTCACTATGTCCTCGCCCGAAGACGACATTGTGACGAAGAGCAGAAGAGTTCATGACGCTCTCTGGATTCTCGTCGCATCGATTACACCCCAGGAGTGCTCGATGTTATTATATGTCTGGATAAGGAACATGTCAGCTACATGTAGCGGCCATTGCCGTAAAGTGGAACCTCATAGCTGATCAGACTATGGGTTGTATGTGTCAAGTCCGGGAAACAGTGAGATATATCACTGAACAAAGAAAAAGAAGTCAAAATCTCTTCGCCTGTCAACATCCATATAGGTTGTGGTACGGAGGGGCTCTATGAAAAGCTCAACCCACCAATACCCAAACATACAGGTTTGCATATGGCTTAAAGTAAATACGGCTTAGTTCCGTATTTTGTTCTGTTCTGCAGTGCAAGAAAAGAAGACTACCTGTTAAAGATTTTGTGCGGCACAAGAAAGATCAGAAGAAACGTAAAGGAGACAGATATAGAATTTTTCTCAAATTTAATTTGCGTAATGCGGTTTGAGTTGCTCGACATGTGCCTTTTTGATGAATCGGGGTGAGTTGACAAAAGAAAGCGCAACTGTAACTGGAGTGAGAAAATCAATGATTCGGAAATTGCCTGACCATCGAGGCATCAATCTAGCGGCTCGCTTGTTATAGCGGAGCTCAGAGGGTGTGTCTTACACCAGACAAGATCATTGATTTTATATAGATGAGGTTTCCTGAATTTATTATAGGTCTTTTCGACCTTTTGGTGCGCTTTCAAGATATTGTCTTTGGCCTGGCGCCAAATTTGTGAGGGATTGGTGTTAGGTTTTGGGAGAAGATCCTGTATGTTCCAGCTGAGACTCAGTAGTGTATTGGGGAGAAAATTAAATAGAATTTTAAAAGGGGTAGCTTTAAGAGTCTCATGATGAACAAAATTAAAGGCCAGCTGAAGCCAGCAAAGGGAGTCTACCCAAGAGGATTGATTATTTGAATGAGGGCTGCCTTAAGGTTTCTGTTTAGTCTTTCCGCATTATTAGGTTGGGGGTGATACGGGGATAGAGTAGCATGTTTAATACCGCGAGAAAAACAAAAATTGCGGAAGTCATGTGATACAAAGCATTGTGCGTTGTCAGAGATTAATATCTTAGGAAAACCGAAATTTTGAAAAATATTTTGGCTTAAGGCCTTAATGGTACTGTGGAAAGTTGCGCCTCTGACAGGAATGAGCCAGGTGAATTTTGAGAACTGGTCAACTGCGACCAGTATCATGTTATAGCCCTGTTTTGTCCTGGGAAGCTGTCCGACATAGTCGATGTGTAATTTTTCCATGGAACGATTGGGGACCGTTGAGGCAAGATATCCTAATCTAGTGTTGTGCGCGGGTTTGCTTACAGCACAAATCGAACAAGCTCGCACCTTAGAGGTGACATCCTGTTTTAAAGTTGGCCAATAAAAATTCTCCTTTACTTTAAACAAAGTTTTAAGTACTCCAAGATGACCACACACAACGAAGTCGTGATGGTAATTAATTACCAGATCGACTAAGGACTGAGGTAAGTAAATTCTGGTGGGCTTCTCCAAATGGTTTTTTAAGCAAAGTACACCTTTACTTAAACAGTACTTCTCCGAAGAGTTGTTCTGTTCAAGGTCAGCGATGATGTTTTTTAAAATAAGGTCGGCCTTCTGATGAGTCTGGATGTCATGAAAAGCCAAAGGGAAATTAGTGAGGAGACTGGTACATGAAAATGCGGCGTTCTCTTCGTTGAAACTTTCTGGTTCAAACATACGAGAGAGGGTGTCTGCTATTATGTTTTGGGTTCCTCTAATGTGCGCTACCTTAAATTTTAGTGAAGTCAACTTGGCAATCCATAGGCCTAATTTACCAAGCTGACGAGGACGTGCTAAAAGCCAAGAAAGGGCTTGGTTGTCGGTCTCTAGTAAGAATTCCCGATGTTCAAGATACTGCCTAAATTTCTCTACTCCAAACACTACCGCGAGGCATTCGGCTTCATATGCAGATGAGGCTTTTCTTTCTGCTGGAGCTAAGGTACGTGAAAAGTACGCTATGGGCTGTCGTGAACCGTCAATTTCTTGGAGTAGAACTGCTCCAAGGGCCACCGAGCTCGCATCCGTTTGCAGGATGAATGGTTTGGCGAAATCGGCCATCCGGAGGAGCGGTGGCTGTGTTATTGCCTCCCGAAGATGTTTAAAAGCTTTCTCTTGCTCAGCTTGCCAAGAGAATTTCTGGCCCTTTCTTCGAAGCAGATTTAAAGGCGCAGCGTGCTCCGCAAAATTTGGAATAAATTTTGAAAAAAAATTGACCATTCCAATGAATCTGGAAACGGCCTTAGGGTTCTTAGGTTGCGGAAAATTTCTAATAGCTTTAGTTCTAGATGGATCAATCTGCACGCCGTGAGAAGAAACTAGGTGTCCTAAATAGCTTATCTCATTCACAGCGAAACGGACCTTATCTGGGTTGACAGTCAAGCCAGCCCACCGCAAACGAGAAAGGACTTCCCGAAGATGTTTTTGATGCTCTTCCCAAGTTTTGGAGTAGATGACAAGGTCATCCAGATAATTAAAAATGAATTTAAACTTGATGTCGTTAAAAACTTGATTAAGAAGTCTAGTGAGCACTTGGGCACCAGTACAGAGTCCGAAGGGGACTCGAGTAAATTTATAGAGCATCCAGGGAGTACAGAAACTGGTCATTTGGTTGGACTTTTGAGACAAAGGGATTTGATGGTAAGCTGAGTTTAAATCAAAGACTGTGAAATATTTGGCACCGACAAACAAGTTAAAACTTTGATGCAAATTAGGTAGTGGCACCGCTTCGACGACGATGTTTTGATTGAGTCTCCGATAATCAATCACCATCCTTGTTTTCTTTTCGGGATGTGGAACCAGAAAAACAGGGGAGGCATATGCCGAACGGCTGGGTTCTACTACTCCTGAATCTAACAAATCTTTGATATGTTCACGGAGGTATTCCATTTTTGGGGGGGCCAATTGGTATGGCGAACATTAGACTGGAGTATTATCCTTAAGTTGAATGTCGTATTCAATTAAATGAGTTAGTCCTAACCTTTTGGTGAGTACCTGAGGAAAGTCATTAATTATTTTCAAAATGGCGTTCTTGCTATCTTTCTGAAGATGACCTAAAGGATCAGGAGGAGTAGCTTCAGATGCTGAAGACACTATTTGCTTATAAGATGAGTTACTGAATTTGCATAATGGAAAAACAATAGACCTGGCAAATTTAAAATAGAAATTTTTCGCAGAAAGATCGAGTACCAGTCCCGTTTTTGAGATGAAGTCAGATCCAAGGATCAGAGGACACGACAACCTGTGCGCCACCAGAAAATCTACATTCCAACTGCAATGTTCCATTTTGAGATGTAGGACACAAGAGAAGGAAATGGGCAACCTTTTCCCAGAAGCCGTGACACAATCAGCCCTCACCCTGGTTATAGATTTAAACGCTTTGGTGTTTTTTAATTTATTAAAAGTTCATTAGATATAACACATCTTACTGAACCGGAGTCCAGCAGAGCGTTGACTTTAATTTGCCCAAAAGCGACTTCTACCAAAGGCAAAACTGATTGTTCAGACCACTAGATTTAAGAGAAATTTTTTTATTCTGAAGGTTGCAGTTGGAAAGCTTGGAAGTGGAATAGGGCTGCCTGAGCCTATTCCGAAGAATTTACAACCCCAGATATAATGACCGGGAGTGCCACAATGATAACAAACTGGTTTTAGAGAATTTTTAAATTTATTACGAAGATTTGTTTTGATTTGATTTGAAGTTAAAATAAAATTTTGAAAAGTGTGCCTAGTACGAAAGAGTCGATCGAATTTATATTTAGATCCGCTGTGGTTGGCTTTAAAATGAGAAGCTGGCCTGGAGCTACCAACTAAACTGCAAACCTGCCCCCGTTTTTTTGAAGGATGTTGCCCTCTTGAAGGCCGGTTTCGACACTCTGGACTTCTATGTCCCGGCTGCCCGCAACTGTAACAAACTACTGATGGTCTTGTGGCTCTAAAATCCTGGTTACTGTTATCAGGTCTCATTGATGGAGCCCTTTGTCTATCGGTGTACATAGTGCACTTAGTGAAGTTAAAAAAAGAATAGTTTTTTTTTGTTTCAAGCCTGTCTGAAAAGGTTAGGTGGAGTTGTCTCAAAACGATATCCTATTTTGCTGTTCAGACTTGCACAATCTCCAAAACAAACTCCAGCAAACTTGAACCAGCTTTTGCTGTAGGAAAAAACACAGGTCGAATAGAGATTTATACAATCTTATACATGTTATTGCACAAGTCTTTTGCATTTAAAAATTAGGGAAATCCAGAAACCATTATAATTAAGTCCTTCTTAAATGTTAATAAGAATAGTATATAAATATCTTGATCTTGGTCTAAAATAAAACACTTGTAACAACAGTTAGAAAATTTCTAAAAGCAAAGATTCTAGTTCAAAAAATAATTTTTCTAGTTAGTATTTTGATATTATTTAATTCTTAATATTTTGACTGTTTAATACTTAATGCTTGACTTTTTAAAGTTTAATACATGACTGTTTAAATTTACATTTAGATTTTGTAAAGTATCTTTTAAATGAAAGAAATCTTTTTACAAGTTATTAAGTTTCAATAAAAATCTTTGAATACTAAAAAGAAAATACGAAACACATATTTCAATGAACAAAGCTTAAAAATATTAACAAATTTATTGTATAGTGAAATCTGAAACAGAATACCTGGACTCGTTGAGAGGTGCTGAAAATCTTTGAAAATGAAGCACATGCCGTGTTCTATAAAGAAAAACTCTTTATCGATACATTTTACAAAAAACATCACTAATATAAAAAGGCACTCATTTCTTCGTGAATGTGACGTTAAACATGATTTAGAACTGATAATATAGAAAACTTATCCAAAATACGTTTTATTCAATTTAGCAAGACTACATGTTTTAACGACGGGAATGTAAGTGAGTCACGTTGCGAGATTTGATTCTAAACTGTTAGAGAGAGAGAGAAGAACGTCATGCGATGTTTTTCGGTGCCGGCCGGCAGGCTACATCACCTGTCGGATGCGCTAAGTTAAGGTCAAGAGTCAGGTAGACGGTCGATCGATAATCAATGATTACAGATTTATTTTACTGAAATGTGAATGACGCTACAAATTAATAAGAAACTATTAAATATTTAAAACATTTTTATATGAAAACTCGTTTTACTTCAATGAAATGTTGTTGAATATAATTTCGATTCATAGCAACTGTGTATTTTATACATATCTTCTTAACAAGCACTTTGTACAACACGATTACTGGGAGAAAATTTGCATTTATTTGTTGTACACTAAATTAATTAATTCTGTTTATTAAAGCTGAATAAGTATTTTAAAAATATATTTTCAAGAATAAATTCTGTACTTGAACAATCCCCGCTACTGTCTTACTTAACCAATTTCTACAATCTTATTACTTGTAGACTACTTGCTATTTTAATGAGTATTGTTGTAATATAATTATATTATATATTATATAATATTGTTGTAATATTATATATTCAGGGATAAATCTTACAGTTGTGTGATGCTCGCAACTAATAACTTTACCTTGTTACAGCACTCGTTGTTTACTAACAATCCTAAATTCTAGTAATAAACTATATTGATTAATATTTAGACGAACAAACCATAAGACTATTGATGGTGTTTAAAGAAAATACTAAAACAAATATATTATTCGCTCTTTAATGAGTTGTGTGTATTTAAAATAAAATACTACGTAATATAATTCAAATATGGAAATAATTTTGATCTTATAAAGTAGCGTGATGTTATTTAAATGACAAAAATTATTGTAAATCTCAATATATAAAGTATAAAAGTGTTAGTAGTTTACCATATAATATTTGTGGTTGAAATATAGGAAATGGGTCATCGCCATATGTAATTAAAAATACAAGAATTTCGCCAAGTGTATAAGACACTAAACTTTAGATAAACAATAGGTTATATTACGAAACGAATTTAGAATAACCTTTGAGTTTAACAAGTATTTAAAGTAGAATATTATTCAATATAAAAGTGAATCTAAATTGTTAATTAATTTATGTTAACGGATTTGATTGATTTAAGTCGGCTTTAAAAAGGAGTATAAAAAAAATCACTTTTACATTTTTTTATTAAACCTGCTTATCACACAGTGTGATTGAATCCTGATAATTGACGCTACATTTTTAGTTGGTTCAATATTTATAGAATAGGATATCATGCAATTAGCAAGATTTCAATTTGTTGCGCTTCGATAACAATGTTTCCCTTTATCATATCAAAGAATGAATAGCTTTTTTATGCAATATATAACAACTGTACAAGAGAATGTTTAATATTTATACAGAAACTGACAATTGGCAGCTAATTTATGTTAGTTGTATATAAAAATTGTAGACGTTCCTCTTGTACAACAATTTGATATCATTTATTTTTCTTATAGAGCCAATAGTGTATTCTCTTACATTATCAGAAATAAGTAGAAGAAAAAGTTAAGTGTTATATTAGTTTTCAAGTCTCGAGAGTCCCATATCTCTGTCTGTCTGTCGTCTATAACATGTACAATGCTTTGAAGCCCAATCGTGTGGATTCATTTCAATCAAAATTAGTATTTGGCATATTTTGGCCATATTTTAGAATATTTTCTTATTTTAAAAATAAACTCATAATATAATCATCTTTTACAAATTCGTATAACCATTCTACGCGTTCCGATAAAGTAAGTGAAATAACACTTTATATGGATTTATAAATTTACGAACATTTACACGAGACTATTGCGTGCTTCGAACCCCTAAATCAGTGCTCGATTATCTTGTATAAAAAAATCCCGTTTCTCTCTGTATGAAGTTTTCGACTTTAATGACAAAGAACAGATGTTAAAAACAGGCGATTCAAAATCGCATGGCAATATTTCGGGACATGTTCTAGAGCATATGAATAATGGATTCCAGGGAAATTATGCATTAAAAAAAAACGGGGACCTTTGAGAAACTTTGAAAACAATGAGCAAAACCTCTTTTTGTTATTTTTCATTGTTTTCAGAATTGAATTACATGGTTGATTAGTGGTTATTTTCCACCTATGAAAAAAACTCGTTTCATTTTCATAAAAAAATTTTATTTTTGTGTAACAAATTGGTCTTCTACTCACAGGGATATGCCGATGATGTGGCCATCGTGGTTAGAGGTAGAGACATGAGCGTCGTTTGTGAACTCATGCGGGCTGCCTTTATCCAGGTGGAAAGGTGGTGTCAGGAGGAACAGATATCTGTGAATCCTGGAAAAACTTCTCTCATTCCCTTCACAAGAAAAAGGAATCTGGAAGTGAGGTCGCTCCCTAAGCTCTTTGGGCAGGAGGTAGCGCTGGAGAACCAGGTGAAGTACCTTGGTATTGTGTTGGATAAAAGGCTTACCTGGAACCCACAGATAGAACGGGTAGTAACCAGAGCCAAGTGTCTTATGTTTGCGTGTAAGAGGGCTGTTGGTAAACAATGGGGTCTGCAACCCAAGGTGGTGATGTGGATATACACCATGATCATTAGACCACTAATCTCCTACGCTGCGGTGGTTTGGTGGACTAAGAAGTTACAAGGTGGGGTTGGAAGTAGAATGGATGGTCTCCAAAGGGTGGCCTGTTTGGCCATCACGGGGGCCATGGGGTCTAAACCAACAGTTACCTTGAATGCTCTACTGGATCTCCCACCCCTAGGGGTCTATATTCAGCGACAGGCCAGGATGAGTGCATACAGACTTCAGCAAACGGGTTGCTGGAGAAAGAGGTGGCCTGCAATCGGTCACTGCAGGATAAATCAAGTGATCAACAGGGAAGTGTTAGACATGCCCTCAGATCACATGATACCTAATGTTTCATTAGACAAGCCTTTCAAGACGAAGATCTTCTCTAGGGAAGAATGGGAGTCTGGAAGGAGGTTATATAACGAGCAGGATATAGTTTGGTTCACAGATGTCTCGAAAACGGAGATGGGAACGGGCGGTGGCATAAATGGGCTCAACCCAGAGAGTTCCATCGTACTGCGCCTAGGTAAGCATGCTACTGTTTTCCAAGCAGAAGTAGGTACTATCTCTGAATGTATCAAGGTGAATCAAAGAATGAAATACACAGGTAAGAACATTCTGATCTTCACAGACAGTCAAGCTGCTATTAAGGCACTAAAGACGACTAGAGTAAAGTCGAAGCAGGTATGGGACTGTATCTCATCATTGATAAAGCTTAGTCAGGTGAACACGGTCACTGTGGGCTGGATTCCTGGCCACTCAGGTATTGATGGTAATGAGAGAGCAGATGAATTAGCCAGGTCAGGTTCAGAATCCCCTTTCGTGGGCCCGGAACCGGTGTTCGGGATCTCCTATGGACATGCCAGAGCAGCGGTTGATACGTGGATACGGGAGGGGATGAATAGGGCCTGGACGAATTCAACTACTAGTAGACTTGCAAAGAGGTTATTCAGACCAAGCAAGAAACATGCTGAACAACTCATCTCTCTCAGAAGGGATAACATGAGGTGGATGGTTGGGCTCTTAACGAGCCACCGTCACTCAGAAAACATCTACACAGGATAGGGATTGCTGCAGACAATTCTTGCAGGAAATGTGGTTTGGCTGAAGAGTCCGCAGAACACATTCTTTTAGAGTGTGAGGCGTTAGGACGGAGCCAGGCCATACTCTCTAGGCCCGCCGGGGAAAGAGATGGAAACCATCCTAGATAACCCTATTGGTAGTATCTGTTCCTTCATAAGGATGACGGGTATTACTAATTGGGTGTAGGAAGGAAATTGGGGCGGCCAAAGATCTCTAGGTCGACGCCGGTGAGGCCTCTGAAGGAGGCTTTCACAGCCCAGAAAGGGGGGGGGGGATAATTTTTTTCTGTTTTGTTATTAATAAAAGTCGAATTTCAATAATCTGTATTTATTTTTTACTTGCCTAATTTACATAAATATAGGTGTTTTGTCGATAACTCGGTTTTTGTAATTTACAAGTCTGTAAGAAAGAAAAGATTAAAGTTTTAAACATGGTAAAGTCTAATTTTAGAGTACGTTATGATAAAAAATACTGTTTTTTATCATGCGTTATTGACACTGTATAATAAGAAATAACTAGTAGGCTTATAACAATGTTTTGCGTTTTTACAATTACCAATTTTATCGATTTAATTCATTATTTTTCAAGTCCCGAAAAAACTAAAAAAACTCATTTTATTCGTCAATAAAAAAAATATACATTTATCTCTCGTAAAATATTCTTAAAATGTACGGTTTCTGAAATATTTGACTATAAAAATTATAAACGTTCCCCATTTTGAAATAGTAAAGATTTATATCTTGGTAAACTGATTAAAAATAGTATAAACAATCCTTATACCAATTTAAATTCATATCATTAGGAACTAATCAGAAGAGTTATCTTTTTTTTTAACTCAAAATGGATGACAGACGGAAAATGAAGTGTTTCCGGACCTATGTTAAAAACCTTTTTTTCTTATTTTTAGCTATAGTATCAGCTCCCGAAATGTTCCAATTTTGAATCACTCTGTATAATTTTTTACCTCATGTTGTAAATAAATATGGTATGGAATGTAAATAATAATTTTTTTCTTTTAAGTAATCCATCTACCAAAGAAAGAGATACAGAATACCTTCTGTTTCTTCATTTAAAAAACATTTTGGTTCAATAATCGGTAAAAAGCAAATAATCTCGTAAATCTTCAAAATTATAATAATACTAAAAATAATAATATTAAATTAAAATTTAAAAAGGATGAATAATAAACAAACAATGTTTGAAATGTAATAATGGGATAGTACTAAATAATAAATATTTATTACCATAAGAAACTACTCACTGAATTTTATATATAATTTTTTAAATTTTAATTTTTAATTTTTATTATTTTTTTTTATATAAAACTTTTTTACTGTTTTGTAGGCAAAGATTTTACTGGTTTTGTACGCTAATAAATGCAATGAAAACCCCAACAAATACATAATATTAATATGGATAAATTTATATTTTACATACCAAAGAAACAAATAATGAACTAACTTTTGATTGCAATGCAAGTTTTCAATTTCAATACCCCTCGGTTTACTTAATAATATTCCACGTTTGATGTATGTACATAAATAACCATAATTATGTACATAATAAATAACTAGGTTGGTGTCATTATTTTTTAATGGTAACACTTAAAGAAAATAATTACTTCCTCATATAAATGGTCTAAAGCTGTTATAAGTTAATATTGTCAGTATTTTTTTGTTTCTACGTTACTCTCTCCAATTGATCTGTTTTTCAAAAATGAAAACCGATTATGATTTAAATGAAGTTATTTTAAATATTATTAATTTTTATTTAGATGATATAGTATCGGTCACATCACTCTAAAAATTACACATGCATAATAATAAACCTTTACATATTTGAAAACATTTTATTACAAGGAAAAAAAATACCCAAAGCAAGCATGATTCGTTTTCCAGACTTTGCACAATACAATAATGCTTTGTTGTTACATACATGAAAATTGCATTATCTTAAATGATTTTACTACATTTCCTTCCTACATTCAAAGTTTTACATTCTTTCCTACAGTTTACTTTAGAAGTAACAACTGTGTCAGTCTTCTTTTATATTCTTCATATCCGGACTAAACTGATTTTTAGACTGTTCTAATAAAATAAAACTATACCGGCGCCTGTATATATAGTCTTATATGTACTTCGACTATACTCTTCATTGAAAACTAATACACTTTTATAGTTCTTGACTTTATGTTAGCTCTGATCTTATTAACTTCTATTTTATATGTATTTTTCTTCTGATACTTATCATTCTAGTTCAAAAAAAATAATAAAACTAGAAAAATCCAAATATTGTTAAAATAAAACATTAATGCAGTTATAGTTTTTCTTCTTTATCTGACTTACAAACATGGAGGTTGATTCAATAGTCTTGAGCCTCTTTATTTCAAGAGACTATGTGTGATATTCAAGTTTTAATCAAATTATTTCTCTGTTTTAATGAACACGTTAATTACACTGTATACACAGGTTTGTGTTTCATTTATCAAATAGACAAATATAACACTATTGACTATTTGGTAAAAAAATGTTTGTATTTCTCTTTTTAAATATTCCTGAAGTTTATATTTCGCTATTGTGACTAATGGTTCCTTGTATTTGTGTACTGTGTAACCTACAAGTTTTTCTAAACCTACAAATACGAATTTACTATATGAGATATACGACACTGCTTCACAGTATTGTATAAGTAGAATGTACGACTGACAGGATGAAATTCGATTCCTTTTCCTACTACACTGGACTCTCTTCCTGAAAGTATTTTTATGCCTGATTTATAAAGCAATAATACAACAGATTTTCTTTTTTTAAAACTTATTTATATTTATTTTGCGCTTTTTGATCGTGAAACAGGCATTAGTTTGTATCTTATTGACTATGTACTACTCGTCTTAGTACGAAAATAGAAAAATTGGTTTTTTGCTTTACCTTAAAAATCTCAAAAATAATATTTAAAAAGTAGTAGTAATGAAATAAGATAATAGTTATTATCAAATTAATATCTTTATAAACTAATCACGTTTTATAGACAAAGTCAGTAAAGCAAGGTTAGTAGCCCAAAGAAATAATTTTTGATTTAATTATACGAAATTAATGAAATATATATATATATATATATATATATATATATATATATATATATATATAAAGAGTTTATAAACATTTTACCAAATACATTTTCGTGTGTTATCAGTGTCCGCTTTAAAAAAATGTAACTGTTATGATATCTTTAAAATTTGAGAACTTGAGTCATCGTTCGCTTCACTTGACTTGGTTTATCAAAAATGTGATTAAACGTGATTTTCATTCAAGTATTGGCGATAAGATTGAAAAATAAAAACATAGTTAACGGAATATTTTTTCATTTATATTATTGGATATTTAAAAGTAGATTTAATTTATTTTCATAAATTAATAATAAAATTTAATTATTATTCAATTATTTTATTTCAAACGCCTCCAAACGTAAAACTTCACTGGCGTCAAGTCTGGAGACCTAGATGGCCACGGTCCCAATGGCCCCAATCCAAAGCTCGGTTGAACAAATGTCGTATTCAAATACTCTTGTAATATATTTCCTAAATGAGTGGGAGCACATTCGTGTTGAATCCTTCTAAAGTAACATTTTTCAACAAATCAGGAAGTACATCTCTTAAGTGTTGATAATTTCACGAGGATTTTCTCAAGCTCACACGTTACTGTTTTTATTATTGAATATTATGCAAGCTCGAGTGAAGTTACTTTATTATGTAAATTTTGAAATTTTAGTAATTTAGTATTTTCATCATCTTGTAAAGAAGCCAGTTTACATGATGAGGATAGTCTCGGAGTTCAAGTGAATTAACTTTCCCTAAATGAAATGGATACAATCGCTGGTCTCATTTAACCCTAAACACAGTGTCACTGTTTCTATTTATTGTACTAGCCACTGCTAGAGTAACTTGTTCAATGATTTTCTTAAAAACCTTTAAATGCAACAGAACGAACAAACCTATCTCACCCGGTGTCTGCCATAGTTACTTATAACATTATAGTTTATTATTTACTGGTTGTGGATAGCAGTAAATGTCTTGGTGCTAGGCCGTGATCTGTGCATAAAACGCTCAGAATAAAATCTTTGTTCCTCACTAGCATTTCCGAAACCAGCTCTATTCTAGTGTAGTTAGCCAAAACGAAAACTTAACACACTTGTGTGTAGTAACTTAACGATTTAAAAACTAAATACAAAAAAAGTGTTATGATAAGTATATTTTAATAGGCTGATTATTGTGTAAACAAAAAGATTTAGTTTTGAACAGTTCATCAACTAAGAATAATGCATTCGATTGTTGCATTGTTCATGTCGATTTTAACTAGCATTGGATTTATTATTTTTAATGAAATGATTTACATTCAAAAATATTTTGATTCAAGGTTAATCTTGTGTGCTGTAGATAACTAATAAAATATTATGTTTTCAGTATTTTGTCGGTAATTCAGTTTTCCTTTGACCTACAGAAAAAATGCAATAACTTTTGTTTGTTAATTAAAAAGACAACGTTTTGTCATCTGTGATGTTTTTTGTAAAATTAAGGGAATTCGAAATATTCAACATACAAATTTTATACAGCCCCGCCATTTTGAATTGTGAGATTGGAAAAAATGTTATATTATTTTTATAGTTTCTCCTTTACGCTATAAAACTACAAAGAAATATTCAACTTGGAACATCAATTAGTTTTTGATATAAACATTGATAAGTGAAAAAAAAAAAAAAAAAAAAAAAAGAAATGGCTCCTGTGTGAAAAACTAGGGACATCATTTTAATGATGATATTGATAATTTTCTTTGACACAGAAATAGCACATAAAACTATTATTACAGAGTTCTGAAACACCCTGTACATAAACATAATATATCCTAAATAATAGTTTATTTACAATCTAAAAAACTTAGATACATTATTTTGTTACAGATTATGCCAGGGACGAGTATATATATTTTGTTATAGTTCAATAATTTATGTTTTATAAAGTTTGTTATTATTAACTTAATAAACATGGCAGTAAAGTTTTCTTTCGTACGTAGAACTTTGTAAACGTATGCTTCTACAAAATGGAACGCGATGTTTAAAACATATGTTGCCGAAGAACAAAATTAAATTTAAAGTTTTACATTAATTTATAAAACATAAATTATTTGCATAGAAAATTATGTTTTATTGACGATATATTTCAAATAACTTGCGTTTTGTATTTTATATTTGTATTTCTACCTTATAACTTAAAAAAAAGCCTTATTGTCTCGCATTAAAGCTATTGTGATTTAGTAACATCGATATACTTATTTATCTCATTCTACCTTCGGAGATGAAAACTCAAAATCTCTTAACTTTTGTATATGTATTATTTTACTTTTTTTTATGTTTAATTTGACTATTTATCATACCCTTCTAAATTGTGAAATTAAGTAAAAAACTAGTTGATGAATATTGTGAGATTCTAAAAAAAGTTTTAAAGAAATTCTTATAATTTAATGATAAAACATAGAATATTTATTGTATTCTAATTTTGAGTGGACAGATAGGTGATTAAAAAAAATAAAACATCCTAATAAAAAGAAGATGTTTTCGACATATGAGGGGGAACTGAGAAAAAATAGAATTTATGAAGCATGCTACGCTGAACATCAACAGCTAAAGAATCAAAAGGTCAATGGTTTGCAATAAAAAAATCATGAGTATTGCAGATATTTAATCATTTCCACACACATTTATAGGTTGAAAACTTCTTACCATGGTTTTGGTAAACTCACGTTAATAGTTATGGTAATCCGGTTCTTGGGTTTATAAGAACTAATATTACTCAAATAGAATCACAATAAATGTATATTTAATATCAAATTTTCAAAATAAAAGCAACACAATAAATCTAAAGTGGGTTTCGATATCTCGTCATATCGTTGTAATGAAATCCTTTCTGCTGTGTTCATTTGTGTTGAAATTGATGGATTTAGTAATGCTTATTTTGACTTAGTAAAAGGACTATGTAAGACCTTTTATCGATATGTATAAATTTAAAGGTTTGGTATTACTTACATTTTTAAAGTAAGTAATACCAATTTACCAATGCTTGGCTGTGTTTTAGGTATTTCTAATCAAATAATGAATAAAAAATACAAAATAATTTATTATGGTTTTAAAATTAATGCTTTACTTACATAAATTACTATAAATCTTTCTTTATACATTTATCATGCAAAAACTACATACTGCATTCACATACTCAGATACTCATAGATTTATAAACTATAACTACATGAAATAACAAAATGAATAATTGCAGTGTTATAAATTATTATATTTAATTTTTAAATATTATTGTATGAATTTTGGTTTGATTTTGTATACTCTTCTATTTAAAGAATTAGTTATACAAACCTCATAATCTGCTGATTCTTTTAGGTAACACAAAGATCCATCCCAGGGTAACTATTTTTGAGAATGAATAATATCTACTTCTTTCAAACTAATTATAAAATAAATTAACAATTTCTGAAATAAATAGTATGTTTTGTATTTTTTTAACCTTATATTTATCTTATCTTATGGTCTACATAATAACAAAAATGTTCTTCAACTCTTATTCATAAAGAGAACGCTACACAATACTATGAACTGTATATACATAATTGAACTCTTTTTACACATAATTCCTATTTGTAAAAATTATACTCTTTTAATTCGCACTTAGTACCTTTTACTTTTAGTTTACTTTAAACTTATAAAATATTTTTAGATACTCCTTTCTTTAAATATTGTATTTTTAATTTATAAATTTAAATTGTAAATACATGTGGTTTACACGACATTTTAAAATTTTATTGTTTATAATTTATTGTCTGGATCTGAATAAATTTGCCTATGCATCTCTCAAAAATTTCCCCCTCTCCTCTCTTAGTTTTACATTTTATGATTTACTATAATGGCCACGTAAGTTATTTACTATCGATGAACAAATGATTTTATTACAGTGCTAGTGCAGATTTTATGCTGTAGTTTACATTTTAATTTTTCACTAACAATTGCACATAGTATGAGACCGATTTTTTTCATATGATATTTAATCTCGTCTTTGCCTGAAATGACCGTCTGTGAGGAGTAAGAACTATATTGTACATTGTAAGCCAAATGATTTTTTCAATGACTTACACTTGTTGGAAGTATTTATCAAAATTGAGCGCTACAATGTCGCTCAATTATTTCATCCTGATAATTTTGATGCTATTTAAACATAAATTAAGGTTAATTTTCTATATGTTTTATTTATTGAAAAATGGTAAAATGTTTTTGGATTGGAGACCATTTTTTGAGTAACGTAAATTGGTCAACCATGCATTGGTAAAAGAATATTCCTGTTTATTTAATTATACTGGAATGGTTATTCTACAAATAAATATATTTATAATAATATAATATCTCTAAAAATAAAATCAGAGTAAAATTTATTTTTCAATATGTACGAGCAATGTAATATTTTGTATTTTTTTTAATCTTACAAAAAATAAGTGATAAGGGTTTCCTTGCTCTTTCACAATGTTTGATATTTGTGTTAGGTTAGGCCTATAATAGTTATTAATATACATTTTTTAAATAAATATTAAATCATATTTTACTCTATATTGGAAATATTCTACAGGAGAGAATTGTATTTATACTCTAACATATTTCTTTATGTTGGGAATAAACTCATAAAATAAATTACTTCAGAAAACTTCGCTTTACATTCCTACGCGGAACGAGTATGAAATGTATAATACTACTTTGTATTCAACACAAATTTGTTTCCATCTGTTCTAATACATACAAATCAAATATATGTAAATTTGCTGTAACGCAGCTTGCTATACTGGTATTGTAACTGAGGAATATGTGTTGCACCTGATACATATTTAAGAATATCTATGGAGGATTCTTATATACCACTAGCTCTTCATGCCGTGTTCACTGCACTTGTATAAAAACTCGCTTCACTTGCTATGATAATTGTATTTCAACGTCTCTTACAATTAGGAACAAATATTCAAGATGTCATATAATATTTCCTTTACGTTATTGAAAATGTATAAATTCTCAGTCAACTCTTCAACATTATTAGAGAATTTGGACTTAAACAATAATCATTGAATGTTAAATAGTTAACGTTTATCACGTTTTGGACTTGTCCTTCAAATTTGTAAATATGATATGATTAACAAGGATGATTTTCAAACTCCTTTTGAATTTCATTCAATATTTATCACAATTTATTGAAATAGGATTACAGAAATAAATACATGGATCAATATTAAACAATATTAAATAAACTCATATAGAATATATGGACATTTGTTTTGAGATATATTTAAAAAAATGAAGTGTTTAGTATTAAATGTGAACACAATTAAAATGTACGGAATTTCAGTTATAACTTTTCAAGATATAATTTACATAAAATTAATTGTAAAACACAATCTACTAACAGTGTAGTTTTTCTGTATCCACCCTTTAGCGATATTAAGAAACCGCTACAACATTTACAAAAAAATATATATATATTACCTTAAAATCAACTTAAATAAATTTAATTAAAAAAAAAAAAAAACTCTATAACTTAAATCCATTGATCGTAAATCGTAACAAATTCAAAGAGCGTAACCTCACCCGATTTCGTGAGCTTTATAAAAACCACAAACAGGTGAACCAAGATAACGGGATCCCAAACGGTCGATCGTAACATACACCTTGCCTTGACATTGAACTTGTAACCATGCGAGCGAGTGGGTCACTCCAAGTACTACGAGCATGTATGAGTTCCAAAACCAAGTTAAATGATAATATAAACTATCACTACATGAAATAACCAAATGAATAATTACAGTGTTATAAATTATTCTATTTTATTTTTTAAATATTATTGTATGAAATTTAGTTTGAATTTGTATACTCTACATTTTAAAGAATTAGTTATACAAACCTCACTATCTGCTGATTCTTTTAGGTAACACAAAGATCCATCCAAGGTTTACTTAAAAACCCTAAAACCGGCAAGTATCCAGAATCGACCTACACTCCCGAACTAGTTGGCTATAAAACACGTTTTTTGCAATTCAACATTTCTCAATACAAAAAAATAGTGTTGGAAAGCTAATGTTCCGTAGATACATAATCATGCAAGAAAAAAATACCACAAAATGTTATAAATAATATTCCAAAAATTGCTGAACTTCACGTATTTTTTATACGTATCGTCAAAGATTTGAACCGTGCGCCTTTTAGTAAAAGCGACGCCACTTTTTCACATACAATCACAAACCTATTTTTCTGTCAAACATGTCGACCAAAACACTGTTATGTAGATCACATCTTTCTGTTTCTATTCGTGGTTTACAAATTGTTCTGTGTGTCATAGATCGAAAGATATTTCTACTTGACGAAAATAGTAACCTAACGGAAAGAAATTCACTTGGCATTCGGTGCAGTTTACTAAATAAGACTATCGATTACTGAATCGATATATTATAACCGATCTTTATAGTATGTTGTAGAGGAGATTTCATTCTACATGTTGGTAGTACTTGATATAGGCAACAGATACTTTCATGTTATTGTTTTTAGCTTGGAATGAAGCCATGTAAACTGTAAAATAACGTATGAAAGCCGTCTAGCGGTTATTGATTTGGGATTATATTTCTCTTATTCTGAAGGTTTGTTTTATTTATTTATTATAAATTGTGTATACAAATTGCAATATCAGTATTATTTTTTGTGGAATTTATTGTTCTGAGTGAATGTTATTGTCAGACATCAAATATTGAGGTTATCTAGAGATAGAGGTTATGTTGTAAATTGGTCTTCCTTCATAACAAATTTGTAGCAAAACACATTGTGTTTACTAATACAAATAATTTTGTCTAATGAACATTTTATAAATTGATTGTTTTTACCAAAATATATGCAAAACGTATGCAAAATGTCTATAAATTTATATAGGCCTATCTATAAATATAGAAAGGTTATGATATATCTGGTGTGACCATATTAGCAAGTTTCCATTAGTTTTATATATCAAAACAATTTTGTCTAATTAAAATTTTATAAATTGATTATGTTTTTACCAAAATGTATGCAAAATGTTTATAAAATTATATAGGCCTCTCTATATTTTTTCTTTATTGGTTTATATACCTATTACTGTGGAATTTTGCCTCTGTACTTTCCGATTTTTTGATATATGACCGTATAACTCTAAAATTTTAACATCTAAAAGTTTTTGCAATACACACATAAAATCTATGTATTTTTGTGAGAACATAGGTAATAAAAACTTGGTTTTTGAATAATAATTATATTTTTTGTGAATTTTTGAAAAAAGGACCAATTTGCCTTTTTTTGTAAACTATTTTTTTTTTTTTGAAAATGTAACAAATTTATCAATTTTTGTTTTATATATATACACAAAATAAATATATATATATTTTGTTTAAATATATTCACAAATATTACACAAAACTGCTGTATATCTTAGAAAATGGTGGTAAGCTATTGATTTTGGATGATACAGGTTTTTCTGGAAAATGGTTACTTCATTTTTGACATATAACATACTTACTCCAAAACCGTTTCAAATTTTTTTTATTACATAGATGAATTCTATGCATCTTTCTGAGAAAAATGATGTCTTATAAGTTATGTTTTATATAAAAATAATATTTTTTATTAATTTTTAAACAAACAAAGTGAATTTAGTGTGCCAGTTCAAGGGTCCACTTCAAATAGCGTATATACGTTCAGTAGTCTTGTGAACTGTCAAATAATAAATAAAAGTTTAATAAAGTAAAGTAGTAAACATGTCGACAGTCATTTCAAAATACACTCCACGATGCCCGGAGGCAAACTTCATTTTCGCTAAACCAGGTACTTTTGTTCTGCCCTTTGTTAAAGTGAAATTGATGTTAATTTTGCCAACTGGGTTAACTATGGTATCTGTTTTGACTGAATTTATTGTAAACATGTTTTACGTATTTTTTCAGTTTGATTTTAACCTGTCTAACTATCTATTTTAAAATTTGTATCATTTAAATATTCCTTATATAAAGTTAAGGAAGGTTAAGGTTCGCCTACCAGTTTCTCCAGTGATTACTGCAGTCAGCTGATTCAAAAAAGAACTATACAAGTTTAATAGTAACTTTTTTTAAAGTTTAAACAAAGTAATCACAACCATTTAGTTATAAAGATGAACTGGCTATAAAAAATATTATTTAGTAATGTATTAAAGGTTGTATATTTACTTGTATTTTGGTTTTTGTAATATTTGGATGGGACCTAGCTAGCTAATTTTGACCTTACAACCCCAAAGGTGTTATTAAAAAATGTAAATTGTTTTTTTTTAAATTTATTATATGAGAGACGTCTTAAAATTAAATTATTTTATTTTTATTATTTAATGTTTTGTTTAGTATTAAGGTTGGCCAGCGAAATAGATTTACTAGTAATACCATTGTAAATGTATTCGTTTCCCGGAAAATTGTATTAATATTTAAAATTCATTTGTAATTTGTAACTGATAAAAACACAACTAATTGTGATTTTCTATTTAGAATATAAAAAGGGGTGGGTTTGTAAAATTTTACTTTTTGGGGAGGAATTTTTAAACTTAATTTAATAATTGTAAAATGTATTTTTTTTTTTTAATATCTTTGCTTAATTTTCTGTACTTAAGGGCGTATCAATTTTCTTCGTTTTGTTTTACTTAAGGGTTTATAAATAAATATACAAATATATATATATATAATTAATTTTTTTTTAAATAAACAACAGATATAAAATTTAATTTTGTATTCAATTTTCTCCTGTAAACAGTTTACTCAGTTTTTGTGTTGGATTGACATTAAGGTAAGAGCAACTGATGCAGTTTATTATTAATATTTTACTGACATGTACCATCTGTAATAGGTCCGCCCACGCGCATACATTACCTTTAGCTAAAGGTGGTATAACCCTGCTTGAGGATGTGCACATTTAGGAGTAAAAATGAGTTCATAAAGGAAATGAATAAAGTAAAAACAAAATTAAATTTAGTATGTCTTTGTTTTCACAACTTTGTACATTATAGTAGGACTTTATATGTGGATACTAAAGTATTTTGTTTTTATACTCACTAAGTTAGTTCAGTATAAAGTCTTCCCAGACACACGAATATTCCTACCACTGGCTATGGTCCTACAAACTCTGATGCAGATAGATCGTCAGCCTTTTCATTACTCTTAACTCACTTATGCCCCAGCATTCAGTGCAAAGTTACCCGGTATGAAACATTGATGTTCTCTCGGAACTCCTATACTACTCTAGATTTTATGTGGTACTTACAAGTGTAATAATTGCAGACTGACTATGTGTAAAAATGTGAATACGGGTTTTCTTAAATTCCATCTCAAATTCTCCTGAATACAACAATTTATGGCCATAATCTCTGCGTTAGAAACTGTGACCTAGTGTTCCAAAGGAAAAGAAAATTTCAACTCCAGTCCCATCAGATATACTCCCAGCATCAGTACCTACCTTAGCTTTTGAACCATCAGTGAACCACACCAGGTTTCCTGTATTTCCTATAACTCGATTATCATCCTCTGTGTCATTTTAACTTTAAAAGGTCTTGGAAACTAGTATCTGGTGTCTATTTATCGGTACCCATACTTATAATTATGTGCAAGTTTTTTTTCTTCGTAATTCTGGCAAGTCCGATATGTCATTTTCTCTAGACGCCACTGTACGTCATTCGGTAAGCTTTTTTAATTGCTTCCGCCATAATAAACAGGTCATTGGTTGAAAGCTCAAGAAATATATTAATTTTAGCGGTTGGTGTAGTGAATAGTAGACATGCCATCCTCTGAACAATATTCAGACTGATTTTGTCCTGTCCTTGCTCGGTTTAAATCCACATCACTGTAGCTCTATACCACTACCATACATTGCCACAACGACTAATAATGTGTCATTCCTCTGATAAAGAGAAAATAATTTATCGGAATACAATAATATAAACGGCTTAATATTTTAAACATTACAAATTGTAAAAATTGAGACAAATAACAATGTATACGGGATACAGTCATCCTCTGTGTAGCGATGTTTAATATAGCAATATAAAAAGCAAAAGTATTAATAATAAATACAATAATCCTGTCACTTGAAACGATCGAAGTCCATCTACAAAATTACCAATTAAGAATCATAGAAATGCTTGCACGCTCAAAACCGTTCTATTGCATTTAATTTTACAAGTAATTAAACAAAACATGTCTACTTCTTTATTTCTTCGAACTTCAACCATCATATCTGATATAGTGTAATACATTATGTTAAAATTATTATTACGAAGTAAAAAATACTAGGTATTATTGAAATTAAATCTTTGTTGAGAGAAGTTAACAAATTTGGTAACCAAAAAGAACCCAGTGTTAATAATGTCAAATAGTATTTAATTAAATGTTCCTTTATAGCTAAAAAACTTGCGAACTTAACAAGAAAGTTATAAAATTTATTTGTTTTCTTTCGGTTTTAATATTTTTGATTACTCAAAGATTTAACACTATAAAAGTTTTATTTTCATCAAAATTCATTAATAATTGCATTTGTAAAAAGTTAAATAAAAAATAATATGTATTAATACCTTAGTTTTAATGTATTTTGTGAGATGTGACTTCAAAAAAACACTCAAGGAATGTATCTTGTAATTTAATTTCAACTAAAAGACGGTAGGAAATCATTATTCCCATTATTAGCTTTTGGCTAAATCAGCGACTACTAACAACAAATTTTTGAAGGATTAGTTGTGACGTTTTGCCAGATTTGATTTGTAATAAATGCTCCATTGTGCTCGGCCGGAGGTTGGAAACGAATCGATAAACTGAAAACTAAAACTAGTTGCTCGATGCAAGTTTGCCAGATTGTCTACAACCAGTTTCGAGGAGTGCAGCGTGTGACCCTTAGCAAGGACCGACCGTGTCTTTAATTTCAAAGGATCAAAACCAAATGGCTACATGTCTCTTTGGATTTAGTCAAATGTACCCCAGGTGATTAATTATTTAGTGCCCGCGTGTTTTTATTAGTGAATGTTATAATCGAGTTACGAAGTTGTTATAGGTCATGTTACTCGTATGCCGACCATGACCAAAGCTCTTCAGCGTAAATCATATCTTAGCTTAATTAGTATTATTATTAAATTAAGAAGTCATTAAAAGCTGGTTAGTGGTGTCACTAATAATTATTGGAAAAAAGTTGGGGGACAATGAATAGTTGTACAATCTTTACATGAATAAATCCCACTTCTTATTGCCAAACAGTAGCATTGTTTTCGTTACATGGTAAAAAATACGAAAATAAAATTATATTTGTTAAATAGTATTAATAATAAAAAATTAAAAAAAATTAATACGAAATTAATAGAAGTTAAATATATTACTGTTTTATTTGTTATTTACGTGTTTAATATTTGTTAGTTTATAAAGTGTATAAATTAAAGATTACCGAAGTAGTTGGATACTACCTCCTTTCGTAGGCATTGTAAGTAATAGGAACAATTGTTGTATTTTATGTAGGACAAAACTAAATGATTACATAAATAATGTTACAAAATTATATAAAAAGCCATTATTCTTTTACAAGACGGTCATTTTGAAACAAGGATAAATAATGAATTTTTGATTGCATACTATTATTTATGAATCGAATACTCCTTAAAATAATAAACACGATGATGTTTACTTATTTCAATTTTAAGTTAAACCACCATTCGCCCTAAAAAATGGACATTTATCTCATATTTTTGAGTGGAATTATACCAAAATAAAATGATGTTTTATTATAACGTTATAAAGACAGACAATTTAATGAATTTGATAAGCAAATTATACAGTTGTAGAAGTTAAATATTTAGTGATTTTATTCTTTTATCATTGAAAGGACATATATATATTATAATAAAGGGAAACAAAATATTTATATTAGTAAACAAACAGAACACTTTTCTTTTTTGTTTATAAACAATTTAGTTGTAACGTTTTATTTTTGTTGTACTAATTTAGAGAAATAGGTAACCTATCATGTAATTAAAGTATTATATAAACAATACCAATATTATTCTTAATTTGCAATTTCTTGCATCGACTTTGATTCAAGTGAGACTTTACCAGGATTATCGTGTTTATTATTATTACTCTTGCTTTTTATATTGTTATATTAACATCACTACCACAGAGGTAATAAATATTATATAGTTATTTATTTTTTATTTCCAGATTTTAGGATATTTTACAACTTGTATTGTTTAAAGTTATTATAAGCTCAACATAGTTTATATTGTTGATTTGATAATTTAGGTTACATATAACACCTACTTAATAACATATTCCTGGCTATAAACATCGATTAGATCCTAAACATTCTAAGGTTTAGTTTCAGAGACAAGTTGAGAGAAGAGTCGTATGACGGAATAATTAACAATATTATATAATAATCATGTTTATAACCTTTTTTTAATTATTGTACATCCACACAAAATGTAAGCTGTATTTGTTCAACCAATTAAACCCTCAAAATTATTAATTGATTGAACGCTAGTTATTAACCTCTATGACAACCACAAGAAAAACCCAATAAAATAAAATAAAGCTAAAATTAAATTTAATATAGCTACATAACACGAGATAACCTTGGTTCAATTTAAAGTAAAACTCAATAACCCTACATGGGATTTTAAACCGTTGGATGATATTATTTGACAATTTAGTATTACATTGATATTGAATATATTTTTATTTTAGTTAAATACTTGCTTATTAAATAAACTGAGGCAACATTAAAATTAAATTTAGAGAAAGTAAATCATTAAATTTTATATCATAACATATAATATTAATTTATTTGTGTAAATGATTAATTAAATTTTAAACGTTTTGTTATATCATAAATTGACATCTCACTTCTTCTATATTTATATTGTATATTCTTCAAAACTATAAAATTACGTTTTAAATATTTCAATCAATTCATTTAAATAATCCAAGGCGACTACAAAGTTTTGATAGCTTAACAAAACGTAAAGCATTGATTGCTTTTACATATGTAATAGTTCAACAACCAAACTTTGAAATGACATTATTGTTATTTGTCTACTTTCACAAAATTATTCAGATTTATTTCTAAATGTAATTTTGAATCACTATTTCAAGCATTATAAATGGAAGCAATAATTAATCAGAGATAATTAATAATTCATCTATAAATCAGAGATAGTCAACAATTTTTGATATTTAATGCTACAAATATAATTGGACATACTTTCGTAAGAGTACATAAGTAAATTACTTTCGTAATTTTGATTGATATGAATATTACGTTTTTGATGTGTTCGTATATAAATATTCAAAAATTTCGAGGATATTATATTACAAATTCTTCCTTATTTTGAGCTTATACTAGTCTTCTCCGTGGCGCCCTCTAGGATTCGCATAGTTTTGGCATGAGTATCGAAACGAGCGACTCAAATAACAATTTTTAAAAACTTTGAAATCAAACAGTAACAGTAATTAATGTAAATAGTGCTTGATTTTTTGTTATGTTGATTTCTCATCATTTTCACTTTGTATTGTTTTTGTCTGTGGCGCCCTCTCAGATAGGCGCAGTGTTGACATCAGCATCGGAACAAACGACCCAAAGACCATACAAAATTTACATCAATTTATGGAAAAATTGCATCATTTCATATAACTGTAATCTGTCACCATTTTCACCTTGTAATAGTTTTGCCGGTGGCGCCCTCTACGATTCGCACAATTTTAGTATCAATATCGGAACGAGCGAACCAGAGAACTTAAAAAATGTATTGAAATTGAAGAAAGACACGAATTCACCAAAATAATGCCTTATATCATTTAATTTTAATTTGTCATTACATGCATCTTATATTATTTTTTCCTCTGGCGCCCTCTAGAATGCGCACTTTTTGGACATCAGAATTGGAAAGAGCGACCCCCAAAAACATGGAAAATGACTTTAAATTTAAAAAAAACTTCATCGATTTATGAACCGAGTCCGTTATTTTATATTACGTTTAATCAGACATAATTCTTTTTGTTTATATTCAATAAATAAACAATTTATTAAGTTTCCGCAAAAAAAAAAATAATAATAATAAATAAACAGTTTACATCTTTGATCTAGACACTCTAAGGAATAAAATGAGCTATGACACAAGTCATTTTGTGCAGTTTCACTCTGGATCAAAGTAAACGCTGTTTTCCCCGTTTTTTGCCCTGACTATAATATTATTGAACATTAAATACACAATACATAACAACCTCACACAGAATCTTGTTATGTTATATGAGTGATTATTGGCGTTATTATGTGTTTATAAATGTGATGTGTGGATTTTAAGTTTGTTACGTTTATTTTGTATATGAGTATTACTGTATAGACAATGTGTGTGTTTATGTTGTTAGTTTTAGAGAATGTGATTAGTTTAATAAACGTATTTTATGTTCGCGACGTTAGTGATTGATCGTCGTGATACGATATTATGTTGTGAAATGATTTTCATTATAGTGATGTTATGTTATACGTGTAAAGTAATGGTACAGAATTTTATTAGTGATGATTGTTTTGTTACCAGGCGACTGAGAAATAATGATTATGGAACCTACTGGTAAACATGTTTAAAAAAAAAGAAAACAAATTTCATTAACAAGTGCTAAAATTTATTTAGCTTAAATTCTTTGAATTAATTTGACCATTTACAAAATACTTATAACAACATTTCATATTTCTTGGTATTTAAAAGAAAATTAAAAAATTTAGATTTCAGCTTAAAAAGAATTTATATAAAGAATTTAAATTTTTAGATATAAAAAAAAAGGTCGAAATTATGTATTACAGTTAACAAGATTTTGTATTATCAAAAACTTAGTTTACTACTACATATATATATATATATTTACGTCCATGCCATTCCTACCGCTTTTCACTCACGCGCACGACATTTCTGCCGTCCCAAGACCTTTCTGCCAGGCGGCAGAAATGTCGTGTTCATAAATGAATGATGCGTGAACATAACAATTTTTTTTAGTTTTTTTTTTTTAGAATGGTAATATTTTTTAAGCTATAATAATCTTTAATTATAATAATGTTACACAATAAATAGCAATTTTCCATTTATTTTTTCATTTTCTATAAACGCTTGTAAAAATATGAAATGTCAGGGATAAATCTGAGAAAGTCAATTCTTAAATAAAGCAATAAAACTTGTTCTTTATTATTAAAAAAAAACTTAAAATTGACGTTAAAATTTCATTAGTATTTTGTTATGATTTAGTTGTATATCATTATTTAAAGAATTTTTCAAAATAAAGTTAATAAATCAACTTAAATATAGAAAATGTAAGTAATATTTATCTTATAATGAATGATTTATAAATTTAATCTTCAAAACACATTTAATTTTGGTTTCTTCCTTATAAAAAGTAATGAGTTTAGTTATAAAATTGAGCAGGAATATAGGCCTACTAATAATTATTTGTTCTACATTTATTTTAAGACTTTTAAATAGATTCAATGTAAAAATTGATATTCGCATCAAAATATTAATTAACAGAATAGTTACTAATTTTTTTAAAACTACAATCAAACAATTATAATAACCTTTATAAAATTCTAAATTATTCAAGCTTTTTAGTGAAAAAAAAGTTATTTTTTGGCACATTATTTTCCGAGATTAAGTTAAAAATAAAACTTTGGTTATGGCATCTCTTTTTCAAATTCTAATCTCATGGGGACCTGATTATATTACTACAGCTATCAAATTGTTCATTTTCAATTTGCATTTAATTATTTTCACTTTTAGGGTTAAGGAAAATAGATTTATATATATTGTGTAGTATTATTTGTTATGGTAAACTATGTTATTGTTGTAGACTAGTTTCATAACCTCAATAATAAAACATAAATCTCATTTTCAGAAAGCATACTGTAAATGTATATTATATAAACTATGCAAGTATTGAATAAATAATTTTTAATTATGAACAAAAAAGTAAAATTTTAATTAACCTACTATTATGATATTTTTGAAAGAGTATTTACGATTAATTAAATTCTTTATTACTTCGGCTATTATTTTTACAGAGAATTTTGTAGGACTCTCCAATTGTAAATAAATACGCTGGATAGTTAGTACTTAGTGTAAACTTTTTTTTTTAAATTAAAGATGCATAGCCTACTATTTGAAAGTACAGTATACCTATTTTTAATTATTTTTTCTCAAATGTCCCTGAAATTATGAATTTTGTTTCAAACACAGATTTTGCCAAAAAATCATTTTCACAGCTTTTGCTTAATTAAATGATTTCATTATAATATTTTCCGAAAGTTTTTTAAATTTCTATAATAAAAGGTAAGACAACTTAATGTTTTAAAAAAAATTTTTTGATGACAAAATCTAAGATTTTAAATTGAGTTTATCTTTTATAGCCTATTTGTTTTTATCCATCTAAATAAATATAAATATATAAACATAAATGTTTCATATAACTTGAAAGTTACGATACTTTAAGGAATAGCTGACTAGAGCGTTTTAAAACATTTTGGATTTTTTTATAAAACTATTTCTATATGTTTTTAAAATTAAATCGCATCCACAGGAATTTTTTATATAAAATACCACAAAAATTATCATTTATTTGGATACAAACTGACTAAATTACCCTTTTGGCAGAAAAAAACTATCTTTTTAAAAAGATTTTAAAAGTCATAATTTCATGGTGGTTTGAAATAAAATGTGTTTTACTCCAATTGTTTACAATTATTGATAAGTACCAGCCATCCTGTAAATCATCAAAGGTTAAATTATATTTAATAAATAAATAATAATTTATAACTCGCCGTCTGTGACTTAACTTTACAAACAATATGTAGTCCTATTGAAAATTCCTATACAGGTTTATTACAGGTAGAACTGAGTTTGGATATACTTTCAAACATTATATTTAAAAAAAATATATTAGTACCTTAAAATAAAAAAAATAAGACGTTTATTTTCATCAAGACTTCATTTTAATACCTTATAAGATAATATGCTCACAAATTTGATTGAACCGTTAATATTTTTAAATGACATTGAAAAAAAAATCTATTTATTAATTATGCACGGATATTTTTAGAATTTTTTACTTAATTAACATGTAATAGATATATAATCCTACAAAAAAAATGTGAGCACTCTAGTTTGAAGGTGAATAGAAAAATAACCAAATGACCTAGCTTTATTTTGTGTCGGTAGTTATAATTTTTGAAGTTATGGCTCATAATTATTAAAAGAGGAAGAGCGTAAATAATGCATATTTTAGATATATTTCAAACATCTTAATGAAATTTTAATAAATTTGATTTTTATATTATGGTGTACAAGTTTGAGCTTGTGTTACAAGGGCGTACCCAGGATCAAAACTAGAGGGGGGCAAGCCGGTCATTCAATATAAAATTGATTATTAAAATAGTTATTTCAAGAATTGTATTAAATTCCAGCAACAAAATGTATAATAAAGATTTATTTTTGCTTCCAGAGGGGGCAGCTGCCCCCCTGCCCCTCGCTGGGTACGCCCATGTTGTGTTATCCTTTCAAGGAAAATATATGTTTATTTGTTGAAACAACATTTTCTCCGGAGTGGAATGTTGTAAGATTACTTGTTTGGTCCTGTAGTGATTACAAGGCATGAAGATTAATCAGATTTAAATATGAGGATAATATAAAAGAAACCACTGGTTTGATTCATTGATATTTGTATCAGTTAAGTAAGGCTGCGCACAGCAACAAACGGTGTGCGAAAAGTTAAGAAACGAAGTAAGTATTTAAAATTAAATATTACATGCTGGTATTATTTATTGTTGGATGTAGACATTTGTTGTTAGGTATGGTTATAGAACTAGGCTGTTTATAGAGATTTAAATCACACCAATGTATTTCGGATATGGACTTTGTTTAAAACTTACCATATGACTAAAGAGTAGATACGGTGGATATTATAACTTCAGATATATTACTATAGTAGTTTATTTTATGTTTAGATAAATTATTATTGTACGTTTATTTATTTTTTTATGGGTGAGGTATTAGACCTACCAATAAGTAACTATACAATCGACTTATGATAATTAAATATGGATTTTAATCTATTAATGAAATTATTTTTATGAACTCCATCTGATTGTTCCAATGATTGCTTCCATCTACATCTTTTGTTAGCTAGTTTTGATAGTAGGCCCCTACCATTAAAATGTACAATTCAGTTAAAATTATTATATATCCCTTTGAAGTTTACATTATTATTTTGTTCCTTACTTTTCTATGATACATTTTCACCTTTCCATACATACCTCTTTCCACGTCTAGCACACAGTTTCTCTTTCTCATATTTCAGTAAACAATCTAAGAATTTTGTAAGTTATAATAAAATGATAATAAAACACATTTATTTTTATTTTTTAATATCCACTTTTAAAAAAAATTGTGTTTTATTATCTTTAAACACGGAATTCCACTAAGAACCATCGGTCTCAACAGCAATGAAAAAAAAATAATAATAATAATAAAATGCATTCTCTCTCTCTCTTTTCTTACCTCTCCCCACTACTTCCCATCTACTGTCAGTTTTTTTATAGGCTTACTCACTTTTCTATCACTCACTCATATACTACCAGTGTTCTATTCTAATATTTTGCATTCCAAATCTTAATTCAAGATGCCTTATGTGAAAATCAATGCACTGTCACAGGTCAGAGGCGTCGGTGTGAGCTGATGGGCTAAGTGAACCCAATGAATTAAAAGATTTGATCACTTAGTTAAATAACATTGTGATATAAATTATTTCAGCAATATCATCTTCATAAAACTTCTAATATGTATTGGTTGTAAAGTACTTTTTATTTATTACAATTTAAAAAAAAATTTAAAAAAAAACAAAGCACTGGTTTTGGTTTTATGACAATAGTAAAATTCCAATTCATAATATTTTGAATGTATGTAAACTATTTTAACTTTGAAATATAATATATATGATAGGATTACATTTCTATTAACACTTACAAGTATTTTTATAGAATGTAAAAATCACCTTTGGAAGTAGAATCAGAAGAAAAATGCATTCTAAATATTATTAACACATTTTTATTAACTCGCTTTCTTGTCTGTCTGTACAGGTGGAAATTTTAAACTAACTTCTAAATGAGCTAGAGACTTGAAATTTTAAACATAGCTCGGAACTGGATGACAATGCAATATTAACTCGTTTTCGGCCCCTAATTCTCTCTCAAATTCAATATTGTCTTATACAATGAATATTAGCTGTTGTTGAAATAAGTTATACATGGTTTAGGATATAAAAATAATAATTAGATTTTCTTAATGATCCCTCTAATTAAATATTGTCTTATACAATGAATATCAGCTGTTATTAAAATAAAATATACATGGTTTATGATATAAAAATAATAATTAGATTTTCTTAATTCTTCCTCAAATTAAATAGTGTCTAATACCATTAATATCAGCTGTTATTGAAATAGGTTATGTGCATTATTGACAGCTAGCTTAGCACTTATGGGATACGTTACGACATGGTTTAGGTTATAAAAATAATAATAATATTTTCTTTAAATGTTTTTTTTAATTTTTCATGGCACAATACAGATTTATAACACCATACAGTTTGTCCTGAAAATTTGTGTAAGTACAAAGTAATAAATTGAAATAATTAAACTATTGAAAAAAGATAAAATAATATGAAAATTTGTGATTTTTAAGTACAAAGTTATAAAATGAAATAATTATACTGTTGAAAAAAAGATAAAACAATATGAAAATTTGTAATTTGTAAGTACAAAGTAATAAAATGAAATAATTAACAGATTTAAAAAAATAATAATCATAACATAGTATTTTTTTAAAAAGTATACTCATAACTAAGTAAACATAATCTCATTTCAATTATTGTTATGAATCTTACACCAAACTTGACACAATACCGCTAGCCCATCTAATGGTTTGAACAATGTTAAATTAAGTTGAGTTAAGTCGTGTGGGTTTTTAAAATACTTTTTACATGGCTACTTTCAAAATATAGGGCCTATTTAAGAACAACAAGGACTTAACCCAATTTAATCTAACACCTTTCTAGACCAAAATAAAGTACGCAAATACAACACTAAAAATCATAAAATAATAAAAAATCAATTTGCCATGTTTATAAAACGCACTAAAAAGTATTAAATAAATAATCATGCCCCATAAAGATTTTTAACTCTGTACAAATTGACCTGAAAATATGGGACTGTAAATTTTTAATGGTAGCTTTTAAAATAATTGTAAGATTTAAAATGAAAAACTTGGAGTGCATGGAATAGATGAAAATTAAATTTATAAATCTGGATAGAATTTATATAGCACAGGGAGAAAATATTTAAATTTAAAAAAATTTAAATTAACTTCAATGTCCTATCTTACCAAAAAGGGTTAGCATGTTAACTAACTCTGTGGGTTCTTCCTGGAGTGGCGGAGGAGAGAAATTTTAACAACTATCTTACGATTATATATATTTATAAAAATAAAACATAATTTACAATACCAGAGCATCATATTATTATAATGAATAAAATTATCAACAATCTTCAAGGTCAATCTTGGTTTTAACAAAGAGAATAATCAGGAATTCGGAATGGAGCCTTTATCAGACTTTATTTATTTTGTATTGTCTGTTCTAGCTATTAATATGCTTCCATAACTGTTTAATAATTTGTTAGAAGAAACTTATGTAAATTAAAACAACAATTTTTTAGTATAAACCACAATATTTTAATTGAATTCTTGTATAAGTCCTTGACAATGCTTTAACTAGCGAATCCATGGTCGGCAAGTTTCAATTAAAATATTGTGGTTTATACTAAAAAAATATTGTTTTAATTTATTTAAAATGGAATACCACCAAATACCTACGGTCTTTAGCATAAATAAATAGAAACTTAAGTTATTATTTTACACTATTGATTTCTGTGACACGTTTAGTTTTGTACAGATGTTCGGTTAATCTTGATTTTTCGGGTCTGTAGTATTTTAGATGGGCTAAATGTTCTAGCCCTAGTGGTGATTTTTCTCTTTGTTTGACCAAGATAAGTCACAGTCATTAGGGCTACATTTAATTTCATAAATAACAGAAATAATAGAAGTTAAATTTAATATAGGCTAATATTTTATGATTTATTTAATATTGAAGCTGACTTGTTTTTGTTTTATTTTTAATAGATTGTCAATGTAGGTCATCATACTACTAACAGATCTATTTTTATAAAAATGTTTATTTTTTTTTTTTTTGATAAAAATTATAATTTTATCTCTTAGAATTGTTTTTCCCAAAATATCATTTCCGAACTCAGAAAAAAGACGTTCTTTCTCCAGCGGAGTCTACGTTTTGCTAGATATTTTAACACTTTTAACAACTTCATTATCTTCCGATGATTCTGAATCTTCTTTACACTCATAATTAGAATCAGAATCATCGGTTTCTAATGGATGTGCATTTTTCTTATTAGAAAGTGTTAAAGGAAGCAGGAAGTACTTTTTTCTGAGTTTGTTTGCCAACCTATTAAAGTATTCAATTTTGGTTTTTTTTATAATGTGTACAACAAGGCTGCTCAAAAGCTCATCATACACATTATGTTTATCCTCAGCATTGTTATTAGCTTGAATTTATAAAAGTACAAAATTTGACTATGGCTTCTTCTAAAGGCATTTTTTGGAAAGTTTTTATTTTAAGATTTTTTTTTGGATTTAACAGCCAACCTTCCAATTTTACTTGACCAACGCTTCTCTAACAATGTGGCAAAATCGTCATACATTAATATAGTTTCTCTGTCATTTCCTTCCCCTTCGTAAACCTTTGAAATAGTCTGACTCCTAGCTAATTCAAGAATCGACTTTAGAGCTGGGAGGACCCTATAAGGTATTGACGGTTTTCCCAAAAGTCCTGTCTCATCATTACAACCCGAGATGTCCAATACAGCTTGTACAATTGTATTGAAGTACATCGGGTTTGAAATATTAGACATTGTTTTGGTACCACTTTGCTCGTTGGTCGATAGCTTATCATTAACTACTTTAAGGAGACGAGAAAGTAGTCTCATTTCACTACTGACTTGGTGTCTACTTTCTCGTCTGCTCATATGAAACTCGCTTATGTAATTCATAATTAAATTATCTGAAATGGCTCTCCTCCAAGTTTCATCTTGATTCATAGCTGGGAGCACTTCATTTTTTAAATGATCACTGACTTCTACCAATGCAGAAGCCGTGCTGTACACCCTAACAGCCTGAATCTTTGTTTGCCCTATACTTTGAGCCTTAAACTCGGAACAGCTATGTTTCAGGTGAAACCATAACTTATCTCTGCGGTACCTACCACCACAGTATTTACACAGTTTAGTGTTTGTGAAGGTAGGTACCCCAGAATGCCAAGTTTTAGGCAACAGTAAGGTGCATTGTCCCCCACTTTGTAATATTTGTTTATTTACAATTTCTAAATTCAAGTTTCTCATTTTTTTGGTAATTACCAACATTTGCTTCCTTTTTTCTGCTTTAGAAAAATTACTGTTGGTAATTAACAAAAGAGCCGCCCCTTCTTATGTATTAGAGTGTTTGTTTTCAATATGCTTTGCAAAATCCCGAGGACACAAGTTACAATAAAGGCACTTGTGTCTCCTTCTCGGATGTTGCGGTGCTTCCGGTGAGGCTTCTGGTGGGGCTTGCGATGGGACGTCTGATGTGGTTTGTGCTGGGACTTCTAATGCTACAATCTATAAACAAAATTAGGTTTTATTAAAATGATATAAACTAAATAATTATCTTACTTATACCAATCCCCTTAATAGTAAGTATATATGAAACTTCAAACGACTAATGTCTTAAAATAATTGGGATTGGTAAAATAACAATAATAATAAGGCCATCAGAACCTTTGCTACCAAAAAAGTCATTGCATTCATAGTGAATGACTCAATTATTACATGTTGTCTTCACAAGAATATCAACTCGTATTTTGCTTAAAAGTCATATAATTACAATTTAAATTTCAATAGATTTAAGACATTTTTCACAAAGAAATTTTGTAATGAAATTTGTTATACTTTTTAAAATATAAATAAATAAAAACAACTAATCAAGTTTATTAAAATATTGTATTAAATGCTACAATATATTTTATTTTTACAAAAAAAAAAAAAAAAATTGTTATAAAGATTACTACACTTGCACAACAGCACTGAAATACAAACAAATTGCTATGGATCTTTGGTCTCAAACCGCATAGAAGAATCTTACGTTTGAACCTTTGGTACCAAAAACAAAATCATTAAATTCGTAGTGCATGAAGTAGTCATGGAGAATAACTAATGCCTAGACCTTTAGGAGCGTACGACCTACAGTACCTTTTGTATCGACACTCTAGTGCCTTGGATAAAATATCCGGTGGCCGCTATCGCCCGACACATTTAGTCTGTACGGTTTGCTCCATTTGGTTCGGCGCTTAATTTTTCTCTCGTAATCCTCATTAATATTTTCAATCTGCTATATTTTATGCTTAAATCACGGATTTCAGTTGTTTTTTTTTTATTTATATATTTCTATATTGTAATTTTTGTTACAAAACAAATTCCTACTTAATTTTAATTGTTGATTTAATTAAAAATCAACAGTTTTTATATTAAAACATAACTTTCTTTATTGTAAACATCATCTAAATTATAGCTGTATTTTTCAATTTTTAAAGAACAATATCGAGTACTTACTAAAAAACTTCTATTGCCTGATGATAACGTGGAAATTACCTGGTTAGTCAAGCTGTCATTTTTATAAGGGTCACTGGGTATTTCAAATATATACCTTCACCCATCTTTGTCTTACTCTTTTTCTTTTATTACATGTTGTCTTCACAAGAATATCAACTCGTATTTTGCTTAAATGTCATATAATTACAATTTAAATTTCAATAGATATAAAACTTTTTTCACAAAGAAATTTTGTAATGAAATTTGTTATACTTTTTAAAATATAAATAAATAAAAACAACTAATCAAGTTTATTAAAATATTGTATTAAATGCTACAATATATTTTATTTTTACAAAAAAAAAAAAAAAAAAAAAAAATTGTTATAAAGATTACTACACTTGCACAACAGCACTAAAATACAAACAAATTGCTATGGACCTTTGGTCTCAAACCGCATAGAAGAATCTTACGTTTGAACCTTTGGTACCAAAAACAAAATCATTAAATTCGTAGCGCATGAAGTAGTCATGGAGAATAACTAATGCCTAGACCTTTAGGAGCGTACGACCTACAGTACCTTTTGTATCGACACTCCAGTGCCTTGGATAAAATATCCGGTGGCCGCTATCGCCCGACACATTTAGTCTGTACGGTCTGCTCCATTTGGTTCGGCGCTTAATTTTTCTCTCGTAATCCTCATTATTATTTTCAATCTGCTATATTTTATGCTTAAATCACGGATTTCAGTGGTTGTTTTTATTATTTATATATTTCTATATTGTAATTTTTGTTACAAAACAAATCCTACTTAATTTTAAATGTTGATTTAATTAAAAATCCACAGTTTTTATATTAAAACATAACTTTCTTTATTGTAAACATCATCTAAATTATAGCTGTATTACCTATAGCCTACATTCCCTAACAACGATAAAGTTCACTATAACAGTTTTCTCTGAAAAACAAATTTCGTTATGTATTTCTATTAACTCTCCCTCAGTCATATTTGTGAGGTTTATCAGCCTTGATAAAAAAACTAAATTTCATTATTTGTAGACCTATAGTATTAAAAAATAAATATTTGTTGAGTTAAACAACTTTTGTTATACTGTATTTTAATTTTCCTAAATTGGATATCCTCATTTATAATTATAAATTTATATTAATATATGTAAAAATATTACCTGATTTAATTTGGTTGCAAGTTCTGGGACTCTTTTCAATGAACTGGTATCTAAAAACAGATAATATCATATTATAATGATTTATAAAATAAATAAAAAGAGAAGTAACTGTTGTATTACCCAAAACATTTATCATGCCTAAAAGTCTAAAGAAATGTTTAAAAGGGTTGGGTTACATTATTTTTCTTTGAAAAATTATCAAAACTCGTAATCGAACTTCAATTATCTAGTCTATATGTACACAAATCAAATTACTACAAAAAATAATAATAATAATAATAATAAGCTTTAATAATAAAAACTTTAAGCTATGCAATTTGTAACAAATTTTAATTTTGCAGTGTCCATAGATCTTATTTGAAATGATTGAACAACATCGTCAGAGATATTAGGATTGAAAAGAAGGGGGTGAAATATGTAAACATGAAAGATATAATAATACAAATATATTAGGCTAAACACTACATCTAAAGCAATTGAAAATATTTCTTACCCTTTTTAGGGTTATGTTCCTTTGTACCCTTTTTAGACAGGCAGAAAATATTCAAGGAAAAACGGAACAAATGAAAATGGCAACTGTTAACATGTAACGAATACAAAACTAGTCGATAGTCCCATCACTAAACATAAACAAATTTACACACTTTCACGGTCAAGATCAAACAGTAGCTAGAAAAAAGGCCGCGTTATTAGTTCACACGTGCCAACCCCTGTCGTGAGATTTATAAATGGTTAATGATCTCTGGTTAAACAAAAATATTTCACTAATATCAGTATGTCAAAATATATCTTGCATACATACCTACTCTAAAATATATTTTTTAAATTTTTTTAATTTTATTTTTTTATTAGATAGGTTTATTTCAAATAAAAATTATTATTAATACATTTAATAAAATCAAGATACCTTACTTAATTAATAATTGATTAAAGAACGAGAATAATTTAGGAGATAATAGCTATATTATATATTATTTTACTTACCTAGTAACGTATTACCGCTTCTAACTCTTCTACTGGCAAAACTAATCAGCAAAGCTATAAACAGCACTTATTTATAGGGTACGTTAAGAGTAGGGCTAAAGTTGTTTTCAGAGGAAAAGATATGTCTAAAAAAAGTTCTAAAATAATTTGTTTAAAGGCTACAAAATTTGTTAATATTAAAATAACGTTTTAATTGTTCACTTTCTTCAATAATTGACACAATCACAAAATGATGATTAATTAGTAAAGGCGCAATTCCACTAAGGCACTGTAACTGAGTCACTGCACAACTTTACTGTGAGTCAAGCCATTGAATACTTAGGAAGCACGGCTGGAGCTCGGCTCTACCTGCGAGAGACTAAAGAATCTGCTGGACCGGAAGCTAACCTTCCGGTCCATATGTTAGAACTACAAAAATAAAACGAAAATGTTATATTGCTAGTCTACAGTAATTTGTTTGGGATACCGATGAACTACCGGTAACAGAAATACAACACGGGGGGGGTTAGGAAATAGGAGATACAAAATTATAGTTTATTCCCACGTTCTAATAATAGAACGGCCCAACGATTCCTAAAATTTGGAGAGTGAATCGCTCTCCCACTCTCAGTTATTCTCTCTCTCTCTCTCTCTCTCTCTCTCTCTCTCTCTCTCTCTCTCTCTCTCTCTCTCTCTCTCTCTCTCTCTCTCTCTCTCTCTCTCTCTCTCTCTCTCTCTCTCTCTCTCTCTCTCTCTCTCTCTCCCTCTCTCTCTCCCTCTCTCGCAAGCAAGCACACTCAAAAAATCAACGTTTTCAGAATATCTTTCCGATCATGAATCAAATTACTTCTTTCCATAAACAATACGTTTGCCAAATTTAGTCATAATCGGTCAAAAACTATGAAGAATGAAAAATACTCGTAGACGAAAAATCGGTTAAAAATAAGCAAACATTTGATAAAATCAAAAGAAATTGCCATCCAATATAATATTTTTAACCAGGGAACTTAATCATTTATAAAAATAACAATGGTTTTACCACATTTGCTAGGAATTTAACAATAAACATACGAGGTAGAATGAAAATGATGAAAAATTGGTCAAAAATAGAATAGAAAACAATCTTCCGATTACTCGGTTTTCTTGTGACAACAACAATTGGCTAGCTGACGAGTCAAATATTATCCATTTCTACTCCTTCCTTCCGTTCTAATGGTAGCTCACTGCCAGACAGTGTAGACTGTAGAGTATAAACGTTTACATAAGTTAAAAACATAAAACGTTTTATAAATGTTTTGTATCTTTTTTTAATGAATAATGTTTATCCCCTACTAACGGGGATTCTAACCGAAATTAGTATTTTAATTAAATAGTAGGTTTTCAATTACATTATTGTTTGTATGTAATCATATTTTTGAAAGAAATATATTTCAGAAACAGTTTACAAGTGTAGCCTACTTTCATAAGTTAGGTGTTTTATTTTCGTTGAATAGTTTAAATTCGATACTTTGGCGCACCTATATGTTTTAAAAAAAATTGAGTTGGAATATTGCAAACAGTATTGAAAGTAGTGCCTTTTACCTGTAAACCGTGGCGGATCCAGTGAGGGGCGATTGGATGGATCGCGCCCCCCCCCCGTTAGCAAAAAAAAAGTTAATATAGAAATTACAAGTAAGTAAAGTAAAATACGACTATGCTGCAATACTGTATACAAGGAAAACTAAAGACGTTCTAAAGTCGGTAGTATATTGTCAAATGAAGTACTCAGTGATCAGTGCCGGATCTACAAATTGAGGGCCTCCAGCAAAATTTCTCCAAGGGCCCCTTGAGCAGACATGGATAGAGGGAAGGAGGGAACCGTACACAATTTAAGTGTAAAACGTTTAGAAATTAACACTTAATCTCTTTTCTTACACTTATTTAAATTATAACTTTTGTGTTAAAAACCTTTTCTGCCACTGCTTGAACTCAATATTTTATATATATTTTTTATTTTAGCCTCATTTATTTTTTGAGTAGAGGACCTTTGGGCCCCTAATGGCCCGCCCCCCCCCGAATTGAGGGGTTTCGCGGGGTCTAGATCCGGCCATGTCAGTGATATGAAAGCTTATTTGCGAAATAGCGCTAAGGTACAGAGGTAGGCGAGCTAATGGCTAACCTGATATTCGTAGATATAGAACACGTAGGCCTACGAAAACGTCACGGAAGGTCGACGGCGCCGGTGGCGATAAGGCGGTCTGTTTGTGTTGAGTTGATTGAGTGACAGTACTTTTGTAGGCTTACATGTTCAGTGTTATGTTTCTTATATGATAACGTTTGTTTAGTTTGAGCATTAGACTGTCGTGCCTCATGATCGTTGAATTAATTGTTGATGAATTGTTGATTAGATAATACTTGATCATAATACTATGTAATCAATTTCGGGCACAAATCGGTAAAATAATGTACTAAATCCAAATTTGTTAACATTTCATTGCGATTCAGCCGATTTAATTTCATGATTTTTTTTATCTATGAAATAGACTATTTAAACTAACTATAAATGTTTATCTAGACAATCTCAAAACCAACCCCTCACTTCTCCAACCATCAAATGTCAACCGATTCTTACTTCATAGAGCACAAGTTTATTTGTTGTTAAAATTATATAATATTTGTAATGCAATTTTCCCTTTTCTGTTCAAATATATATTCTTTTACTGCCACAGTAAAAATATAAATACCATATTGTTCGTCATTAACAAATAAAAGTTTCACTCTCTTGTAATTGTTTTATAAGGTTAACAAGTTTTCAATATATACGACTTTAACATTTTAAAATGGAAATCATTTTCAAATCTCGTGTAAAACGTTACATGAAAAATGCGTTTATCAAATCTGAACTCAATATCATATATATTTCTAAAGTTATAATGTTATTTTATTTTTATAAAATGGTGGATATTCGAAAACTAAGCACGATAGGATTATCCTACATGTTATAATTATAGCATTTAATGTATATATTGTCGTACTTAATCTGTTCTATTGTACTGTACTATTGAACTTTTGATTGTTCTGAAATTTGATTAAGTAATTTCAACTTATTTGTCACAAACGTTTCTTTTGGATGAGTTCGATACAGTTGTCAATGAATTCTGATGATATTTAACCGTTTTTTTAAATTCAATGTTTAATATAAATTACTAAATCCATAATAAATCGAGAAATCGGAAAAGCTTTGAACCGATTTTTGGGGTTTCAAAACTCTGGCGAATTGAGTAGCTCGCGTAATTTTTGTTCAGTTTTCTTCAAATTGTTTAACATATCTTAAAACGAAGTTAGATAAAATATATTTTGTTATTGACTGTTGGTCTCTTTAACTTCGATAAATAAAATATTTGTCAAAAAAAATCAACTATTTTAAGGCAAAATGTTTTTACGTTTTTCACAAATTGCAGAACAGTATTTTTTGTAAAGGTAAAATGTGTAAATATTTGATTAAACAATTCCTTGTAAACATCTTAGTTTAGTTCAGTTGAAGCTGGATGTGTTTTTTTTTAGTAACACTCCTAACAAGCTCAGTGTGTTCCAATGAAGGAAGAACTACTTCCTGGCACAATTATTCAAATGTCGATGAGTAACCTATAGGCTTACATGTGAACAAACCAACTGTAGAACGGAAATATAGTTTATTCTCTGATGAGATGATAATTGTGAATAACATGCGTCCGTGATTCTGTTTTGGATGTGGGCTGGGGGGGGGGGTGTTTTTCTGTTCTTGTAAAACTGCAACCTCTATTATTTTCACGGTGTCTCATTATTGTATTTTCAACATTGTCCTATTTAACACGAATCTTAAAAACAACAAACGTACTTTCTTTGTTAAATCGTAATTAATTTAGTATTATAAATAGCCTTTCCTAAGTAAATTGAAATCTTTAGGCTTATTAAAAAAAAAATAACGAGATTTAGATTCGAACCAACTACCTAAGATTTAGAAAAACAAAGATTAATATAGTTCCTCTATATAATAAAAATAAAGTCTTCTTTAGACTTCACTCTGGCTGTCTATCTTTCCGTTTTCAGGATAATATTGTGAACTAGGGAAATTACCAAATTTGTGCTTTAACTAATAACTACAGTACTGTAATTCATTTATTGAAAAAATGAAATAAATATAAGACACCACAATTAAAGATCCTTTACGAAAGTGCTATCCTTCTGCGGCAAAGAAGCCTATAACTTTGACCATACATAGGTTATTAAAATAAGTTATTGGAATTTTTGAGTTCTCCAATATTCTGCTCGAGTTGTTGAATAGCTATATTACGATTTATTGTTTAAAAACTTTGAAATATTTTCCAGGACTTCTTCAACTTTAACGTGAGGTAATTTGTTGTGCCTCCCACCTCCCACTCATCCATTTTAAATTTAGTACTTTAAAAAAAATTCCTTACCTATATAACACTCTTAAAGTGTGCTTCAATATATACATACACACAAACTTTCTTATTTAACAAGAAACAGTTCTTAGACAAAGTTCGTTATTGTTTTGATCCATTCACTTGTTTACAATTAATATGTAACAGAAGTAATATTAATTATCTTAATTAAAAAATGGCATCGTTATTACTAAGAAAATCAAGATTCCTAAAATGTAAAAGGTATACTCTATTTTTAATTGTTGGCAATATGAATTGGGATAGTGTTCGCTTTCTTTAAGTCTAAAGGAATTTTAAAAACAATGATTTTCCCGAAAAGATAAAACGTCAGGCTCATTTAAAATATATTTAAAAATGTCTCTTAGTGTCATAAAACTAAGAGAGGCTAGGTTAGTCTTAACGCCCTGGCTACCTGTACCTCAACATAACAGTTAAGACAGAATAATTCCTGATAATGAGAGAGCTGTAATGGTCAGTCGCAATATTTTTATAAAACATAAATTACAGACTACCGTAGAAACCTTTCTATCAAACCTTTCTATTTCCTAAAATAAATTTTAGTTTTATTTATGTTACAAATTCACACACATATAAAAGAAAACAAAGATATACATTTTCGGTTTAAAAGACAAATTTTTACGTCAGTCGTGAATTCTTTCCTAGCCATTTATAATTTTTAACAGTTTAAGAAGTCAGTTTCTTTCGATTGAGTACATCAATAACAGTTATTACAATCCACCTCAATGTAAATACGGTAAACGGTAATTTTTTGGCAAATTTTTGGCAATCTATAATCACAAATCCTTAATATTTTTAGTAAAAGGATATAGGTTTTAAATTCGATCCTGACCATTCTGTTCCGGTTAAACCAAAGTTCTGTGGAAAGAAGTATTTATTCCATAACAATAATAATTATAACCTTTAAACGGTCCTAATGTGCGATAACTTTTAGTTGAAACTTAAGCGTTTTAAATATTGTGCTGAAATTTGATAATGTCTCAATAATATGTGTTTAAAATAATAATGAAATATAAATGTCCAAAATTTAAAAGATTAGGATTAAAATTGGATTTAATTTTTATTATTGAAATATTTTCATACTGATTGTATTGAATTTTTGTATAAATGTAATTGCACTGCATTATAGACAACAGATACTAGGCATTGGAGACATTAGTCTAAAACCGTTAACAAAACTTTTAGTTTCTTTTATAGATCAACACACTGTAGCCCCTTTGTTTTATTAGGGGCAGAGGCTACCTGAACGACTACTAGACTGCTAATTTTGCAGCTTGGTCAATTTTTATGTCTACAATCAATGAAACATGAAGTAATACAACAAAATATAATGTTAGGTAAACTCTAAACATATACTCAATAATAAACATAAACTCTTGATGTTAGATCAATTGGACGATGATCATAGATCATATCTGATTGACGTTTATGCAACCGGCCACTACATACCGGCCACCAAGTCAATGCTAAATATTACAAGGAAAGAAGATTTGTAGCATTATTTCGTAAAAATTTGGTATCTAGCCCTCATAATTAGTTATAGATTTGGTTGTTAATACATTTTCCTAAGTAGGCCTTTGTCGTTTAAAATAGAAATTTCAATATATTTATTAATTAATTTTATATTATATAAATGTTATACTAATCAATGTTATATAATATATTTTTAATATCTCCAAAAAGTTTACATTTCTACTGTGTCTTTAGAATATACACATTTTGTCTGAATAGAGATAAATTTATACGAAGAAAAACTACAATCTCAATCTCTCTTTTTTTAAAAGTAGAAATGTCTTTCAAATTTTTATTAATAGATTACCATAGGGCAAAAAAAGGATGTGATGTAATATTTATAGAGTGGGTTGGTTTTTATTTATTTATATTTTTAACTTAAATGATGTCAATGAATACGTATTCAAAGGTGACGATAGTCTTGCTTCCTTTTCACTAGATGCAAGGGATAAATCAGAAATAAAGTAAGTACTATACAGTATATACAGTTAAACCGTTAACTTTTTGCGAGATGACAACGTCAGACACAATTGTCACACATTAACAATAAGCCAGATAAACCATTAGGTTTAACTAGATGTAAGGGATAAATCAAAAATAAAGTAAACACTATACAGTATGTACAGTTAAACCGTTAACTTTTTTAAGATTATAAAGTCAGACCCAATTGTCACACATTAACAATAAGCCTGATAATCCATTAAGTTTTACAAGATGTAGTGGATAAATAAGAAATAAAGTAAAGACTTTAGAGTATGTAAAGTTACGCCGATAACTTTTGTAAGATTAAAAAGTCAGACCCATATATTACACATTAACAATAAGCCAGATAAACCATAGGGACAAACTTTAAAGTATTGCGGCATAAGTCTCAAAGATTCCTGTTTTTCTCACGGTCAATTATACGTAGCTTGATCTCGAGTATGAAATCCGAAAAATTTGTATAACTTACCCACAGATAACAAAAGGAAAAATGTTGTTTATAAACAAGAATTTTAAATAGTTAGAATTTTTTCAATAAAAAGCTTTTACCTCTTATATTTTGAGGTTTATCTCTTTATATTCCAACTACCACACAATACTATAGCACCGGATCTTCTGAAAAAAATTACTGTTACTGAGTAAATTTCTACTTTGTAAAAATACTTTATTTAACTTATTACTATCATTTTTAGGGTCTTGCGCATGATTCTTCAATTAGGTGCTAGCAGACGGGTTTGTGAATATTTTGAAATCAAGATCATATTCAATATTTATTGGTGAATAACATATGATAGAAGTCCCGGGCGAAGCCGGGTTAAACCAATAGTAATTCAATAAAAACCTTCTCCTTAAAATAATTCATGTGTGTGCCAATTTTCTTGTTAATCGGTAAAACGGTGTCTTAGTATTAATGTTAGACTGGGTAAGTAACATGATGATGTTTATAATAATTAGATAAAAACCTTCTCCATGAAATAATACATGTGTGTGTGTGTCAATTTTCATGTTAATCGGTCAAACATTGTCATAGTATTAATGTTAGACTGTGTAAGTAACATGATGATGTTTATAATAATTAGATTACAACCTTATACATGAAATAATACATGTGTGTGCCAATTTTCATGTTAATCGGTCAAACAGTGTCTTAGTATTAATGTTAGACTGGGTAAGTAACATGATGGCTTTTATAATAATTAGGTAAAATTCTTCTCCATGAAAAAAAACACGTATTTGCCAATTTTCATGGTGATCGGTCAAACGGTGTCTTAATATTAATGTTGCGCTGGGTAAATTGCGTAATAGCGTTTAATAGTTCGATAAATTATCTAATTTATTAAATATGGTATTAAAAAATCTAGATTGTTTTTTATCTATAGAAAAAAAGTCTAGTTAAAATATTATCGTGTGTTTCCACCCACAAGTCTATAGAAAAAATCGTCATACAAAATTTGATGTTAATTGTTTATTTTCCATCGATTTAAACTAAAATAAACCAAATGTTTTATGCCTATTGCAGATAGAGATTTAGGGAGATAACAAAAATGAGAGTATAGAAGAAGGGAAAATGTTGGGGACAAGACAATGTTGGCAGCATTTGTTGCAAAAATCCGTGATATGTTAACTCATGTTAAGGGGACAGTAAGTTATATATACTGTACATTTAAATAAGAAATATTCAGGTGTGGCTACAACAACCTAAATTAAAACGTAACACGTTAGTCAAGAATTAACCCTAGATTACTACTCTTAGTTCATAGTTACGTGATCACTATTCATTCGTAAATTTTACTACTTTCTGTTTTTATTTTTATTGTTTTTTTTTTTTTTAAACTTTACTTTAGTGTTGACAATTTTTTTATATTAAATCCTTTATTGTTTTTAAGTGTTTTTAAAAATATTTAACAATAAACTCCTACATATTTTAACTGTAAATATATGTCTTTTAATACCACTACAAGTACGTTTTAAAAAAATAATAATTCTTGGAAAAAAATATAAATGTTATTTTATTGGAAAAATTAATCGGATATTTATAAAATACATCATTTATAAGTGTTTAATTTATATAAAAATAGAAAAATGATTTACAATAAGTTCATTAGGTAGAATGCCAAAAATGCCAAAATTAGAGTCATGTCTTCACTGAGAATCACATTCGTTGCAGTGAATAATATACACTTAGTAGCTAAATCAAACACTTTGAACTCTAAAATCACTATTTACACAATAAAGTATTTACAACACTAAAAACTAATAATATAAAAACAATATAGTCAAGAATTAAATATATTTATAAATAAATGTAAGTTATGTTAATAGACTTTGTTTTAACAATTAAAATAAACATTAGATTCCAATATGAAAAATGCATGTGTGCATTTACGACCCGCTCTTTGTAAAACGTACTTGTAGTGGTGGTAAAAAACATTTTTTTACAGTTAAACTATGTAGGAGTTCATTGTTAAATATTTTAAAAAACAATAAAGGATTTAATATAAAAAATAGTCAACAGTAAAGTAAAGTTTAATAAATAATAATAAAAATAAAAACAGAATGTAGTAAAATTTATGAATGAATAGTGATCACATAACAATGAACTAAGAGTAGTAATCTAGGGTTAAGATGTAACAAAACAAAATGGGTCAGGTAGCCCAGCAGATGGACGGTGAAAGTGAGGGTCTATAAATCTATCACCGGCAGAGAAGGTTTCGACTGAAAACCCTATGTTTTTAGAAAAGAGCCCCCGCACCCCCTCTCGCCTTTCAACCCAACCACCAGCCTGCGCGCACAGTTAAACGGTCGTACTCACGTACTGTACACTAGGTGACTCATAGGGTTGGAAGGAAGGACGGTCCAAATCCCTTGTACGCAGAGTGTGAGGGTGCGTGCGTGCGAGGGGACTTGACCTGGTCTCTATCGGTACTCCCGCTTTGTTATTGCAATACCTGTACTGTACTATAAGTATGTTTTTGTACAGCGGGAAAATACCTAACACTCCAACGGTTAGGAACACATGGTTGCGACGTTGTCAGATTTGTTTAGTTTGACTCAGCTTAGCTTCGTCGGTAAAGTTAGATATATAAAACTACAAGTTCTATATGTATATAGGTGTTATATAGGTAAGGAATTTTAAAAAAAGTACCAAATTTAAAATAGATGAGGCAGAGCTGGGAAGCACAACAAAGTACCTAACGTTAAAGTCCTGGAAAATATTTCAAAGTTTTTAAAGTATAAATCTATTTATACCATTTATGTAGCTATTGAACAAATAAAGCAGAATATTGGAAAACTCAAAATGGTCAATAACTTATCTCAATAACCTATGTATGCTCAAATTTAGAGCGTTGGTGTGATGGCTAGGCTGGGCTGGGCAAGTAATACAATGGCGTTCGAAATTAATAATTTAAATATTTATTATTGTACTTATAGGCTACTGTATACAATAATTCAATAACATTACAATGTATCATAATTTAGTTTTCCACATTAATATGTGTGTAAACATCCATAAGGTCATTCACACATACACAACACACACTCACTCATACAATATACCTAATCAACATATTAATATCATTTTGTATTTATTATATCCATCAAATAACCAAAGAGGGTATATTTATTGTAGGTTTATATGTATTGTTTATATTCAGAGTGTCAAAAAAGTCACGGAACAGTTAAATAACTTTTAAACTTAAAAAGGCAGAGATCCGAAACAATTCGGAACGCATTCAGTGAAAATGTATGCAGAGCAGATATTATGGAATGTCATTCAAAGAAGGAGCGACATACACGAAATCTAGCGGACATTAAAATCAACTCCGATTCAATATTCAACCATCAACTGGTAGGCCTAGGAATGCAAGAAGAAAATTATAATTAAAATTATTTCCCGGCATGAAAAAAAAATATATTTCCCACCTCAAAATTAATCCATATTAAACAGTTCAAATAGGAAAATTATCAGACAAGAATGATACAACCTCTTAAAAGAAATATCCAAATTTTAAACTTCCACTTAGAAACGTTAGCATCAGAATCAGACAAAAAAAAAAAAAAAAAAAAAAACTCATAATCGCTTAGATTATACGGAAATTTATCGGAAGAAACTAATATTTTTAATGGATAGAACAGAGTCTAGTCCTTGATGGCTAGTAACGTCAGGGTCAGTAAAAAACAAGATTTGGTTAAGAGAGACCTAATGGGAAGATGAGCGAGATTTAACGACCGCTTTGTAAAAATTTAATGTAACGAAATTTGTTACATGCAAAATTTAAACATGTTCCAAAACAAATTCTTAATCCCTTCTAAACCATTTATAAATATACCATTGTTAAATAGCAAAAAAAAAGTTTTATGAACTAAGTAATAGTAGAACAATGGTTTCATTTGGTTTCAACAAATCATAACTGGTAGAAGTGCTGAATTTCCATAGGTATGGAAACACAAAAGTAATAGACTGCAATTTAATAATAATAAAGCTATTTATAAAACTCAATTTCCTTTCAAAGATGGTTTCCTTCCAGTTAAATAACTTTAAGACCAATTAAACATTACCCCTTTCATGGCAGAATTACATAATTTATTTTAAAAGATTGCATTAACCGTATCAAAAGTCTTTGTAATGATATATGTATAGATCTTTTCCTTTGTTCTGATGATGCCTGACAAACAGGCGAAACAGTTGTAAACTTGAATAGTTCATATAATATTGCTCAGGCAAGTAAAAGATGTATAAATATGTCATTTTTATAGTAGCAATCAATACGGTTACATCAACATAAATGACTTTTGTAATTTCCAGTAAAATTCCACTCCCCATTTCTTTCTATTCAGACCATCAGTAATCATATCCATAAAATCACGGAGTACAGATTGATTTTTAACCCATTTTACTTTTCACAGATAACTTATCAGCCTTGTCTTCAATATTTATTCAATATCGTTTGAGAAAGAAAACAACAGATAGTAGAAAGTGTAGAGTCAGGTAGTGTAGTTCGGTACAAAATGTGAATAAAAAATGTACCATCGACGTTAAGTCACATTCAGTTGCAGAGATAGTCCGATGTAGCGACCATGATTTGAAGTTATTGTTTTTTTAAATGCGGTCAATATAATTACAAGTATTACTATAAAACTACAGTCAATATAAACTACAGTCATGAAACGTATGTCAAGTTGTGTGTATCTTTAGACAAGTGGTTTGGAGTTGTAAAGTTTGTTTGCTTTAAATAGGTTATGTATTGTCTGGTATTGTCAGATAGTTACTCTATAAACACAGGGTATTGTAAATTTAGTCCAGTATTATCAGAGTAGAGAACAGCTGTTTTCACAAACTCCCTCTTTTCTTCAGAGTTAAATTATTATTATTTTTACTTTCTCACATAAACTTAATATAGAGGAAATTATGTTAATGAAGTAGATCAAGACAGACATACGCTGAATATATGTAGACGTGTTGCGTTTGTTCATTAACGTAAATGGCTATAGACTAATGGTCAGAGATTAGATAAACATATATTTTGTTAAAATTTATAGCTTTCATATAGTGGACCGAAAGTATGATTTTTATTAAAGTATGAATTTATACATTTACTTTTTACATAAGATATAAAAATAAGTTAATTTTGTATAAACAGTTTGTTCGGCTAAATAACAGCTTTGTGCTGCGGCTCAAAACTCCCAACAATGGCGTTCAGCTTTTAGGCGTAAAAATAATATTTTTCCGGTCATGCCCCCGAATTGCTTAATATACTTATACATTATGACAGTGTAAAGATCTTAAGATTGCCTTTGGTATTATTTCTTCATGTTTCTCATTACAGTTGTTTCACCGATCATTGCGGCATCATCAGGTGAAAATTACAGAACATTAAACAAATTACGTACATTAACACAAACACTGGACATTTAGATTGGTTTCTGTTCAACATTGTCAAAGCAGCAAGAAGATGGGTCGTTTTCATTTAAATTTTAATAACTTGACGTTCTAGAAAAGAAGCCAATTTTGTGTCCAATGTTTGTGTTAGTGTACATATAATTGTTGGTGTACATATATTGTGTTGTGTAATGTCGTGTAATTTTCACCTGATGATGTCACATTTATCGGTGAAACAGCCACACAAATTAATTCTATTATTTTAATTCTTTAATTTGTTTGTTTTTGTTTATATATGTGAATTATGCTTGTGTGCACTTTTTTAATATACTGTATACACTATATAAAAAAATATCCTGTCAAATGTATTCAAAAGTTAATACTGTAAAATGTTGTGATGGATAGGATGGGCTGGGCAAGTAATACAATGGCGTTAGTAAATAATTTAAATTGTTATTAATGTACTTATACTGTATACACTTTATTAAAAAATATCCTGTCAAATGCATTCAAAAGTTAACACTGTAAAATGATGTGATGGCTAGGCTGGGCTAAGCAGGTAAGACAATGGCGTTAGTAAATAATTTAAATTGTTATTAATGTACTTATACTGTATACACTATATTAAAAAATATCCTGTCAAATGCATTCAAAAGTTAACAATGTATGTAAAATGATGTGATGGCTGGGCTGGGCAAGTAATACAATGGCGTTAGAAATTAATTTAAATTTTTATAAATGTACTTATACTGTATACACTATATTAAAAAATATCTTGTCAAATACATTCAAAAATAAACACTGTAAAATGATGTGATGTTTAGGCTGGGCTGGGCAAGTAGTACAATGGCGTTAGAAATAATTAAAATATTTATAAATGTACTTATACTGTATACACTATATTAAAAAATATCCTGTCAAATGCATTCAAAAGTTAACACTGTAAAATGATGTGATGGCTAGGCTGGGGTGGGCAAGTAAGACAATGGCGTTAGTAAATAATTTAAATATTTAAAAATGTACTTATACTGTATACACTATTTTAAAAAAATCCTGTCAAATGCATTCAAAAGTTAATACTGTAAAATGTTGTAATGGCTAGGCTGGGTTGGGCAACTAATAAAATGGCATGGGTAAATAATTTAGGGAATTTTATACAAAAATTTTATCATGGAAGACTAAAGAAGGAACAGAAGATGATGAATAAGATTTCTTTTGTAACTACCGACAAAAAAAAAATTGTTAAATTTGACAAATACCGTAATGAATCAATAAATTTATATTTGAATTTTTTTTTAGTTTGTTATTGATGAAGCTTACCTTTTAAATTATTTATATATTAAAAATATTTGAAAAAAAGCATTTAAAAAATTAAAACCTAAATATTTACTAAATGAGTGGAAAAAGGGAATAACTTTTAAAAATGTAACTTAAAATATTCTTGTGGGGATAAGGTAAAATAAAATGTTCTAATGGTAATGTATAATCATTGTCCATGTAGCGATAAACATTTTTCATGTGCAAAGTTTTTTTATAACTAGACTATAACAATTACTACGAAGTTTTTTTAGTTTCCTGAAAAATTGTATTCCAGTGAGTTATTCCCTTTTTCCACTCAGTGGTTCAATTGATGTACTTATACTGTATACACTATATTAAATAAATCCTGTCAAATGCATTCAAAAGTTATTAGGCCTACTGTAAAATGTTGTGATGAGTAGGCTAGGCTAGGCCAGTAGTACAATGGGGTTAGTAAATAATAATTTCATTTCGCACTTGCTTAGAATAAAAAAAAATAAATATCACAAACTGGAGTTTTTATTGTATAGGTTTTATTTTATTGTGGAGTTTTTATTTTATAGACATTGTTATATTGTATAACACTTGCCTTATATTACAAAAAAAACTAATTTTTTATTTATGGTCAAATTAAGTCATTTATTTAATAGTATTGGTATTTATTTTTTATTTAATACATTTTCGAAGGTTAAAATTATGGACTTGAAATAAAATATTAGATATATATTATATATATTCAATGTTGGAAGTAATTTTATATAAGTAATTTTGGTAAACCAAACTCTAATAAATATATATAGGCCTAAAGAATATAGTATATAATTTCTTGTTATGAATGTAAATTATAGGATAATTAGTTTTAAAGGAAAGAAAACTGAATTTTTGATCTAATGACAGTAATTAATAAAACAAATTCAAAAAGTGATTTATTTAAACGACTTTTTTTTTTAAATAATAAGTACGTGAACGTTAAATTTTTATTATTTAATTTTAATTCGAATAAGAATATGGAATTTTACGCAATTTTTTTCCCAAGTAATATCAGCATGAAATTAATATAATCCAAAAAAACAATAAATAAAAAATAAAAAGTTAAATAACGTAATGGTAAATAAATAAGTATAAATCAGAAAGTTTATCTGCGAGCATAACATTCCTGCCGTGTCATCTACAAGCACGACTTTTCTGCCTTCTTTCATCTACGTGCATGCTATTCTCGCCGCGGCGGCAGAAATGTCATGCTCGTCGAACTATATATATATATATATATATATATATATATATATATAGATACATTTTAAAACTAGCTAGATCACATACCTTTTCTATTTAAAAAAAAAATAAGACAAATTTATAATATATAAAAAAATTTAATTTTGTTTTAAACTATTGACGTCAATATGATTTTAATTTTGAAAAATAACCCTTTTGGGGTCGTGAAGGCCGAAATATTTTGCATGCAGCCCCATCCAATATTATTTTGATTCTAAATTAGCACACATTATTTTACAGATTAAAAAAAAAAGAAGTGAAGACACATTATCATACAGAGTTTTGTTCCTTGAACAAAATTTGTTATTTTTCACAAAAGAATAATTTCACAACCAAAGTTCCTTTTATTAATAACTGTCATTTTTCAAAAAAGTTTATATTTCCTTTTATACATATATACGTGATGATGTGGTGCTCTTAGAGAAAGTTGAAACTGAGTTTGAACCTGTCTGCGATTGCAATCTCGAAGCAATCTCGGACCAGCTTTTGTTAAGCAAAAGGAAGTTAAAAAGAGATTTAGACAAACTCATACAGGTTGTTCAACAAGTCTTTGTAATGAAAAATGATTTTTAATTTAATTAAAATGAAAAGGAAAATTATCAGAATTACAAAATGTCCAAAAAAAGATTATAAATAAGTTTCTTTTTATATTAATAAAGAATCTAATATATCTCGATCTTTGTTTGAGATAAAGAATTGTAACAACTGTTAGGAAATTTTAAAACAAAAGATTCTAATTAAGAAACACATTTGACTAGTTAATTCTTTGATTTTATGACTATTTAAATTTATAATTTGATTTTGTAAATTGTTTTTTAAATGAAAGAAGGTTATTCTATTTTTTACAAGACATTAGCCTTCAATAAAATTACAGAACAATCAAAAGAAAATAATCATAGTTAAATTATCTCTGAACAAAACATATATCAGTAATTAAAACTTAAAATATTAACAGAGTTATATTATGGTCAATTTTAATTTCGAATACCTGGAACTTGTTGTAAAATGCTTAGAAGCCTGACACGTGCCTGAAGGTCATTGTGAGATGAAAATTACATGTAGAAAACAAAATCACTGTAACTAGCGGTATTATTAAACTGTAACACATTTTAGAATTTAGAAGAAGAATACTGTATAACTACTGACATGATGCACTTTTGCTATTTCGGAGATTTCATGTTAAAAAAAACTGCTGCCTAATGCTTAATAATGTGATTTAGAAGTGTCTAACATGCTAGCGGTTGACCGGGTTCAAGAGTGCAACGATCATGTGATTGTGGATTATGATATTCCCCGCCAGGTTTCAGCACAGGGCGGTGGCATGACCCGGAGGCGATATCGGAAGTAGAATGTTGATTTATCGATAAGTGAGAAGCAGATTTTATTTGTTGTCTGAAGGACGTTACAGTTTTAGTGAGTATTTAGGACCATTTTTTTTTATATTAATGTATTCGTTTATGAACTTCTTATTTACATGTAAATATGTTTATATTTGTGTCGATAAATTAGTTGATAAGTAATATGTGTGTAGTAGGTTTTTTTGGGGTGCGTAATGTATATTTGCTCTGGTAATGAATAGGTATGTGATTTTTATTATATTTGTGTAAATAAATGTTATATGTGTTTGTATGTATTAAATATGTGTTTATGAATATGCCGTTTTGTAATTTTTTTAATGGATGTCAAATGTTATGTTAATTATGATTGTTTAGGTGGGTAAACTAAAGGTAAATTTTATTATATTTCAATATACATTAGTATTTATTATTTTGTAATTTTTATTATGCATGATTGTTTTAAAATATTTACACTATGTCTTTTTTCATTCAAATGTGTTGGCGTTAATATGTTACGTTTGTTTCCTTATTTAACTTTTTCACAAAACTTCCATTGCCTTTTAATAAAACAAGGGTATAATTTTGCCTATAGTAAAATTTGTATAGTAAAATGTTTGCCTATAGACAAACAATCTTAAATCCTTAGTACCGCCAAAAAACTCGACCGTTAGAAAGTATGTAAAAAAACCCGTTGCCTGAAAGATCATAGACAAAAGTAGCCCCAAAAATTAAATTGGATAGATAGGTCACTCCAAACTTTTAAGATTTAAAGAACACTTATTATATATCCAAATATCCCATTAAAATCTATCATCAAAACACATCACCAACGAAAATCACACCCGTACCGAAGGTAATAAACCTAATATTCTTTATTATTTTCAAAACTATCATTGAAAATTCTTGAATTTCTGTCATAAATACCAACTTATCACTCCATAGACTCTCAGATAGCTTTGCTCTAATGTATTAGAGAGCAAAAAACAAATATATATATATATATATATATATATATATATATATATATACTTACATATAAATGTTCTAGCGTACTAGCGTACATGTTAGAGCAAAATTAACAAATTTAAGAAGCAAATATTTTATTTTATATTCTTTGTTTACTGTTGATAGTTCTAGTTTAAAGAAGGTTGTCGACAGTTCATTCTCGTTAAGATTAATTGTTTTTTTTGTTAATAATTAACGATGTCACCAGTTAGGTTACTTTGAGTGATATTGTTTGTTAATAGACGAAGTTATTTAGATACGAAAATAAGATGTGCGGTATCCAGATATGTATGATATTAGATATGTAGATATGTAGGATGTGTAATATTCGTTAGTAGAATATTGAGAATATCCAGTGTATTTTTGTATTGTTAAGAAATAAATATTGTTTACCAATTAACGTTTGTAGGTTGTAAACGTGATACATTATGTATAGCCTACTTGTGTAGCCCATGGCTATAGAAGCGTACACTGTTGTAAACATTAAGTAAGCAGAAGTTACTGCAGTGTATACGAACACACTCAGTACATATGTAATTAATAACAAATGTAAGTGGGCTCCCTACTTAATAATTAATAAAATGAAAAAAAAAATCCATGCAAAGTTTTACTATAAAATGTGTCAATAAATTTAATTAAGTATTTTATTAGACTCTGTTGTTTCACATTCACTGCCTAAGATCACTTTTATGTTTACAGAATTTAAAGTGCAGCTGCTATATATTGATAAAAAAACATTGCTTTTAGGGTAAAACAAATTAAGTTTATGGTAGTCAGTTGTGTTAAAAGTATAGATTAGCAGTAACAATTATTAATTAAATTTAATACAGAAGAAACATTATGTTATTGCACTTTTTGTTGTGTTTAAATATGTTGTATAAAACGATTTAACCATGTTAATAACCTGTACTTAAATATCAGTTAGTTTTCAATGTTAACTTAAAAATTAACTGGAATTACATTTTATTTAATCCTAATGTAGAAAGTTTTGAAATAAACATTTTCTCTAAAATACTACGTTACACGATAATTATAGATTCTTTACCTTTTTCTAACTATCTTTTCATGTAAGACACAGCGGTAATAAAATATATTGACCTCACAGGAAACACCTGAAGGAAGGTCAAACTCAAATGTAATGACAAGGTTCATTCTATAACACTACATGGGGATCTATATCAAAATATATTTTTTAAATATTAATTCTCCCTTCTGCAATGTTCTTTGCTAGAATATAAAATTCTAGCTACATTTATTTCCCAGGAATAGAATAGGAGTTTAATTTTGTTTTAAATTGTGAACAGTATGTAACCGGTATGAAGATTAACATAATGTGTATTAAGACTATTTATGAATAAATGTTAATAAAATGTTTGGAAAAAGTTGTAAATATATGCAAAAATAGAACCATTAAATAAAATATTAGTGAATAGTTATTTTTTGAATTATATTCAATGTCGTCCAGGTTTATGGATAAGCTTTATTATCCTTCTGTTACGAAATGCTGGACAACTTTCATCGCAACACAGCAAATAAATTTTCAGATTACGTTGTTCTAAAAATATTGTTGATCTCGATATAAAAAAGTCTTTGCCTTTAATAATCAGTGAAAGTAAAGTAAAACAGAGATTTTACTGTATATTATTTAACTCGTAAAACCAACTTGTCAACGGTAACAGAATAAACCCCCCCTCAAACGAACAAACCATGAATTGGATAGAATAAAACTCGAACACAAGATCTAAAAAAAAAAAAAAAAAAAAAAACGTTTACCTTATCAAACGCGTTTCAATTACAAAGTCGCCTTCCTCAGTGATACATGAGCTACAATAACTAAACTATAACTGACCTAAACTACAACTAACTATAACACTGAGGATGGTGAATTTGTCGTTGAGACGTGTTTGATTAAATAAACGTAATTTTTGTGAGATCTTGAGTTAGATTTTTATTCTATCTAATATTATCTCATAAGTCAAGTTCAATATTTATTTATAACTAATGAATGAAAAAAGTCAGAATATGGAAAATATCCAATTACCTGTCACCTGATGTTGTTAGAGTAAGTGACATGGAGTATTGACATGGTGTTCACATTCGAAGTTTGTATCGGGAAAATTGAACTGTCACTTTGATTTGGACTGAGTTAAGCCTACGATGTCCCTTCCACTGAACCCAATAATAAATACAAGGTAAATTACAGCTCTAAAAACTAATAATAATACAAAAAACTAGGAATTAAGTGAAATATGTTCAAAGCTGTTGCAATACAGCTCAGTTCTAAAAAGTTATTTTTCTTTTTATTGTTGTGTCGTAGGAACTCTAGGTTAAAATAACTTGCAAATGTAAACGTTTAGACGTTTTTATCCTTTGAAGTGACATTTGTTTTACATTTACAATTTTTTATTCCAAAAGTTCTTTTTTAATTAGATGTCATATTTCATCTTTTGTGTTAAATATTAATTTTTCCACTGTAACTTAAAGTTTTACTAAAAACTTTTTTTTTTCAAGGAACAGTAATTGAAAAGTTAGGGATTTCACGTAGAGTAACAGGTTATTAATAATACTCGATTGTGAAGCTCTAAGGTTCAAAAATAGTACTCCAAAAAATAAATAACAGAAACATTTTGACGAATAAAAACAGGTGAACATCTTTAAATAAATAATTTAATTATTTATATATAGTATGTATTTCATTATTATTTTTAATTTACTTTACTGTATGTTTATAAACTATATTAAAGTAGACATAAGGAGTGTTCTTCCTCTTAATATAGTAAAATTGTAATTCAATCACTAACAACAATGGCATATATATTACAATATACATATTAAATTATCATTACCGTTCAACAGGTTTAATTTTGTTAAATTACTTTATTGAAATTGTTTTGTTTTTATTGATGGTTTTTAAATTACTCCTCCGAAAAGTAAAACGTGCCTAAGCTGCTCAAAATGTAGTATACGTTTTAAGCATCAACCCATAGTCACACTTGGAGCACTTTTTTAAAATCACAAATTTATTATACAACAAGACTAAAGAATGAAATTCATATCTAGAACTTCGTGCAAATAGTTTTGGCTCATTGCACTGTAGAGAGTAAATTTCCATCTGCGAAATTTCCACATGGCCAGAAAGACTGTGATTGTTGGTCGATTTGAAATAAAATCTTTGGAAAAGACTGATACAGCAAGTTATCGATGATAATGTTTGTATTTTATATAGAGTTTTAAAATATAGAACAAAGGAGTGCTAGAACACTGATATAGACATTCGCACCTAAAATGTTCTATAAAATCAAATTAGTGTAATAATAATAACAAGTACTTTATTTATATAAATTGTAAGAACTTGTTGGGATTAATCATATTTGTGTAATTGAAATAATTCAAAAGTTAGCTTTGTATGCATTTAAGTTATTAAGTAATGATAATCAGATTAAAATCTGAATACCTATAATTTTTATAAAAGTAAATGAATTATGACTAATTCATAAACAAGATATATATATATATATATATATATATATATATATATATATATATATATATATCGATTCATTATTTCCCAGTTCCGAGTCATGTAAGCGAACTCAATCAATTGTATCAACAGTAACTTCTGTTGTTACATTACTGATGTTGATTTGTATCAGAATCTGGAGTAGAGAGTACTGTAAATGTTGAATTAGTGTTTATTCAACATAGTTTAGATTATTACAATGTTTCAGTTGCAATAAATAAACTTTCGATATTTATTAAGTAAATAATCATTTGATGTCTATATAGAAAGTCTTAAAACATAATTATCTTTTCTATAATTAAAACATTTCTTTGTTTATGAGTAGAATGAAATTGAAATAACAAATCTATTTGTTTTAAATTTTCATGAGCGTAAATATTTTACCATCATTCTACAGAATAAAGTATTTTGATTTAGTTATAATACAAAATTAATCGAGTTTATCGTTACTTTGTAGAAATTTAATTTAATTTAATTATAAAAACAATTATTCTGTTGTTCGTAATATATTAAACCTAATTACGATACATTATTTTAGGTTTACGCGTCATCATACTTAAACCTTTTTGGAACTAGTGTATGTCACGTCCAGTGTATTTTTCTTACGAATTATCTCAAGAAGGGATGAAAGAAAATTTGAATTTCATTGTCAAGTTTAAATTATAGATTTTTTAAATTAAGTTCAACCCCTTTTCACAATTTTGTCTCTTTGTCGGTGATATTTAATTCCGAAATCACATGAGTATGTCACCTCTATTGTAATACAATGTTGAAGGATCAAATGGAAAATTTCAATTCTCAAGGAATATTTATATTTTGCCAAAACTGCACTAGCAGTATAACTGTAGCGGTAGTCCATGGAAGTAAACATATATGTTATGTTTGGTGGATTTTTGATAGGATGTCGATTTTTACATTGTTTCTCAAATAATAAAAAAAATCTTAACACATCCTACAATTGAGCAATTATTAGGTAATTCATAATATTTATATTTTAAGGCAAGGCAATTTACATGGATTTACAGAAGTTTATAGTGTTTAACCAAACCAATTTGAAGGTCATAACTGGAAATATATTCTCTTGAATCCTCACTCAATATGGTTGACTTATCCGAGTAATAGTTTTCTGAGATTAGATCTAAGAAAAATGACACAAACGAATATAGAGTAATTTGTTTTAATTTCAAATATTGAAACGAAAATATTTGAGTAGTTAGAGTAGTTAATTAGACTATCTTAAGAATTTCAAATTATGGTTATTAGACTGTAAAATAAAACTCCCGATTCTGATGATAAGTCCATGGACATTAAATTCTCTTAATATATTTTGTATATGAATTTGCTGGACGTCCTTATATTCATACTGCAATAAAACCTATGCTAATAAAAGGATAATTTTTTCCATTTTAAAGAATAAACACTGATATTATCTTTTATAAACGCCACTAATTTGTAATTTGTGGACTTATATTTTTAGTAACAATCATACTAATGAATTTTTAAAGCACAATTTTACAATTCCTCCAAAATGTGTCTAAACATTTAAATACATATTTTGTTTCTAAAAATAATTTATTGATTTTTTTCTAAATTAGAATATGCAGCAATCCAATTATATCAGAAGCTATGTCGGACTTTTTTGTTGAACAGGTTCGTAAAGAGCATTAGTGGAAGAGGAATGGACTGACAAATCATAAACAGGTTAGCAGATTGGTAAGAAGATTACCATTTGGCTGAATAAGGGATACCAATAAAACAATGAATGGTCTGTAAGAGTAATGTTTCCTGAATAAACATGTGAAATTATTTTGTAAAAGAGATGAACCGTTTAAGTGAAATATTAACTTAATATTAAATTAGATTGATGGAAAATTATAAATAACATATTTTTTTTTAAATAGATATAAAATTATTTTTAAGTTACCTCCTCAACTTATTTTATCTACTTAAAACTGTAGTCGGAAATCAAATTGCAGTTATTACATTTTCTGCTTACTTTTCGTGTATTACAATTAATTTGTATTGAGAAATACTGCTTTATTTATTACACCCATTTTACACCGTATAGCGTCTACCGACTGTTTTTAATTTAAAAGCTGAATCGATGAATCTATATTTGCCATCTTCCTATTGCATATGTACATAATATATTTAAATTGTGAGTCATAGTGCTATGATACAAATAATTGATACACACTCTATAATACAATTTAATATCAATTCCATTGTAGAGTTTATGCAACATTTTTCATCACATTGAATTATGATATATTTTCCCCATACATATTTTCCATGTATCTAGATATGGATTTATTTATTAGAACGTGTGTCATTTGGAAAATTTTATTCTTGATATACTGTAAGGAATTATTGTTATAATTAAATATAATTAGTATTAGTGAACCTTCATCATTGATATTATCAGGATGTCGAGTAATTTATGATAACAAAACCTATATCTGCCTTATCTCTATCATACGCCTATTCTTGACTATCCTTATGGAAATTGTAGTATTATCAATTTCACTCTATTTAATAACATCATTAATTAATTGAATTTAATTGAAGCTTGGAAGTAAGAATTTTAAGAAAAAATCATTTATTTAATTTATATATAATACTAATTTAAAAGTGATTTTATCATAAATTGTTTATTTTCAATACTGTTTCATATCATAATGTTTAATTCCATTATTCAGATATTCCAACACTAAAACTTTGTTGCCCAATAATTTAGCAATACTCTCATAAAACCTGATTCAACATAATTAGAACAGTAAATCTCATTACGTGTAAAATTAAATCAACACTACCAGGGTAATCTATGTTGTGGATTACATCGTTATCAGTGCTAATACGGCTTCTGTCGTAAATAGAATAACCCTCCATCAAGTCGAATTACAATACGACCTTGTCAACATTTAGAGTGGAAAAACATAGAGTGACATATATATCAAAATTTGTAACTTATTATTAGAATATGAATATATAGACTTTTCTTTCTTCATATATGTCTAACGTAACAAATATATTCTTCATTTCTTTGTGTGTTTCTACTACATACAAATTTTAATTCAACGGGTTTTCTTGGTATTTATGTAAACAAACGAAAATGATTAATGAGCAGTATTTCTTTTATGATTTGTTTTCAGAATTAGACATATCTCAACAAAATATTATAATTGGTATTTAGAAAAATACTATCGATGTAGTTTACATGGAAACATATTTCAACAAATTTTAAAGCCTATTAAAAACTTGAGGTTGAGTCTTATTACACGAGAAGTAATAATGCAAAGCTGACATGGATTAAAGAAACATTATATTATGTGGACAGCTAATTTGTAACCTTGTAAATATTTTAAAAGACTAAGATATATTTTCCAGAAAAAAATATATTAGGAGTGAATTATGAAACTCCAACATTGTGTCTTATTAAACTTTGATTGCACCGTTATAAAGTCCCGGTGTGATTATCTCTTGTAACTTCTGAAATAATTCTTATCAGTTATAAGTTTAAAAGTGACATACTCTTTCCATAGGTCTAAAATCATTTAAAACAGCAGACAAGTGTTTTTAAATTTTTCTTCCAAACGACGGTTAAAAACATAATGAATATAATTAATTATATTTAATTAAACTACACTAATCATTATATAAAAATGGACAAACTTTCAATCTTAATTAATCTAATTATTTTCTTTATTAACATATAAGTGGTATAACAATATTCTTTTCTTTAAAACTAATAAAGTTCTTAAATTGCTCAGTAACGTAATGGAGTTTAGTTATAGAACTGTTGCTGTGACCATCCTTACAATCTAATTGTTCCCACAGCTGTTGCAATGGTCATGTTTAACTGAGTGGGTGAGAGATGTAGAGATTGCGAAATATTTTGATACTGAGTTTTCTTTGACTGATCTGAGACATTGTGTTTCTTTCCATTCAAGGGTTTTTAAGGAGATTTTGCGTCTTTTTATCAAAAATATAATATTTAATAAAACTCTATATCTTTAGTGCAAAAACCACCGCTATTGTTAAGAACCGTCTTAAAAACTATAATTTAGTTATGCTAAAATATATTGCATACATTTTCATCTACAAACATATTTTATAAATTAATCAGTATCTTAATTTAAAATCATTTACTGTTAAAAAGTAACAAAATATTCAGTCCCAGACTCAATACATCAAAATAATTCAGTATATATATATATATATATATATATATATATATATATATATATATATATATTAGTAATATTTTACATAACCACAATTTTAGTTAGTAGGCTAATTACAAAAATCATTTGCTGTTTTTTGAAAACTAATTTTAAAATTATTTAAGAAAACGTTTATAATAATGTTGATACTACATTATTTTTAATGTTAAAAAAGTTTTTTTTTTCGGAGTTTTGAATCTCTTTAAATCGCATTTTAAAAGTTAATGTCGGTCATTGCCTTCGTTACAATATTTTTCAAAACATTCTGTAGATTAAAATATTATTTTGAATTTCATACCGGGTTTAAGGTTTATGGAATGCTTACATTTCAGTAAAATCTACTTTAAATTCTTGGTGCCATAGTTAGATATAAATTTTAGGATTGGATAATATTTTTTAAATATTTAAGTGTTTTGATCCGACGACTACAAATGTTGATGGACGTGTTTTCAGTGTGTACATTTTGTTTACATATCCTACAAGAATCTTAAATAAACCAACAATAATGAAAATTTGTATTTCTAGTCTGTTTTTATATAAACACTTATAGTTTCGATTCAATGGAAGTATGTTGTAATTTATCAAATGTTTTTGTTAAACAATTGGAAGGTAAAGTGCTAACCACATTTTATTCAGGATATTTCACAGTACTTTAAAAAATGACATACTAATAACAGTTTTACAGAATTGGAATGTAAACAGCAATATTATATAGAAATTATCTTTACAAAGAGAGCTCTGATTATTTAACTTCTAAAACTGTAAAACACCAGAAAAATTCATGACTTTTTAATAGCAGAAAATATAATTTAAAACAATACATGTAGCACAGATGCTTATTGAGCACGAAGTTCTTTTAAAACGATTAGGGACAGGTTTATTTCACGACTTTGACCATGGTACTCATAATAAAAAAAAATGAAAGAAAATGAGCTACCCTTAGCATATTCTAATAACTACAGATAACAATAAACTTTTGTACTTAATATTGCAGACAACACATTAGTGCGTCTTACAAATTATAAAACGGAACACAAATACAATAGTAATTGTGTGCGTAGTTTTATGGCCTACTGGTGAGAAATTATTTTCGAAACAAAACTTAAAAGGAAAGTCATTTTAAAATTGTTTTACACATTTATAGTGTTTAACATAGTAATGAAAGGCAAGTGAAAAAAATCTCGAGTACGTATAACACTATGGCCTGAATCATAAAGTTACAGCGCGTAAAGATGTTTAAGTCAGAATTTTTATTTGTTTCTCAATTTAATTACTTCCTTAGAAAATGTTAAATAGGTAAAATTGTTTTTAAACACACATATACTTACATACATATAATTTGAAGTAGATTACCACAAGTTCTGGTGGATAGGTTTGAATTCATTTGATAGTTTATGTGTCCAAACTTTATTATGTTTTGAATATTCATATTTTAAGTAAATACATCTTACAAGGCGGTACGGGATTTTGTAAGCATGATGACGCCACGCGAGAAGCATCATGATAATCGTATAAATTAATCAAATACTTTTGAATTGATCACTTCTTCAAAACGGTAAGGGATTTATTTAGTAGATGGAATGAATTAACTGGAGTGATTGTCACCTGACAATCGACGCGCCACACGAATAGCGGCACGGTATCTATACCTTTCAAAGTGAATAGTCTTGTAATTTTAAAGGAGGTGTGAATTCATCAGAGCACGTCAAGCTAAATAATTGTATAAATGGATGTTGATCTTTTTTTCATCCATATTTGCGCCTCTTATGCCTAACGTACGATTCTCTCTCTCTCTCGTTCACGTGAAAACATGCGCGAGAGTGCGCATGTAGCAAAATACTTGAAAAAGTAATCAGTTCTACGGCAAGTAATATCATTATTATGTTTAAAATAAATTTGTTAATATCTCGTATAAAAACTTCACATTTTATATAAGGTTGTTCTTATGCTAACAACTACATTTATTATGGAATAACTAGAAAATCCAGTGAAATTTAGTGAAAAAAATAGTGTTTTGCCTTTCTAAATTTATAACTTTGTTTACCTTCACCTTAAATACTTTCCACCTTTATTCAAGGTAACATATTCGCTCTAACCCAACAGTTATCTCGTTATTTTCCACACATCAACACTTTGAATTATATATTGCAAAGCGTCCAAAGGTATGTCTCAGATTCCATTATAAAGGAAAGGGTATATAATACCGAAATTTTCCACTTCAGTATCGCACCGTCACCATAACTGTGATTTTTTCCTGTGTTGAAAAACTCTACAAGTTTGAGCGAAGGAAGGATTAATTTGATAAGATTAAATCCTTCGTTCATTTCTGCCGATAACAACATAAGAATGAACAATATCTCATATCTCAATTGAATAAAATAGTTTAATTATTTATATTTATTTTACATTGATTATGATTAATATATGTATCTGAAAATATATTACGATACAAGATCACGAGTAAAAGAAAATCAGATTTAGTTCCATGGAAGTGGCCTGTGATTTTCAAAATATTTTAAATTTATCTATACTATTCTGTAAGATTTAAATTTAATATACAATATCGTTATTACAAATACTATATAATCTTCTTTATACAGAGTGTCTTAGTAAAAATAATGGCTATAAATTGTATACATAATTATATATACAAATTGAATTTCATATCATCAATATACGTTAATACAAATGATAGTCTTCAAATATTAATATAATAGCACATAATGTTTAAATTTTTTTTATAAGTTCAAAATTACAAAGAAACTAACTTTAACGTGCCATGACTACATTATTATTATTGTCTTTGTCTTTCTCTTAGTCTATTAACTAAAAAATATTCTCATAACAATCTGTATTATTCGTTTGATTACTGTAATTTACAAAATTAGTTTTAATAAAGAATGCCTACAGAAGTTAACTAAATTTTAATTTTTCTTATTATCTTTTATTATTAGTGTAGATAAGTTTAAGATTGTATCTCTTAATTTGTGGCTTCAATAAGAAACCACCATGAACAATTTTCTTACAGTCAACTCACAAAACACTATTTTTTTGAGACAATGCTTATAACTTCTCAGAAGGTTTATTTTGTCATTGTTTCCTTGAAGGAAATCCCTATGCACTCTTTTACTTTAAATGCAATTTTCTATTCGTATTTTCCTTAAGGCAATTTCCAACATTTTCGTTCGTAATTTCCAACATTTTAATTTTAAGACAAGAAAATGTGACTATTTTATGTAAAGTATAAAAATAGAAAACAGTATTTAATTTGACATCACAGATTTTACACGAAAATATTATTGAAAATCACTTTAAATTAGATTTCAGTTTAATGTAAGAAACTCTCTACTGGAAAATCTGCTAAATTTGCTTTTAATAAGTTAAAACATAAATTTAACTTAATAAATGTATGTCTAAAGACTTCCTTTTTTTTTAAAAGTTGGTTAAACACTGAAATACAATATGAGATTTTTTATAATCCACAAAAAAGTTATAAAATGAGTTAATATTTATAAGAACATTATTTTAAGAAATCAATAGGAAAGCTAATGTATAATCTAATGAGAAATTTGAAAGTATAGTAGTATCATTCTGGAGTAGACTTTAGTGATTAGATAATACAATAGTTTCCTTTTCTTGTTAGGGAGACAAACTATGATGAGATATGCCATTAATTAATGTGGTATCTAATGTCTTAAATATCGGACTCGCGTGTAAAATTAAATTATTAACAAAACGTTATTGAGCTGACAGTTTATAATTTGAGATTTATAAATACAGTAAGGAAATACATTTTTATACAATCTTGAATCAGCATATAAATATTGTTTTCAATATTGTTATATAATTAAACTAGTTTCAATTTGACTTCCTTATTTCTTTAAATTGAGGAAATTTTCAAAAATCTAAAAAACAATATTATTGTGAATACAAATGTACTGAGTGGCTAAAACATGTCTCCAGCAGATAGCTCTAATTTACTTCTTGAAATAAGATAAGAGTTGATGTAGCCAGCAATTAGGGATCGATACCAATTAGTCGTCTACTTTTTAAATCTACTTTAGAATGTTTTAGGCAACAAGGTTAGGTTAGGTTAGATTAATAATTCAGTTAATATGGATTGCTCTGTGTTATTTTATCACAAATTGATTTGAATTAAAATAATACATATTCTAATGCCATGTACACTGTATCAAACTTTAATCTGTTTGTCAAGCTTACCTGTTTTTAAAACTACACTTGATACTAATTAAACACATAACACTAGTTAAAAAATTGTGTTAAAATTCTAATAATTCCGTAGAGAATATGAAATTCCAATCTTGATATAAATGTAAACTTATTGGAAGCCTAATCTTTAGGTAATACATATGCAAATTGCATATGCTAAATATGCAAATTACCTTAAAAACATATGGACTTATTCGTTAGTTACGTCCATTGTTGCTTAAACAAATATTTGTTTAACATTTAAACATTTATTTGGTAGTAAAATTATTTTCGTCACACTTAATAGTATATAATAGATGTTGACATAAATACTAATTGTTGTAAGCTAGTTATTTAGTTCACAAAAAGTAATGAATTCAGCAATAATTGAATCGTAACTTTGTGAAAAGTGTAAAAAAAAAATTGGAGATTTTTATTCACAATAAAATTGACCTATGTTTTCCACTATAATAAATTCTAGCTTCATCAAAATGCTCGTGTTTAGCGAACCATCCAATAAATTTGTTAACATCATAAATTTAACCACTAAACCACTATATTAAAGCAACCTGAAAATGAAACAAAGCTTAATCAAATGACAAAGGGCGCATTATTTACACTTATCAAGAAAATAAAGCTACTTGTGCTAGGTAATTCATTTGTTTGCACGAAACATCTATTTTAATTGTTTACTCGAAGTGATCGATCACAGTAAATAAATTGGTCTATTTATATGGGTTACTGAAATATAGTACCTATTTGTAAAAGAGATATTAATTATAGTAATTTAATTCGTCTTTGCGAAAGGAATATTTCAAACTAACAAAACTAGATGTTTTTAGAACTTGTAATTACTGGTGTTAGAGTTATTAATATAGTGGAATGTTCACAATTATTTCATGGAACTCACGGATTTTGTAATAGGTTATTATAATTAATTGTGCATGTAACTACTCTTATGACGGGTTGTAACTGCGGATTTTGTAATCATCTTGATAAGCTCTTGCGTGTCTTGGTGAAATTTGAAGCACTATTGAAAAAAAAAAAAGGAAAAAAAAAAAAACATTATATACTAGGTCTGTTGAGCTTGATTTGAGACATAATATTAGAAATAACAAAACTCAAACACAAATTCTCACAAAAAGTACGTTTACTAAATCAAACGCATTTAACGATAGCGTCGCCATCCTCAGAGTTTAGTTATTGTACCTCATGTATCACTGAGGATGGCGACTTTGTCGTTGAAACTCGTTTTATGTAGTAACCAAAATTTTTTTGAGAACTTGTGTTCCAAATTTATTCTATATATATTCCACTATGTTCAGTAAACATTAAAAATTGTAAACATAGCCTATTCTCATATTCGATTTGATTATTTTGATCACTGAGTTAGCTCAAATATTTATGTTCCAATATTTGTTATTAATTGACGAGTTAAAAAACCAATAGTATGTCTAATTTAGCTTAGACATTTAGTAAACATATGTTTAGGGAAATATTTAAAGTTCATAAATATCTAAATAAAATCTAAATAAGTAGAAAATCTTACCAATAAAGACTGAGTTTAATATAACAGTCTGTAATTTTGATAATTGCTCTAACTTGACTAGAGAGTCTATTGAAAATATGTTAATAGACATAACACACAATATATGATCATCAATATTTACCATAAATATTGATATAGCAATGAAGAGAAGAGTTGATAATACATTACTGACTCTCATACCATCTTTTGTGAAAACGACAATTACAAATCATTGTAAAGTTGGAAATTACTTTTTATTTAAACATGTAACAAAACATTTGCTTTTAAATTAATTTTAAATTTGGTACTGAAAGTTCACACATTTATTAATAAGTATATAAATATCATTACAATCTATTAATATAACGAGATAAGGAAGTTAATAACACAATATATTTTTATCTTCAAAGAGACATTTCTGATTCCATAATTGGATTTTTATCTCTTTTGTTTTCTTTCATACTTAAATTACTTAATTATATAACTATTTTTATAAGTGAATAAATAGAGGAATGTTAAAGAAAGATATTACAATATTGCCCTAAATAAAGGAACAAGTTCTACACCAACATTTTAATATGCTTATCTGAAGAGCCGATACAACCGTCATGTTTAATTATCAAAGTAAAAAACAAAAGTTCATTGTTATTTACACTAAAAGTGTATTTATATTATACATTAAAAAGTACTTTAAAAAACACAATCCATATATAAATAAGATACCACACTGCAAAGCAAATTGTGCTATTGGAGACTTAAGCTACATTTAATGTTGGTTTAAATTTCTCAAAAATTAACAGTGAAGTAAGTTTATTTGAAAATTTATAAATATATTGAAAAAAATACTTTAAGACTATCATAAATAGCTGAAATGTTATATATTTTATACATAACTAAGATTTAAAAAAGGCGGCAATTTTAAAATTTGTGAACGAAAATTACTGGTTTACGAACCTATTAAAGATTTTCTAAAAAGAGGCTAATATTATCTTGCTACTTACATGTATGCAAACATTATTACAAGTATTTAATTAATTTTTAACGAATAGTATTTTGTAACTCTTTAGGTCATAAGAAAAAACCCATATATTATTGGTTCCATATATTTTGTAAAGAGATTAGATTATTAATTACTTTTGTTTTCACTATATAAAATATCTCTAATATATATTTTAAAAAAAATTATAATATTAGGCTTTCTGCTTAGATTTGCTTGGTTTATTTATTTTCATGTTCTGTGATTAATATGTTTCAATAATTGCTTCATTTAATAAAAGGCATTTAATATAGATATGTTTTATTATACAAACATTATTTAATAACTATGTTTCTGCCGTCACTGAGTAAAAATTAAAACAAATGTACTATTATATAATTATATATATTAACTATCATTTATAAAATATTATCGCTTAGGAATTACAATTATCATCAAATTATTTATATATTAAAAATTTAGTAGGGTATCCTTGGAACAAATATTTATAATTTATAAGTAAATTAATAAAATCAGTACTCTATAATAAATATAACAAATGGAATCTATTGTGTAACTTTTTTTTTTATTATTTAATTACAAATAGTATTTTATGTTTGTTCTTCTAAAAATTATAATATCTTTTATACCTGATTGCAGAATATGGTTAAAAATGGTCAGTTGTTCTTTATTGACATTTCTCAACTTCAACAGTAGACGTGATATAGTGTCACTGTGCTTTTATAAATGGCCCTTATCTGTGAAAATCTTTTACACTTTAAAACGTATAGAATTGTTTTTTAAACTAGTCCCATATCCGAATTATTTTGTAACTAAAGAAATAAAAGATAGACATGGTTTACTAACAAAACCATATTTAACAAAATTATTAAATATTTTACTATTTTGTACTTTTGGATCCAAAAACGGGTTTAAAAAGTACTGACCTTACTACATTTTATTAGTACTTGTGTCTCTTAGAATTTTAAATATTTAGATGTAGTATTTACTATTTCGCATCTCACAAAATGTTATTAAAGTATCAAAATTCCGAGGAAGCTTACCATAAGTAGCTTCCTTGGAAGGAAGATTACTGAAAACTTGTTCAGAAAATAAAGTACAATTTAAATTATTTATTTGCCTTAAATAAAATTCAAATCCAGTTTACCTGCAAAAGACGAGAGCTGTAGTAAAAGATAAAAACTGTATAAATATTTTGCCATTTGACTCTTTTACACCTATATAATATAACACGTTTGTAGGTCAGGGGTTTTACTGCTATGGGGACTTAAACGTAAACAACGCATGAGGAATAAATGCAAATTTAATTAAAGCGGCAGCTGCAATGGAATTGAAATCATAAAAATGCACAAAATAAGGGTGAGACATTTGTTGCTAATGTAGTTGGAAGCTTGGTTATCAATTCTATTTATACAATATGATACAAAACAATAATGACATACATAAACTTTAGTTTAAGTAAATCATCGTGAATTAAACTCGTAGCCATGATGTCGCTCTATAAATAAAAACTAAGGTAATAAAAAATAATGTACTTAAAACTAGTTATCAATAATTGGAAACCAATTTTTACATCTAATCCAATCCTGCAGGTGACTTACACATGCAATGATAAATTACAAGTATTAATTTCGATAGATTTTACGACAATTAAATGAGTTATGTTTTTTGTGAAAAAAAATATAATCGTTAATAATTTTAAGTAATTTTAATTTTTGGAAGTATTGCTAAAATACTTTACCCATTTTAAAAAATGGTACCATATTTCCTCAGTACTAATAGGAGTTTTAATTTGTAAAATAAGTACTTGTAGAATGATAGGAAATTTATTCGCATCTAAAACATAAACAAAAATTTTGAAGCTCTCATTAAGCCAATACCAGTTTTAGAGAAAATAGTAATATATTAAAGAATTTAACTTTACCTTTTTTGATACGTGTAACTAATTCTTTTTGGTCAAAATCTATATACTCAAGAGACAACTACAGTTTAAGGCATTCGCCCATCTTCAGGTCATAACACAAATTACAAAACCCTTATACAACATAAATAAATACTCCATTTGGAGATCGATAATGAGTTTAAACCACTTAATACACATTTATGCTTGCACTCTGTTGGCTTTCCATCTACTGACTCAAACATCGGAGCCAACCTGACTAACCCTAATCTACCGATAAAGGAAGAAGAACCTTCAGGTCCTTCAGATCAACACCAGTTCATGTGCCTTAGGTGCAGGTTTCACTAAAAGACATCGATGGCTATTGAAAAGTTAAACTTACAGCCTACAAATCCGAGTGACTCAAGCCCTTTAATAGTTTTCTCTATCCAAATAAGTTATAAGAATTAGGCTGATGGATAGCCGAGCTAACATTCCTTAAACTTAAAATCGCTCACATGAAAGACACACAAAACTTTGTAGGCAACTTCTAATCCCGCATGACTGAAACAAACGGGCCACAAGAAACACATCTCCTTTAAAAAAAATTCTGCCAGTTTGTTAACTAACTTTTCTCTTGCGATAATAATAATATTATCACTTATTAACGAGTAATCTCACCTTGTGTACATCATCAAGTAAATATCAAATATATTTTGTTGGACCTCCTAAGAATACCATTATCTATTAAACAAACCTGTATTTAAAATATAATATGTATATTTTTATATATAGTTCACTTTTTTATTGGTTAAATAAAATTATTAACAACATTCATTAAAATTACTTAATAGGTTTTTCATTAATTTGTTGATCACGTTGTTCTTAGTTCCTCCAATTTGAGAACATTTCGGTTCCAAAGGTTCATGAACGAATTATCATATATACAGGTAAGCGTGGTAAAATTTTTCTTGTTATATTTTTATTATTTACTTCCAAGAAAAGTACTTTTTTGGGTCATACAGTATTAGAGATTATTTAAAACAATTAATTTTTAGACAGCGACAAAGTGTATAAGAAGGGTAACATTTCAAATTGATAAATTATGTGGTAAAACTAATAATTAAAAGGCTGACTTCTTTGCATAATATACTGTGGATAAATTTCAGCTTTATCTGAGAGTACATAAAAACTACAATCTAATAATTAGCCTAATGCAGATGATTGGTTACAAAACTTTGGTTACTACGAGCAAATTAAACAATGTAATCAAGAAGGAATAATTTAATTATTGCCAAGAATATCACATTATTAAAGGAAAATTTATTAAAAAAGTTATACAGGAAGAGTTTCATTGAGGTGGTCTAATTTATGCTATCATGAGCTTTAATGAGTTACTAGGTTTATGGAAAGTGGCGGAAGTCATTAAGATACAACTCTAAAGAAAGCAGAAAATGAGAGTAAATGATGTATGCCTACACCATGTGTACCAATAATTATAAAATATTTGAAACACTGATTCTCAAGATGCTAATAAAATACTCCTACTTACTAATATATTATTAGCAGATAATTCATTGGGAGAGAAAAAGATCTGCTTAGCCACATCCTTCGATAAGATCTGAAGAAAGAACAAAAATACAACAAAGATCTGTTTGTACAATATACAAAGATTTGGGAATCTTACTACAGAGTGATATTTGGTGGGGAATATTCACATTGAGAATTAAAGGACTGCTAAAAGATAATGTTCTAGGACCGGTCTTGAAACTCTTGTACACCAAAGATATTCATACAAGTGAAATTTCAATTACAGCTATATTTTTGTCGATAACACAACTATCATTGTATTGAGTTAAAATAGTAACAAAATAATTGATAAAGTAATAAAATTGGACAAAGATAACGGAAATCAAATTAAATCAAAACAAACCCACACATATCATCTTTTCAAATACAATAATAATAAATTGATATATATATATATATATATATATATATATATATATATATATATATATACCTTATGAAAACATAATGAATGACTACGTATACTAAAATTGATGTGGAAAACTTGTGCAGCAAAGAAAGTTTTAAGGAAGCAACGTATAATAAGTATACGAAAATGTATTGGTTTCCAGGTATTCCTTCTGAGGTAAATATACAAATTGTACTATTAATATATAATACTTTTTTTAAACTCATTTGGAGCAAGAGAATGAAACTTTGGGGTTGTACATGAAAATCAAATATAGAAATAATTCAAAAAATAAATAAATTAAGCTATAAGTTGAAGTTAAACATAACATGAAAACAATGACACTCAATTAAATCTAATAATAAATACATTCGTAGAAGAAGTGTAGAAACAACCTTCAAAAATGTATTAGTGACTTCACAAGGACACAAATATTGAAATGAGATATTTTGATTTCTCACAAATATAATGAAGTTACAAACAACCAGATCTATTTCTGTATGAACTGGTTGTTTTTAACAGTTTTATGGATGTTATCAACAGACAACTATTCCGTCACATCGAGATTTTGACATAAAAAAGAACTCCAGATAAAACTCACGTGCTTGTATTAAAAAACATTTAGTTATTAGGTTTTTATGAAAATCGACAGATGAGAAATGTGTAATATTTTCAGAAAATATATAGTTTTTTTAACTTAATGAAAAAAGTCATATGGTTGTCGTAGATAGTAATTTAATAGAATATATTATGGAAACATAAAAGCCTGTTGTAGCGCTATGTTCGGATTTATTACGTTAAGAGATAAAACTAGTCTATTTCACAACGGGATTAGAAATAAATGTTCCTCATTTTTCATGTTCAATATAAAATATTTTATTTTACCTCTACTTTTATGAAAGGTCTATTAGTCTTTCCAGCTGCGTGAATATCTTATTGTCTAGATAAACAATGCCTGACAATACATTTTTATTATACAATTGACGTTATTATTGTGCATAGGAGATAAGATAACAAAGATAAACTCCGAGTCAAATTTTGTAAATACATAACAAATTTTATACGTTAGAGATGTAACTACTCAAAATATGGAGGCAAATTAAAAAGAGCCGCCTGTTTTCTTTTTGCCAAAATAGTTTCACGTTAAAGAGTTTTATATTTCAATACATATGTGAATTTTAATGTAGAAACTTAGAAAATGTGATAATTTGTGCAATGTTTGCGCACATATGATAACAACACCACACGGATATTCCCCGAAAACCGTTAATATTTATTTTATTTATAAAATGAAGATTGGTCACTACAATTTGGTTTTATTTATTCCCTTCAATTTTCGATGATTTTAGGTAATTAGGTAATAAAAATATATCATATTTGAAAGACATTGAATGTAAATATTATAGGATAGGTTGTAAATAATAAAATCATAATAAGCAAAATGAACAAAACTAATGGAGAAAGAGAGATAGAGATTAGAGAGTATATAAATTGTTCTGAATAATAAAATCATAATAAATAAAATTTAAAAAAAACAAATGGAGAGAGAGAGAGAGAGAGAGAGAGAGAGAGAGAGAGAGAGAGAGAGAGAGAGAGAGAGTATAAATTGTTCATCAATTATTTGGCTTTAAGGTAAATCATGGTATTTTATTTTAAGTACGAGAAATGCAATTTTAGGTACTGTACTAGGAGTAGGCAAAATATGTTTTCTTTTCTCTAGGTCTTATTGGATGGAGGAAATGTGAGTCTGAAGTTTTCTCTGAGCCACAGATGGTAACTGCAACGAAGATGGTACTGTGACAAATGGTAGTTGCCCACAAATTTGACATTTGTAAGGTAAGTAACAAAAGTTTGCATGCCACACCAATCTCCTCAGGTTCCGTAACACGAGTAACAGAACAAATTATTGAAGTTTTTACTTAGATGCTTCTTAGCTTTGGGACAAAATCACAAAGTGCCTAAATCACATACCTTTGATTTATCCTCTTTACCCTGCAGGTTTTAATCGCATCTTCTTCCTCCTTTTACATAAATAGATGGAATGCTAAAAGAAAGAACATATTACTTGAAAACTTTTGAATTTATAGATATAATCAAATTCTACATAATCATTCTTATTAGCTGATGCTTATTCTTTCAGGGATTAAATTGATTAGCCAATAAAATGTAATCATTAGTTACACTTTTCCCTTTTCACAATATGATGTTTATCCTATTATTAAATAAAAAGATTTGAGTATTATTTCTCAGATAAATGTTTAGTTAAACTTAATACTGTTAGAAACGGTTGGATTAATAACAGATTTGACTTGATTTTGTTATTAAAAAAAAGAAATATTTAAGTTTCAGGCGAAATTAGAATTTGCAAGTCAGATTTATAAGCAAGAGTTGTAAGTAATACAGATAATTGTGTGTAAAAAGGGTATTTGAATAAAAGTCGTGTTGGTCAGAGAGTTTCAAGAGACAAACGAAGTAAATCTATAGTACGATTTCAAATTTCAGTAAAAAAATACCAAAAACAAGTATACTCTTTTATGTATAATTTTTATCTCTCTAAATTACAAGCAAGTCTGTGAAACTAGATTTTCAAACTACAGAATTATATTCCTGTACAATATTTTGTTAAATAGAACCAAGTTCAAACAAAGCTTTAAGGTAATCAGTAAATAATGTATGTAGAATTACTTAATTAAACCTTACAAACATTTGCACGTTGTACTAACTCATTCACGAAGTCACATACGTTGGATAATTTTAGGACGAACTTAGTTATGTCTTCTTTAAAATCGTAAAGGTTTTATTTATCCAGATGTATAACTCATATATAAAGTAAACTGTTAATTGAGCTATGTATAATTTGAACATTAAGTTTTGTTCTTATTTACTTCTCTGTTTGGAATTTACTATAATACTCTTTGGACTTTTAGCGTATTGCAAGCAGTTATCGAATGTAATTGGCTAAACATCATTTCTTCAGCCTTGAGAAAAAAAATTATAGTTTGAGTATCTCACCCTAATGTAGACATACTACATCGTAAATAGTGTTCCAGTCAGTCATCCAACATTAAATGTTTTTCACTTATTGTTTGCTAATATTAATACCTAAATTTATTCGAACCTCGATTTCAAATTTTGATAAAGATAACAGAAACTAGGAGTATTGTGTTTGTTTCTCCAAATTACTGGCCAGTCTATTCATTAAACTTTGTTACCAGAATTTTGTTCTATTCATTACCAGAGTTTGAGTAAATTGTTTGAGTAAACATTTTTGTTTATTTTGATAAGTAAACTGATAAAAATTCATAGCTTTACTTATAATATTAATGTAAAAGTCTCCAGTAGATGATTTTACCAATTTGTTCTCTTTAGGAATAAATACTACAAATATTCATATAACAACTCATCACTCACAAAATTGCACAGGTTAGTTAATTATTATAGATTTTGATCAAACGTAACTATTAAACTTATAATATATATAATGTTTTAATTTTTGTCTGTTGGTATGCAATGATTTATAACTCATATATAAAATAAATTTGTTTTAGCTTTATTATAAAATCATTCCAATATCATCCTTATAATTTTTTTTAGATTAATAATGCAATTGATATAAATTAAAAACTATATTTAACCTTAAAAATAAGTAGTCATGTCAGCTGATCTATCGGTTGCCAACCTTTCCACTCCACTGAACAGCTTTTTAAAAAAAATTCCTTATAATTACTAAACATAATGTAACTATTGTATTTCTAACAATTTATTTCCGTGATAATGTCTTTCCATACTTCAATTAAAACTATATTATCAAGACTAATTTGACAGTTTGGCCAATAATTGTCATGGTAAAATATTGCATTGATAGAATAAAATTATAATATATTAAACATTATATTTTGTTAAAATGTGTGTTTTATAAAATGTAATATGGAAGTAAAACGTATAAAGTTTTCGGAGACGAAAGTAATAAGGTTTAAAGAACCGAGAGTCGGACAAATAGCTGGAAATTTTCTTTATCTTGTAGAATGTCGTAATATAACTCTGAGAAATGGAACAATATGGAGAGAAACACATGTTGTCAAGAACAAAGTCATATTAAATATTTCATAGTTTTTAAGGAAACGAGGAATTTGAAAATAAATTATCCTCGTTATTATTGAGATGATAATTTATATGGAAATTCTTTGTGTATTACACTGCCGTTGATAGGACTTAAATTATTGGTTACTTTTCGACATACAGCGTTAATGTTGAGAAGAGGTTTATAATGAGGTTATGAAAATAATTTTACATATTATTTAGCATTAATAAGCACATGTTAAACAATACTAATTAATACTTCTTAAAGACAATTATATGATTTATAATTTTTTTTTTTTTACTATGAGACCAATTTGGCTTCAAATAACTAACATTTACAATCTCTTATATTAAACCCAAATTTAAATAATCACATCGTGGTACATGAAATCCAAATTTAGATTAATATTTAGTTAGCCTTGTAAGATATAAAAAAATAAAAATTTGTTGTCATTGAACTATTGGGTTTAGTTTACCGATGAAGGTAAACTGCATTTCAATCTATTAAAAAAATCTATTCTTCTTTATTAAAAAATATTTAAATCTCAAGTCTCATATAGCATCTCACTATTGTACATATTAAGCTTTATGATAGGTAATAATGTTCTGATGCCTATAAGTTGTATTACCTTTAACGTCTGTAAAAATAGCGAAGTAAAAATTCACAGTATTTCTGCGTCTTTTAACTGCCTAATTATACCAAATATTAAAATTTACTACAATAGTTGGGTAATACAAGTATTAAATATCAAAATGGATCTAATCATACAACCCGTAAAGTTAATTAGAACAGTTTACTATGTGGGTCGATAACAAGAAGTACAATAGATTAGATTATAAATACATAATTGTAATTTGGTTAAAATTAACAACTAATATAATTCCAGTTACCGTTGAGTTATAAATGAAAGTATTTGCTTGTTTTGATATTGATTCTGAGATAATTAAACTAATGTAACAATAATTTCAGTAATATTTGCATACAATAATTCAGTTATATTTTTTATTTTATGAAGTATTATTATCTTTGGAGTATCTTTTATTAATATTACGTTATTCTTTTCATAACAGATATAAAACAAAAAATCTGTTTATGTTCGTCAGCAAGAAACAATTAATTGTATGAGTTTAAAAATAAATAGGAGCTACTAGTAAATGTTTGGAATTGTTTAAAAAATGCAATGAATAAAATGTCATTTATTTTAAAACCTGTATTCAAACATACAGGTTAACATATGTTTTTTAAACTGTCCCAGGCTAAACTATTTTTGATCAGATGAATATTTGTTTCAAAAAAAGGATAAAAAGTACGCATCTTTGTTTCTATGTTTTTGTTCGTTAAATTATTATTTTGTTTAAGTCGAAAAACCATTAGGCAACTATCATCAAAAAAAAAAAGAAATAAATAAAAAAAGTTCATCAAAATATAAACCCTTTGCTATTGAACACTAAAAGAGTGACAATGTCGGAAGAAAATGTCACAGAATGTCCTGGTAGGAAAGATGAAAGACAGACATTTAGCCCGAGAATAAATTAAGCAAGATAAATGAACCTAGGATGTGATATATTTATGTTAAAAATTGTGAACAACATTATAAATATCGGTCGATTTACTAACTATACGTTGACTAAACGGACGAGATATATCAAACACATGTGTCCATAAATATCTATAAAATATCCATGAATATCGTAAATGTCAAAGACTTAAACGATAAGGATAAAAATATAAGATATGACAACATCGATTTCCACTTCATAAATTAAATAACAACGATATACTGTACAAGAATTTTTTGGAAAGATGTTTAGGTTAGATACAACCACTAATTATGTAAATGTAGATTAAATTAAATTGTTATTAGTTTTAATTCGAATATGTTGTTTTAATAAGTACTTATTATTTAACAATTGTAATTCCATAAATTTGTTCTGACTGTAATAAAATTAATTATAATTGTTAGTTTATTATATAATATGTATTTATGTGATGAATTGTTATAATTTGTATTACATGTTACACATATTGTATAAATAAATTGTTAAATTTTGGTAATTTAATCTGGATTGGTGAATTTTATTGAACTTAAGTTTGTATTTTTATCTTATCTTTAAAAAAGCATTTTTATTGTTGCAGTATTTCGATATTATGGTTTTTATGTTTTTCGTTCTTATGCTTATTTTATTTCAGTTGTGTCTTTTTCGTATTGTAAATATATGTTTGTAGATAGCTGCTTATCTCGTTGTTTGCCAATAAATAATGTAATCAATATTTTGATCTTAGTAAAATATTCTTATAGTCTCAACTTCTGCTCATAGAATAATTAAACTCTCCACATTAGTTATGCCGTAAGTTAGTGTGATAAGAATAGGGCTTCTCTATTATTTATTATAAAAAGGGCTACAAGATCTGAGTTTCACATGTAGTATAATTTTGCAGTATATTGTATGTTTTATAAAATACAATGATATTTTCATAATACGTAAAAATATTCATATTTTAAATTTGTTTAAAGTTTATTTTCTATACATGAAATAAAAAAATAGTCATCATTATTCACAACCCGGGTTGTATTGCCTGAAACAATTGGAAATTTTCATTAACATTTTAAACTATTAATGACTATTTTCTTGTAGATATTATTAAAATACTTAGATTTATTTAATATTTAGGTAGTAGGCTATCATGAAATTTCCACCCATTATTACGATACTCTGATCATTTATCTTCAATATGCCACAAATTATATCAAGCCATAGTTTACATTTCAGTTTAGTTTAATTAATTAATTTATATTTTGTATTTGTTAAAATGATAATTAAATAGCTATTATCAAAAAGAATACTAACAAATCTTCGACATTATTATAGGTCTACTAATTACTCTTAAAATACTCTATCTCCCATAATTTTCCTAACAAATTGTCTGATTAAATGTGATATTTATTCATCTGTATTCTTATTCCTTTTTAAAACAATTAATGTATAAAAAATATTAATTTTTTCTGATTATATCACTACGTATTCTTCTAAATACAGTAGTGTTAATTAGTATATAAACTATTTTTAAAGATAAAGTGAGCCAATAAAAGTTAATATGTCACTGACGTATGAGGATTCACATGTTACCACTTCATATTAAATTTAAGATGAGCTCACTATAATAACTGGTCGAAGAACGTAACTCAGAAGTGTAACATTTATAGTAATAAAGAAATCATAATAAATTGATTAACATATATAAAAATTTAGAATTTGAGAATGTGTTGATTAAAATCAATGTTCTGAATCGTGATTAATTTTAAAATAATAATATTAGAGCGAAATATTCAACGAAATCAAATAAAGACTTATTGATTCTACTGTAGTTCATTTATGCTTTCCAACAGCTCTCAAATTTATATTATTAATCCTTAGAGATGCTATTTACTTGAGTTTAATTAACAATGCTGATAAATTAAAATGCAATTTCAAAAATTAATACGGCTATTTCTAAACAAGTAAGAAATATAAATAGAATCTTAAATTAGTCACAAGGAATTTAATTAGTGATGGTGTGCAAAATATTGAACATGTATAGAGATCAGATTTTATAATTTGTTGTTTGTTTCATTTCTTTAAAACAAACATTTTTCATTATTCATTCTTCCGTTCCCACAGGTAGCACGTGTAACTATTTTTAAACATAGTATATTATTCAAAGCATTATATGTATTTGATGTCTAATTATTCATATCAGTTGTACAATTTATTATAAAATAATATCATATGAATTCACAAATTTAAATTGTATTCAACGATGAAATTTTAATGTGATTAACACGAATTTCAATTCTATTAGAAAGAAAATTCAATTCCGAGGGCCAAATTTGAAGAGTCTGAATTTATCAATTCAGATCATTATATATATATATATATATATATATATATATATATATATATATAATGGACGATGTATACACGTGTTAACTGAATATCGATGTACATACATGATCTGAATTGATAAACCCAGACTCTTCAAATTTGGCTCTCGAAATTGAATTTTCTTTCTAAAAGAACTGTAAAAATTTAATATATTCATTTATATATATATATTAAATTTTTACACACAATTTTAAATAAATTAAGAGTTTATTTGTATAATTTAAGGTCCAGTATGAAGATGGTTAAAAATAATTAACAAATCATAAGTCATGAAATTTTTAAATTTTTATGTCAAATATTATTTTATGTGTACCAAAGTGACAATCACATTTTACTCGCCAATTAGAGAGTAAAATCTCTATAATCTACAATTTATGTGTGAATTATTTGAATTTGAAGAAAGAAATTAAAATACTTTAAGAAAAAGAAAGTATGAATGATATCATTTTCACAACTATTTAACTAATGTTCATACAATTATTACAACATTAATAGTTTTGATGCCACCATTCAAAACACTTATAAGAAACACAAAAAATATAAAAGTTATTTTATAAGTTACTCTTTTCAGATTGTTGACTTTGCTGATTCAGGATAAGCGAAAAGAGAAAGGCTTGTGTATTTTCTGAACTTGACAGGAAACACCACCGGATCTCTAGAATATATTTATATTATTGCTTTGTTTTCTTTCAAAAGTTAGACAAAAAGTAGTATTTCATGTTATTATGTTGAAGATAATTTAGTTACATAAACTGTCAATTGTAAATTATTAAGGGCAGTTTCAATTCCTGTATAAAAATAAAATGTCGTGCTTTTTATACTTGAATACATTATTAAATAAAACTATCAAAAATATATTTTGTATTAGTAGGATACACTGAAGTGCAATAGTTCATTATCGTCCTACAATAAATTTAAAGGAATCTAAGAATGAAAAATCAAATTTCACTTAATAATTAAACTAATTATTACCTCTTTATTCCTCTTTTACCCAAATTTCCAATTCAAAATGGGTAATATATAGTGTGTGTAATAAGAGTACAATTTATATACCTTCAGATATTTTTCTATTCATAACTTGGTAATATTTCAAACGAGAAAAATATTGTCAACGAGTACTAAGCTTTTTCTTCATAGATGATATTTCTAGAAAGAATCACAAACGCACACGCACAAACGCGCGTCGCGCGCGCACACAGACACACACTCAGAAACACAAAAACACAAAAACCCCACTTTTATAAAGTAGATTTCGTTATAAATTTATTTTTTTTCAATGTTTGTGAATAAAAAACTGAACTGTCAATTTTTGTTGTTTATTTTCAACATAACATTATCAACTGCACCAAAATAACGAATATAATAAGTGCACCTGTGGACGGTTTCGTAAAAAAATAAATAAATAATTTTATGCAATAATTTATTAAGACACCACTATCACACTACAGCACGGACTTGTGAAACGACAAGAATAACGCAGGTTTCACAACCGTTGCTGCTGATGGATGAACAGTTTTCGTTACGTTACGTCACCCCCTTCATTACTAGAATAAAGAGCGTAAAGTAAAATAATTTTAAAAAATCAATTAATTATGTAGGACTAATCAATTGTAATAAGATAAACTTATGGAAAATTCAATCACTAAATAAATTTAAAACAATTTTTCATAAAACAACCAATATATTTGTGTAATATAAATTAAAGACTACGATTGAATAACTAAGTCGTTATCCTTAGATGCTACATACACACTTATCCTACTGATGCCACTGATCTGTCTGAAGAGTTTCAGTTTGGGTAGGGGGGGGGTATAGATATATCTATATCCAAATGGGTTTTGTGTAAGCATTTAATGTGTACAAACGTCTGTTTTTGATTTATACGAATGTTTATATTATTGACAATATAAACATCAATTAATTTATAGACATCAATTAAATCTTTGACGTCAATATTTGTCTATGTACTCAACTAGGGATTGCACAGTGCAATTAAAGGAATTACACGTTGTTTCAACAACAATTATTACGATATGAATTTATTATTATGTTCAACAACAGCTTTGTACAGTTTACCTTGTTTTGATCACATGTTATGTAATACCAATATTCTGTTAAATATTATTTTTATTGCAATCCATTATACATTGTTTACCCCATAAAATAATTGTGCAGTTTTATGTTTATGGAAATAGATTAAATTTTGCGGTAGGATAAAATATAATTTGGCAATATTCTCAAGATTTTAAAATATATTTTATGAATTATCAAATTTTAATAGATACAATTTTAAGATAATTTGCCAAAATTTGAAATTTTTGACTTCAATGTTAAATAAAATTGAACCGCATAGAAATATGTATTTTCAAATAATCTTTCATTTGAGGAATTGTTTTCCCCCTTTAATTGTTTTTGTAAATATTGTAATTAATTATCATAATTATCTTTTGAATTGAGATATAGCAATTTAGTAGTTGTGTTATCGTCTATTTATATTTATTTACAAGGACATATTCTAATTGTACGTACCGACAATAGTGTTTTCCTTTACTTTATGTATAATATTTATATCTTTCTTTAATGATGAAGTGGGACCAGCATGTGTCATTATTTAGTGTAACACAAATAAGCAGCTAACAGATTAGATTTAAAAAACTGCTCAATGTTGAGGTCTGGTGGTCGTTTTCATTTTGAACTAGATTGGATTTGTCTAAAGAACCTCCAATATTAATATTTTTCATATTTAGAGGTAGGTGAATTAGTTATCAGATAATCGAAATTCAATTTGAAAAATAATAAAGAAGTTTGAGAAAAATGTAATTATACTTTCATTTGGTAAATACACAGAGTAGATGTACCGTATTGACTATTGATTTCATGACACTTTAAATTCCTTTAATTTATTTATTTTGAATTTTTGTAATTTTTAATAGTTATATATTATTTTTGTCTGATTTATGTTTTAAATATATACATAGTTTTAGTTGTGAAAGAAAGATATATTATAAGAATAACTTCTCTTTCAATAAACTTGTTCTGTCTGACTTTAATACTATGTGCGTTGTTTTTTTATGAGCTTAAAATCAATTGGTAAAAGAGTTAATGAAGATTTAATAATTTTGTTTGACATCTTTACGTTGTTGATTTTTAAACTTCGTATTTTGATTATTTCATCAAATAAAAATTACTATTTATGATGTAAGGAATAGAATAAAACAAAGGGATTGATTTGATTATATTACAGTGGGATATTTAGGCTTTTTAACATTTTCGAAAGTTTATTTTCAGTTCTTTTTGAGATTTTGGGAAATTTGTAAAAAAAGATGTATGAATATAACAATTAGTAAATATTATTTATATAGAACGCTTAAAGTAGAATAAAACGTTTGTGTTACCATTTTTGTTAAAGATATATATATATATATATATATATATATATATATATATATATATATATATATAATTTAAATAAACCTTCTACTTTATACAATACTTCTGTTAAAGTTATTTTTATCTCGAACATGAAACTATAGTTTTAATCTTTAAACCTTTTTAAAACTTCAATAAAATGTTTAAGCCTGGAATGTGTTTAAGTTGAACAAAAGGATTCACATAATATTTATAGGTTCGCAAACAATAGTTGTTATTTATTTATTAAAGCGACGATGTTATATTTTAAATAAAAACATTTTGTTATTAACTTCTTTCTAGCATTTCACAGAGAGAGTTCTTCAGATCATGCAAATTTAAACAATAAAAACACATTTGCACAAATGAAAAAAACAGAAAGATAAAACGAAACTAAATTAGCATATTCTTGTTTGCAATTCAAAACAACGAAATGCGACTCATGAAATATTTATTCTTCTTATTTTTGCGATTCCTGCCATTGTAATGACGATTGCTACAGTAATAATTGCTACAAACGGATGCTACACATCAATTAATGGTTTACTTTGTCGCTTAGACAAACGTAAACATACATGACATTCAATTACTATTTCAAAGACTTAAGTTATATACTATCGGCATACTTATTTTAGCTAAATATCAAATACAGATATAGAAGTGAGCTATTTAAAATTTTTTAACTATTTATTTGATGTAAGCACGCAGTTTTAAACAAAATTTTCATTAATAATATTTTAAAATAGTTCACTATAAACCTCGAATGATGTTAATATTAACGCTACAGTAGTATTTGTGTTCAGTAACTTGTGATATTACAACCACATATCTAATTACTTCAGTTTAACAACAGTGTGTGAAACGATGTTGACATATTAGGTTTACAAAGTGCCCCAGCCTACACTGTTTTCCATATTTTTCACGACACCCCGATTTGTGAATGATCACTTACCATCTTAGAACCACCAAATTGATATTGTTATTTTTAACGCTGATATTAATGGTTAAATCGGATTATAGTAAATGAACTATTGAAGTTTATTCACGACAAAATTCTTGAATTTTTTTTTTAAATTTCACTTAGTTAAAATACAGTACATAGGAATATTTAATATTTCAAACTGTTTGTAACCCATAATACTCCATGTGATTTGGATGTTAATCTCAGTTATAAAACTTTTTTTCATTGTTTACTACTATTGCAACTTCAAAATGGTCGGAGGATGATTTTATATTATAAAAAATGAGTCGCTTCATATATGTTTATAAAATAAATGAATAAGAGCTATATGCATGCGCCCGTTTTTTTGTTTATACGTACTCAATTTTAACAAGATATAACTATCCTTCAACTATTTAACGAAAGATGGTCACCAAACAAAAAAGTTATTTTCAAGATTATACTCTATATTCGTGCAATAAAAATACAAAATAACACGTTTCAATGAATAAGTCATAATCCTCAGTTGTTACGTGTACACATACTCTCCTAACATTGAATTATGATACCATAGCCCTATGACTATATATATTTAGTAACTGTTTGATTCAGTCCCAAGTCAATTTTTGTGCGTGTAGTAACTGAGAATAGTGTCATGGTCATATAATGGTATTCTTGTATTATTATTGTACAAATAAAGTGTTCATTTTGTTATATTGTGGCGGATTTTTCTTAAGCAATATCTTACTATAGTTCGTGGTTCAAAACTTATCCTTGCGTCGCCAAACACAAAGACAAAACCCTTCAAGGTTGAACGACTGAAAGAGATGAGAGACAAAATAAAATTACCAACATTGACTGAAGCTGTAATACACTCCTGAAAATTTCCCTGTACAGGACATATGATACAACGAACAAATAATTTTTATATAAAGTCAAAATACTTTTACAATATTTTCATTTATTTCAATTTCATTGATAGATATTTCGATAAATATAATTTATTGATTGAAGCAAATTTTGTGTTATTCTTACCTTAAAAAGTTTATATTAAAAAAATATACTTTTGACGATTTGTTAATTAATATTTCAAAATTTATTACAAAAAAAAAATTTTTTTAAATAAATATATATAATAAGAGTAATATAAGGGAAATCTGGATGTTCTACAGCTATGTAATAATTTGAATTCAGTACCGGGTTGTTAAAAACAGGATTAGCATCCCTCTAAAAGTTGCTAGTCAACCAGAATACATTGCACAATTTAAGTCATACGTGTACATATGTATGCATTTAAATTCAGACCAATGTGTATTATATGTATGAACGTGAGTCATTAAACGTGTATGGTGTTATAAGGCTTGCATTGTGAAATAATATTAATTATATTGTTTGTTTTGTTTTTTTTAAATTGAACATTGAAATGGTCCTCAGTAAGGGCAAAAATAATGGGCAATTTATTTATATTTGGGAAATAAATAAAACCATAAAAAATACCTTCATAAAAGTTTACTTTATCTTTCCGCTCTTGGTTCCAAAACATTAGTTTTTGAGATTTATGTATACACATTTTGACATGAAGCCTGCATGTACTTTTAAAGGGCAAACATCAGGGTAACGGCTAAACCTTAACAGGAAACAACTCTTTACATAATGTCACATTTCACGATATATTATATACTTTGCTGAATTTATTCACGACTACATGTGTCCAATTTTTAACTTAGGTTAGAAAAATGTCAAACAAGTTGTACGTGCGATGAAAGTAAATGGTTTTATTTTGTACAACGATATTTTAGTTTTATTGTTGTAAATTTATCGTACCTTAAATATATATATATATATATATATATATATATATATATATATATATATATATAATTAGTAAAATATAAACTGACTGAGTGAATGGTTTAAAATAAATTTATTTATAAAACCAGGCACTCAGTCGGTTTATATTTTACTAATTTTGATCCTAATAATAACTAAATTAAAATACACCATACATATAATATTAATTAATATAGAGAAAAGAAAACGAATTTATTATCCTGCTAATACACACTATTAGGTGTATGCAAATACAAATATAAAATATATTTTAAACATTTTCAAAAACCCAAAGGCCCCTCTAAAGGATGTCAACATAAATATTAGTATTTGTCTTCATACTGTATAACTAATATTGGAAAAAATAGTGCTTTGCAGCACAATCCCTATTAATGAAGTTTTCGTAAATCACTGAGTTGTTATTATAATTATGTCATTCAGAACCTTAATAAATTGAAATTAATGTGGTTTTAAATATATATTAAAAGTAAAGCCCTATACAACAGTTTTTCCAATAGGCCTAGAAGAAAAAAATATATAATTAAGACCTTGATACACAAAGTGAAATTTTTAATGAAATAAAGTTTGCTGCGAGTGAAACTACTATTACTAGCCAAATATTTATTCTTATTATTAAGAAACCTTTAACGACATTTTATATTAAAAAAGAATAGTAAATATTACAAAACAATTACAGTGTACTTTGCATACGTTTAAACTGTTTATTGGTACTTTGGTCTGTATATTTTAACGTAATAAAGAATATTAAGACATTGTGAAATTAATTAGGCATGTTAATTATTCCACGACATTTCTGTAATCCTCGGACAAATGTTAGAGTCAGAACTAACAATTATCAAATAAAACTGGGTGCTTCATATTTGTTTTGTATGGATAATCCAATCTATCCTGGAACCTAAGTTTATTTGCGAGTATGATTGGAGTTGACCTATGGGAAATCTTTCTTGATAACTTTTTTTACTTTTACTCCTGTGACAGTGATAATAAAACAACCTTTTTACATTGTAGGTAAAATTGAAGCTAGGGTTTAAAATATTTAAACAGTTAAGTTGAATCTTGATAAGTTAGTGTGACAAAAAACTCCGAAATTTGATAATCCGGTTAATCTAATGAATGAATTTTAATATTACAGAAACGTCTTTGATTAAGCGTATTCCAGGAGTATATAAAATGGAATAATATAAAACATATAAATTATATTTGTGTATACTTATTCTTCTGTAACTAAATACAGAGCGTGTTTTCTTCATACTTGATTATTCAAGCATGTAATCTTCTTATTTTGTGAGATTTCTGTTAACTTGTAATCTTATAATAAAGCCAGTATTTAACACTACACTCTAGGGTAATATCAAAAACATGTTCCCTCATATATGTATATTTGATTATTGCAATTTAATACGTTAGCATTCAATACATTAATGAAATTTAAATATTGTTATCTAAATTAAAGTAAGAGCATCCAATAAAACAAATCCAAACATGTAATGTTTAAAGTGGATGTCAATAGTTGTGTAGGAATTATAGTGTGACTATAATTGAAATACAATAAGGATTATACTTAACTTACAATACAAAACTCACCACGATATATATATATATATATAATGAAATTACAAATATACCTCTGTACACATGACACAAAAATGTCTTATTATCTTATGATGAGTCAGACACACTGAAGCTTGATGAAGCCAGCCGTTGAACCGATATCACCAAAATTTTCTTAGGTAGACTATATTAAAGTTTTGGTTTTTAATCATTAAGAAGAGACATGCGTTGTTAACTAAACATGTTATAAATGGGTTACTGTTCTTATAATCTCATTTCAGATATAACAACCTAGCAAAACGTAATAATAGAAACATTAAAGACACTCCTATTTATCTTCACAAAAAACATTGCTTTATATTTACAAAGAACATGGTAACAATTTACGTAACCACATTATTGAAAATAATAAATAAATTTGTGTTTTAAGAGGAATAATTATTTCAAGTTAATCACAAGAAGAATATTTATGTAAAGTATGGTCCATTGGACTCTGGGCTAAACCACTCTTGCTAGGCAAACATAAAGAACCGTGTTCAATTTTAGAGGAGACTCAGTATTTAGGTTTGGTTTGGTCAGTGGGCCAAGATTGATCAAGGGAAGGTGCTGCAGGAATTCTTGAAGATAGCCAGACGGTCTTGGCTAGTAGGAGCTATCTAGGAGTATTGAGTCTTCAGACGAGTGTCCGTGAGTGGGAAGTAGGATGAGTAAACTTCATGAATAAACATTGTAATTATTTCAAAGACAATTCATTATAAACTATAACGTAGAATCAGATCTGTGAGTCACAACAATTAGAGTCATTCTGGATTAACAGTAATAATAAGGATATTGTAATAATATAGGAGATAGTCATTCTTAATAATAATTGTTAATCAAGATTAATTAAGTACTGAACCACTGGTTTGATTATATTGAAAATAAATAACCCAGGCAGTTTAAAGGAATACATTATAACAAAACCATAGAATACTTCTTAAATATGGCACAACTCCGAATTTTGAAATAGTGTATCACAAAAATCTTGTTAATGAAATCCGTGGTGACATTACTTTTATCAATGGTTTATAGTTTATAACTGTAACTTTTAGCTACTTTATTCTAATAGTTTAGATAAATATATAATTAAACTATACAAAGGTAAATAAATTTTTAAATTGTGCTTTTTTACATTGGTAAACATCAATTTCAGGAATAGATCAAAAGTATAAAACAGATAAAACTTTAAACTGATTTACTTTTTCATTAAACAAAAAAATTCATATGATCGTTCAAAATTAAACTTAAATTCTCAGTTCTTTCTTTATCAGTTTGTGTAACAACATTAAAATTTGAAGCTTCTACAAAATTGTTTGAAGTGTTTCGATTTCGAATAACTGGCCATAAGCGGCTTCATCGGAAGTAAGATTATTGGAATTATATACATGGAATATAATTTAATATACAGTATAATTTAAAGTTAAGTTAATTGACCACCGGCCTTGTATAAATTACGCTTTCACTTCTGATTGAAAGGCGATAACCCAAAAATAAGTCAATGTTATTTTTAAAACGCAACAATATTTATATTATATATATACTATGAATGATTTAAAAATAAACTATTCCACCTATATAAGTAACACAGTTCTAGGTTAAGGTTTTTACTGCCAATAACGATTTAAACAGAAACATTAGATGGGGAATACAAGCAAAGTTAATTAAAGGATCAGCTGCAATTGAAATCACGAAAACTCAGCAAAAAATATATTAAGGATGAAACTGTTTTCACTTACTTCTTGCTAATATTGTTCCCTGCTTGGCTTTCAGACATATTTAAGTTTTTAAACAAGCAACAAACATATTCTAGAAGACTGCTGGTTGAATGTCCTGTAGTTTGGATCTCCCTCTTTTTTCCCAACCATGGTGAATAATATGGATTATCTATTCAGGTGCAGTATTGTAACATATGTAAGAGAAACTCATCCTATGCATTATAATTAGTATAAAGTTGATAATACTGATGTTATTAATGTATCATTATTTAGTTTGTATATTTAAATTTTAACGAATGGTTCCACAGACAGTTTCTGCGAGATTTTAATTCTTTAAATTTACAGTTATTTTGAAACAACGAAACATTTTAAATTTTAGTTCATTCATATCAAAGAATGTTCGACGTTTTGTAAATTAGGATGAATTTAAAGTGAAGCTTGCAACTATATTAGCAACAAATATACTCAAAGGGTCTCGCAGGTAATATACTTCCTACGCTTTTGTGATTTCATTGCAGCCGCTGCTTTAATTAACTTTACACGTATTTCCCATGCAAAGTTTCTCTTTAAATCTTAGTTTCAATATAAAATCCTACCTACAAATTTGTTGTTTAATACAGGTACACTAGTTTATTTTAAATATTTTCATATAATGTGACAAACAATTTGTTTTTCTAAAACATTCATGGCTTATTTTGATATATTCACCTTTTGCTTTTATTACTTTAATACCATGACTATTTAAAAATTATCATATTCCTGATACACCCACTTATGACAAGCAACTCTAAATATGGATAAATCAATCACATTTAAGAAACTAGAAATTTATACGAAGTGGTGGGAGTACGGATTTATCATCTCATCATTGGTAATGAATACAGGCAAAAAATGTAACATTCATATTTCTGTGAGTTTAACTAAACCCCTTTATTAAACGATGCTTACAACACAATATTAAGACAACAAGTTCCTTTGTATATGGAATGATACAAAAAACAAGCTAATATTCATGGTCGTCAGTGCTGCAACTTGAAAGGAACGTCAATTAATTGTTCAAGTTTGTATTTATAAAGATTACAGAAGTATTTAGTTGTTATTTTATTAGGAGGTTAAAGGTAAATGTTTCAGTTTTAACGTACAACTCCCGTTTTAGAGATTTAATTGTTACAACAAACAATGTTGTTATGTTTTTAGTGAAATCTTTTAAAAGAAATAGTAGCAATAACACAAATCATATCTTTTGAGACATGAAAGAAAAAAAATGAAAATCAATAAATATTGGTAATAAGTAAATAAATGTTGAGCTTGACTTGTGCGATAATACTAGATCGAATAAAACTCGAACACAAGTTTTCACAAAAATCAAGTATACTTAATATAATACGTTTCAATGACAAAGTATTAGTGCATTATAACTAAACAACTCAGTTACAGTTTAATTATTTTAGCTCATGATATCACTGAGGATATGGAATTGGTAAAAAAAAACGCGTTTGATTAAGTAAATAAATATTTTGTGAAAACTTGTGTTCAAGTTTTATTCCATCTAGTGTTAATAAGTACATGATTTAAAAAAAAAAATTATATATATTATAGAGTATTTTTTTTTTAAACAAAGTTTTAGAATTTGAAAGAAAGTTCTGGATAAAATTTTGGTGAAATTTAACGTTTATGATCCAAGATAACAAACTCCCTGTACTAAATAAAAAAAATCAATTTTCCACATTGTTTTGAAAATAATGCTATTCATTTGAACTTGAGGCAATAACTGATCAATTTCAATTTGTGTAAAATTCCTTAGGAGGTCAAAATTTTGTATGTGCGGTATGATTTATAAAATTGTTTGAATAATTTATTTTTTTGTTTGCTACAAATTTGATACAACACTTCAGATGAATTGAGAGAAAGACAAATTATTATTAAAGTGTAGCATGAAATTATTAAATCGTTAGAAGTTTACGTCAGGAATAAAAATTTCACTTTACGTAACATATATTTAATCTCATTGTAAAAAAAAAAACATGAATGTAAATTTTACTCACGCAATGAAGTATGTTTCCTTTACTATTTTATAACAAATACAATGAGATTATATTAATTATTATGTTCTGGTTTATAATTTATGTAATTATTTGTACATATACTTGCTAAAATTAAGATTTTATTAAAATAAAATAAAAAAACTTACAAATTATTACTATTTAATCAAAATTTAAACAAAAAGATTAAAACATTGTGTTATTAAAAACCTGTTTATTAAAATATTTATCAGAAATTTAGTTGCAGAATGTAGCTTTTATCAAGAATTTCAATTTTGTACTTATATCCATAGCATTACTAAAAGTAAATAGTTTTTCTACAAAGTAATTACTACCCTGTTGCTAGTAATGAGTAAAATAATTTCCATGTTTAAACATTTTTGAAAATAAGAATAATAAAAAAGTATAAAAACCTAAACTTACACGTTTTTGCAGCTAAATCCCTAATAAAAATGAAGTGTCATTACACTTACAATGATATTGAAACAAATTGTGAGTAAAAATGAGTAGTATCAATTTCGTAGTTCAACAAATTTGAAAGTTAACATTTTAATACAAAAAAAGTAGATTTTACTCGTTTTTGCCCCAAAATCACTTATAAATGGGGAAATGTAAATACATTTTCTATGAAATTATTAATACTCTTTGACTCGTTATGAATAACGTCATTTTTTAAAGGTAAATTTGGAAAAATACACTATTTAAAAGTTAACGTTATACAAAACACCTCAACTTTTCCCCCATAAGTCACTAGTACATATTATATTTAAATACAAATGCTATAAAATAACAACTTCCGTCTGTATAATAATGAGTAATGATGAATTTACACTTAAATATTTTTTGAAAATTATCTATTACTAGAATTAAAAAATTTCACAGTTTTGAAACCTATATATATATCTAGTAAATGTGATATGTAAATACATTTGGAATGCAATAGTAACAAACCCTTTAACTATTATCGAAAATCTTAAATTGTTCACGTTTTCGAACCAAAATCATTAATATATGTGAAATATAAACACATATGCTATGAAATAGTTACTACCCTACGTCTAAAAATGAGACAAAATGTAAAAAAAACATCACGTAAAAGGATATGACAAATAAAATTACCAGAGTTGCGATTTAGATATAATGTATACAAATTTTGTTCATATTGCAACTTTATGGTAGAGGAAACAGATAACAAAATTAACTGGATATTCATAAGGTAGATATATATTTATTTTTGTTAAAAACGCGCTAACCTTGATTTAACATTTATATTTGGCATCACTCGCAAAATGAGTTCAATGTGTGTCCTGCATGTAATTTTATTTATCGTTGATTAAAGATGGACGCCCAAGTTTGGACTCAGTTTACAACTGAGTGGAAATATATATATATATAATATATATATAAATGGTTTTACGTGTCACACGGTACGTTGATTTTGAAAAAAAAGCTCTCTTTGCACATTTGACTCTCAAATTACAATTTCAGGGAGAATGTCTCCTTATAAAGTTCCATAAAACCTTTACCTCGGTTGAAAAAAAAGTTTTTTGGCATTTTGACACTATCTCGAATTGAAATAAATTATTTCAATTAAATTAAAAATTAATCCACACAGCAAATTTATTCTAAATAGTTCTACTCTGTCAATATAAATTAATTTTAAAACAGCAGAAAAATATGAGTATGCCTGAAATATGTAGGGGGAATATAAAATGATAAATCATATTATCTGCACTCAGATATGATCATAGCTCATATATATTTTCTCAGCATTTGGGAAAAAACTTCTTTCTATTACGGTATGTTTTGTAAGTCTGTATTGATTATGAAGGGTTACAACAATATTTTCATACCACAAAACAATAAATTATTTACAACTGACAACTCTGGAAGAATACAAAGTATCCTATAACTTTGGTAACTGGATATGGATCGTGTATCCAGCATATTGAAATTGATGTTTTGTTTTATAGCATCGTTCTTTGCATACAACACCAAGAGTTTCTTCATAAATAAATGCTACACAAACTTTCTCTCTTGTTGGATATAATCTCCATAGTTGTATCCACTACAGAATTAGGAGTTTACAAATTTTAATTTATAAATGAAAATGAAATATTGAATAAATAGTGCAGACACCTTCTATGCACCCCAATAAATCTATCATAATCTTCCGTCTGTTCATTAACTCGGTCTTTGTAAACTTGTAAGAACCACCACTTGCTTTGTTTTTGACAAATTAGCCATAGATGAGAATTATTATTGATTGAAATCATATTTTCAAAATCAGAGATAAAGGTTTTTCAATCCTTTGCAATATCTCTTGTACCGTTAATGTAGTGAAAAATTGTAATTAAATGAATTACGAAAATGTACTTTATTATTTTAACTTTATTCTAGAGTTAGGTTATGTATTAACTTTATTCAACAGTTAGATTATGTATGAAAATGAAGATGATTATATTTGCTTTATGAATAGTAATGATTAAAATCGACGTAATTTATTTTATTGCACATGTACAAAATTGAAGCAAACCTATCATAACAACAGTACATTTACTTAAATTATAATGACTATTTAAAACCTAAGTTAAACTTATTACTCACCTTTTAATAATATGATTAATTATAGATTTACATATTATATTACTTAATTTTCGTATATTGATTTGTATGGGTCAAAGAAGACATACAACATCTTTTTCTACGTTGTTATAAGGTATTCGGTTTTTTGTGGGTGAAAAAGAAAAATCCCAAAATGAGGCTTTATAGTAGAATAATATGAGTTCAAAGGAAGATATTATAGCAACAAGAATCATGTCAGTTATAGCCATGTAGGTTTTGAAGATGATTTGTATGGACATCCAATAGTAACTGTATTAACATGGACTAAGATAGGTTTGAAAAGTGGGCCTAAATTTATCATATTTAATTTTGTAGTCCATAAACATTTTCAATGAGAGACCATATTATTATGCTATGAAAGAATATGCCTAGAGATATTCTAACGTATGTTGTATTAAACATTTCTGCAGCGTTCACTTAGAAAATAAAAAAATTTAAATGATCTTTACACTATCAGATGAGGAAATTCGTTACTTCACTATTGCTAACGAAGTAAGTTATAAAAAATTCATAAACAGTATCTTTTACTAGATTAATTTAAGCACAAATATTTTGCTAATGCTTATTAATTATTTGTTCTAAACATGTACTGAAGGCAATGTGTTTCTACAAAACATAAACTTTTACATATAATACCTATTATTTTAAAACTTGTAGTATCAATATATTATTATAATATAAAATAATAGATATATCTGTACTTTTATCATTGTACGTCATAACTATTTACAAGGACGTGTGAATCTTCCAAGAATATACCTTATAATATATAAATATTGTTTGTTATCATTAAATCATGGTAAAACCTATTTCCCTGAAATAGAATCATTTTGTTTATTGTGCTCAGTTACACAAGTACGGTTCTAATGTACTAACAGAACAATTAGATAACTAATAATTTATAGATACGTATCAATATATTGTATCCTTTATAAATGTGATAACAGCCTCATTATAATCTATAATAGGGTATTCTTACACCGACAATTAGCAATAGCGAGTTTCATATACACATGTATGTTATAGTTCATTTTAAACATAAATATAACCAAAGATTGTGCAACTTTAACAACAGAAGGGTACTACTGTGTGGTAGGAGGCAACTTTAGTTGAGTAATCATCATAGGAACTGTGTGCGTTTTTTTTCTTCTTCTAAATATCTTGATTGTGAATGCCTTACTTACTTAACCTTCGGGGAATATTTGTCATTACCTGAGTATATCAACAATTACTCCAATCTACAATACACTTACCCATTCTGATAAATTCACTATTCATTTATATTTTTTAATAAATTGTTTTCTTTCATTGTTCTATGAATAGGTAATAAACGAAATATTACCTTAAACATTCTGAATGCTATTTCGCTTACTTTCCTTTAAATTTATGTTCACAAGTATATATAAGTAAGGAATAACATAGAGTATGTCCCACGAAGGTATTTACATTTTTAAACCACCACCAAATACATATGCTTCAACTAAATTGTAAGATTTCTTTCATACATATTCGAAACATATCCAAAAATGTACCAACAAAGTTTTACGCTGATATCTGCAGTGGAAATAAAATTTGTTGATAGAAATGCTGTTTAAACGACAGCGCCATCTGCCAGAGAACAATATAACTATAGAAGTTCTGAACACTTAAACAGCTGGTTATTTTAAAACGAACACCTGTTTCTTTTATTTCAGATCATTGTTGTTTGACAACTTTTATTGTTCTCTTAGTCAACAAACATAACCTAGGTTGTTCTAGCTTTTTTCAGGAATGCCTTTTAGGATTGTGTTAATCGATGATACCAGTGATACCAGTAGACGGGTTTCAATTTAAATGATGATTTTTTCCTTAGGAAACATGTTTTACCATAAAAAAAATTGTATTATTTGTTAAATTGTGGTAATTAAATTTTAAAGTTATTAAAGTCTATAAAAGAATAAAAAGTTATTTTATTGCTTGCTAGAGTTTACACCATAAATCGCTGTCAACAGCCGCTATTTTATTTGTATTGCAGATATCAGCGTAAAAAAATGTTGGTACAATTTTGGATATGGTTGATGCATTTGTATTTGGTGGTTGTTTGAAAATTTAAATACCTTCTTAAGGTACACTGTATATTACATTACACCTTTGATACTAATCGTTTAGTAATAGAAGTAATAAAGATTGATATGTTGAGAACTATTTACAATAATAAAATATGAAAGTATTGGTGATTTTTTAAATTATTTTGAAAGACAATAAGTAAGGAATTTATTTTACAAACATTTAAATAGGAATTCTTCCAAAACCGCTTAATACACAAATAATATCAACAAACATGTATAATATCGAGCAGAGTTGTATTATTCCTTAACCAATAAGAAAATGATCAGATGTCTCTTATAAGAAATCCAATTATTGTAAGATTATTTTATTTAAGTAATGTTACTTACCATGTAAATATGAATTAATTGAAACCTTTTAAAATATGCGTTCCTAAAAGACTACGATAGTCTGCAATACATGTAGATAAATATATGAATTAAATAATTGTAAACTGTCATAGAGGAAACAAATGCGAATTTAATATTTGAAATTTACAGTTCAAGAGTAATTATAAATTTAATACTTAATTAAGTGTTGATAAAAATACACAAAAGGGATAGTCTGGGCAAAGAGAGCAGAAATAAGGTTAACGATAATCTAAGAAAACTAGTGTTTTAGATTGTTAATTAATTATTTTTTTGATTGTAGGCCTCATATGGAGCTGGCGTTTTTGGGTTTCTTTAGGGTAATGTGTTGTTAGTTTTTTTAATTTTTAAAAATTTGGTTGGGGCTTTAAGGCGAAAAACAATTGGAGTAATTTTACCATATGTTGTGAAATTGCTTTGAGATTTGAAAAATATTTGGAATGATCGTCGCCTATCTATTTTTATATTAGTTATGTTGGTGTAATGTAAGTGTGTAGTATTAATTGAGTATCGCCCCCAGAAATCGTGTAATCTGTTTTCAATAATTAGTTGTAATAAAAATATATTACATTCAATTAAAATTAAATTAAATTAACTATTAATATTTATATAAATATATTAAGTCTAAATATATAAATTAAGTAATGGAATTAGTTTCAGAAAAGTAGGTATATTATTTAAAATAGTTTTTAAATGTAAAGTTTTGATGAAAATTAATGTAAAAGCATTTGTTTTCCTTTCATTATTTTTGGACAAAGTAAATGGTAATATTATTAAGTTTAAGTACAAGTAAAATACTTTAATGCTATTAGAATGTTTAGTTTTTAAAATGTAAATAGATGTTAAAAATTGATTTGAAATGTTAAAGCGATTGAAACATTATGTTATTGAGATCAAAAGATTTTAGTTTCTATGATTGCAACTCTAATATCAACCCATGTGCTCTAATCTATTTCTGCTCTCTTATAATTTTAATTCCGATCGCTGCTTAAATTAACTTTGCTTGTATTTACCGTGGGGGTGTTACTGTTTCAGTCTTTGTTGCAATATAACACCTGACATACAAATGTGTCATTTACTATAGGTAAATATTTAACAGTCACAATATAAATTACAAAATATGTTTTCTATTGTACAATAATCACGGTTTTCTCTATTATTTAATTTTCATCTTTTACTTCTGAGCTGTAATTTTAATATATACGCAACTAGTACAATAATTCAGGACATTAGCTTCTATACTACTGGACAAAAGTTAGGTGATCTTACCCGTAAAACTGCTTATGACAGAAAACAATAAATTAAGACTTAATCGTAACTTTGATAATATTTTAGAAACTGTTAACGAGTAGGTCTATATACTACCTTCAAATTTTAAATTTTTGGTTCTAGTTTATTGAGATAAGCGGCTAATAAAACATAATTTTTCTTGAATATGATCAAAGCTTTCATATTAAAAAACCAATTAACTTTAAATTTACAACCCAATAATAATACTCACTTCCGATCGTAAACATTTATCTATTATCTCTCTTGTACATTGTATTATTATTTAAATCACGCAATAAGATTAAAAGTTCTGAATATAGTTCAGATCATTTCATACCTTCATTTCTTCCCTTCCAATCAGCTTTAAAATAATGCAATGTAAGACTAGCATAAATGACGTATTGAATTGCATAATCACGTATTAAACAAGATAACTTGCTTATAACTTATTTCAAGCCAGTTATTTTATTTTAATACACGATGATATTGAAAATGCAAACCTTATTCATTTAGGGTGTTGTTGCCTTTGTAACAGCGGACAACAACTCAGGATTAAACGGTGACATCAGTAAACAAAAGAATAAACTCTGTAGTAAACATAAAATTTATCACAACCTAGGAATGTCAATCAGTCTACATAAAAGTTAGATAAATAAAGGAAATAATCTTTATCTTCACAATAAAACAGAATTCAGCTATTTTGAACAATCGACCAGACCGCGTTTATATATAATTTCTAAACCATTATTTATATTGTTAAATAGTCTTTCTACAATTTTAGATGTAGTATATGCCCGGAATATATAGGACATTCATTTTGAAGTACAATTGAGATAAACATTCTAATTCTATAATATTTTTCCATTGACTTAGGAATAATTTTCTAATTCCATACATAAACACAGTGTACTCTATAACCACTTATATACAACTCCGAAGCTTGAGAGATCCGGTGACTGTAACTGTAATTTATTTTGCAAATTTAGTTATCGATTTTTTCACTAATAATTTTAAAGGGTTTTAATTTGTAATTTATTCAAAATAATAAAAATAAAAAAAGCTGGTAATAGTTTTGACATAATCCATCTTACATTGTGGCTTAATATTTAATTTTACAAATTTATAATTTTCAGTTTAGTGGTCTGTATGTTTTATTATATAGTAGGATTAAAAACATGCTTAACACAATAGACTATTTTTTTTAATAAACATTTTTTAAAGAAGATATATTAATTTTTTTAACATTTTCAAATGGAAGATTAATATAATTTCCATTTATCCTCGAATTAAATAGTATTTGCAATTAAGTAAAACTAAAATATGCCGGCAAATGTGAAATCTAGATACAACATATAAAAATCACCATATTATGGTTTCACTTATACGCATCCATATTTCTCCTTCTGAAACTTTTACATATTTTTTTATTCATTGAATTGGATCGTTTCTTTGTTATGTCATTCCAACCTATAGAATATTCGATCTTGTATAAACACGCTATATGCGAAGCAACATGACATTGTATAAATAACGATTTGTCTCACAGTCTCGCATACCATACAACTGTGATTCTTCTCAGTATCAAGCCGAGTTGTGGAATTAACTTTATGGAACCCTAAGCCTCGTTTTTACATATTATATTCTAAAGCCTGGCTTACATAAAGAACTGCATTTTGTATAAAAGTTGGTTCAGTCATAAGTTTATGTTAGTAAATATAATACAAAACAAATGGGTTTTAAAAATCCCTTCACTAATATACGGTTTAGGGTCATAATGTTTTATAATGTTATTCTAGGGGACACGAAAAATTATCTAACATTTGGAACCATTTATTAATTGTATGTTTAAAGCGTAAAAGCTGTGAAACTATACAAGTATTCTTCATCAAATTATAAGTTTCATATTATACAAGTAGATTAAATAATACCGTACTTATATAAATTTATTATATTATCACAATGTGGATTAAAACTTCACCCTAAAATGTTCCTGAGAACATACGGGGAGTACTTCTCCACTTTTATTCTAGAAAAATCAAAATAATAATAAAAAACCCTTGAAATGTTGGAAAAGGAAAACTAATTTACTTATAATAATGAAACTCTATAATATGTAACACAAAGCTCTTTCGTAATGTAAAAATTCAGAAAACCAAGGCGTTCTAACATAAGGTAGTAGGTTTTTAATGTTAAATTACATTCTATTTTCATTCTTAAACTTCTTCTTTTGTATTATGTCCTTCATTATGTGCTACGAGTAAATAACGCAAGCAGTAAATGTTCATCAAATCTCATTTCTGGTAAAAATGTTATGATAGTGACTACTCTCTGTGTAGTGAATACTTGCACTAAACTACAAATACCATAAGTTGGCTAAAATTGGTTTTGGGTGGTACTAAATTATAACGTAACCAATTTTACAACTAAATTGATTTATTATATAAATATGTGTTAAACCCTTCAGTTTAACACAGTTATTTACTGGGTGTACATAAAGTTTCAAACAAATAAAAATATTCTTAATTACATGGACATAGTGAAATTAATGAGCAATATCTCTATATAATATATTAAACACATTAAAAGGTATTTTTTAAATCTTGTTGAAGACTTTTCTCATTTTGTCTGTGAAATAATAGCAAATTATGGACATAAGAACAATTAAATCGAAACCATTAGCCTACCTGACAATTTCCCAGAAACGTCAGCCAGTCAATGATCTTGAAAGATATAATGCATTTGAGTAACACATATTTCATTGATGTTAGTGTCATTTCGTCACTCATGAGAGTACCACACTCTCATCAATGATTTGCATGTCCTATTAGGCTCACTACATCACAACTTTTTTATTCTTGTACTTTGCTGCCTCTCTGTAAAAAGGAGTGATATTTACACTTTAGATCAACATTGTCTGCATACACTGCATATATTTCCTAAACAAATATATGGTGAAGTTTACGGTGAAGTTCAATATGTGTGAACTTCAGATATTAAATAACATGTATTACATATATTCCATCTACATTCCTATTAAATAATGCGTAATCATACAAGTTTAGTTTCATAAAGTGTTTAGATCGATATTTGAATAAACTTCAGTCTTCTTGCTAATAATGCAACGTCAAAGTTACTGATGGTGATAAACTGCGTAAGTTAAAGCCGCTTTCTGGGATAGATGGATTACAAAAGTACCATGAGTTTCACATTATAGTTATCTACATTGTTATGTTACCTACAGTTTCAATTTGTCATTGAAACACGTGTTAAACAATTAACAAAAGTCGATATATTTAAAGTAAGCAAGAAACACAAGTTTTTTTGGATTGAAATTGTCTTCAAAAATTTAGAGCTGGTTGTTTATCTGAATTGGCGTGTTGTTATGTTTCTAAAAAGATATAGTTTTAATGTTTTTATATAGTACGTCATTTTTTGCAACATAGATCCAAACTATATTTAATTAAGTTATTGATAATATAAAATTCATTCATTTTTTAATTTTAAATTTATCATGGCTCATAGTGATAGAAACGAATGTTTAAAGCGTTAGTAACTCACACGATTTTTCAGTTGATTTTGAATATAATGGGGGATAGTTGAACCACCTACTATTCATATATAATATGACAAAAAAAATCTGTCACAGCAATCTATATTAGCTTGCATGCACTAGAAATTGCTGTTTAATATTGAATTGTATTCTACATATTATACTGGTGGTGTTGTAGGAGGGTAGTTGAGACAATTGCAGTAATGTATTACTTTATAAGCTTATTTCAAATATAAAAAAAGAAAATGTGACAGAGAAATTTATGAATGCATTGACATTCATACAATATATTATACTGTATTACCAGCTATGATTACTAGTGTAGATAAATTAAGTTTTGTATAAGTTTGCATTAATTATTAAGATAAAATATTTATCCGTTTTTTGAGATTCGTATATTTTTAGTATATTATTATTTTGTATTATTTTCAATAGTTATTTCATTAATTTCCTTATTATTCTTTATTTCTTACCATCTGATACGTTTAAGGGTCAAAGCGCCATATTGCTGTTGAAGACACTCCACAGATATGCAAATATTTCGAATAACATGCTATAACATACTGCATACGTAACAAATTTGAGATATAAAAACTAATTATTTGTGATCATATAAGTACTTATTTAGGTTTTGAGAGAATTCAATTACTAAACGTCTAATGAAATTTTGGTGTGTATAAGATCTATTTCCCTTCCAAATACTGATTTGAATATTACTATATAATAGATTTTTTGTTGAATGGTTGTTAATAGATTACTTTATGATAAATGCATTTTCACTCTAAACACATATATGTAACTGTAAGTCTTCTCGTCTCCTTTGTTGACAGATCCACATGCTAGGATTTCTCTACTGTTAGAGGGAAAAATCTATCAATTACTTAAGAGATGGTGATCAAAATTATATAAATTGGGTAATTGGATATAAACCAATGCGAATAATCAACAATACGTATTTAAACTAATTAAAATATTGTAGATACATGTAACTAATATTCATCACCAATTCAATTTAAAAAATCTAAATTGTAGAAGAGTTTTAGCAATTATGACACATGTTGTGACAATAGGAAGTTTTGGTCTATATTTAAAAATTAACAATACACAAAGAATAAATTATCTAATTATTACAATATTTTTAAAAGTTAGGGTGTAATTATTTTAGGTGGATATCATAGCGTTAACCAGAAAATATAAATCTGAAATAAATAAGAACCAGTTTAATAAATAAATTATATCTTTTGTAAAGAGTCAAAAATCATAAGATATTATTATTAAACAATAGACATGGTAATTAAATACTATTGCTTATTTTTAATTGTGTTATTTATAAAACCAATTTAACACCTTAAAAATATTCAGAGAATAAAAGAAATCTATACCTAAAATAGGTCAAGTTTGGAGTCTCCAGCATGTGCAAATTGAGTTGAGAGTTCCAAATGATTCATGCAGCAGTTTAAAATTATTTCTATTCTTAAAAAAACAGATTGTATCTTTTCAGTAAAATATAAATGGAAAACCAAATACAAACTTACTAAATATTCTTCTGCAATATCAGATATTTTTCTTATCTACTTTATACCTTATAGAATCAAAATAACACTAAATGAAGCAAGCAATTATTAAAGTAATTTTTGATTCATGACGTATCTATACCCTTAGCAATACGTCAATGCTTCGATAAATTGCATACCTTGATAGCTTTAGATTCGGTTCATAAAGTCATTAGACTTAACTGGTCTCAATAAGATAGTATAAGATATAATTAATGCACCTATTAATAACTTAATATGATTTATTTAATGTTGGGTCATATATTATGAACTTCTCTAAAAAACTACATTATTTATTTTACCTCAATAACGATAAAAAATAATAAATAACTAAAAAACAGATTATTTATTCAGCTAAAAGCAGGGAAATAAAATATTATTTATGTAACAATCGAAGCGTCGTAGAAACAATAATAACGACGCTGAATTCAAAACAGATTTAACCAATAGTAGAATGTATTTTAGAGATTAAATCATACACTAAATATGTATAATAGTGAAAACTCCAGAGATAATATAAAGACGGAGAACGTCAATTGAACACAAATAATATAAACACACAAATTCCTCAGGCATTTGTTTTTAAATCATTGAATAATTTCATCATTGCTGGGTTTAAATCAGCCCCATATAGTAGCTTAGTTTAGAGCCAGTTAAATTTTATCACCTGTTTGTAGATTAATATATGGTTTTATATTAACAATTTAAATGTTGGTCAACTTAATTAACCAGTTAAAAACTATGTATTTTATTTACAGTTATTTTGTTGTTGTTCAAATTTGTACTTAACTTCTCTCTACCTATAATTAATTTATATATTAATGGCATCGTATTTTTTATCCATTTGTAATTGTAAAAGTATTAGGTAGAATAGCGTTCTTCAAATTATATCTCTTCATAGGTCTATTCAGAACGCTATTTAACTGGAAATATTAAAATCGTTTGCAATTTTAGATTTACTGTATGTTTTTAATAATGGTTCTCTGATGAAACATGTATATATATATATATATATATATATATATATATATATATTTAGCACATGGAAGAAGTATATTCTATTATTATTTCTAGAATTATTTCCAAAATTTAAGCCTTCAAATAAATCTTAGAAAGGAAACACAAACAAAAATATTATGTCGGTTTGTTACGGTAACAAAGAAATGAAAAGGTAAATGAAAGTATGTTCTATTATGAATATGATACTTCATTATGTACAAAATGTGAAAAAATATTTTATCTTAAATAAATAAATTGTTATCTCAATGATTATTGCCTTATTGTGTTGCTGTTTTATTTTAATTTTTAATTTTGTTGTTGTCATTTTCTTATGTTATTATAAATACCATTTAATTGTTTTGTAACTAAAATGTTACATAATTTGCAGTACTAAGTTTTTTATTATTTTAAGTTTTAATTTATTTTGCCAGGTTTGAGCTATATGCCAGGTTAAGCAAGTTTGTCTTATAGGCGAGGGGATGTTTGTCTTTGGCTGCATTAGCAAAGTGCTCTTTGAAATAGATTTTATCGTCAAAATATTAAAGGAATTATAAAATCTAGAAAGGCAGCAATGTAATTATAATGATATTTCTTCGACAAGGGTATTGTATTTTTTGTTTCTGAAGTTTTCTCATTAAAAAATAGTCGTTTAAACCTCGTAATAGATACTATCAAGTATAAATTTTATTGGCAGTAATTATTTCAGTGTACAGAAAAAAGTAATTTGCTATACTAAATAACTTTTCTACAAATTGACATTAAAATAAGAAAAAAATATAAATAAGAAATACGCAGGATGTAGTATAGTAACATTATTTTGACTACGGAATATAATCAGTACCACTAGGCTGAGTAAGAACATTTGTTTGGAACATGCAAATTATGTAGTACAGGAAACAATGGTTTCTCAGGGTAGAGTCGTTTGTTTTGAGTATCTTTATTCCCCTTTGTCTGAAGATGAAAAATAGCTATTTCATTGTGTAATTTAATTCAAGAGACGAATAACAATAAATGTGGTTTGCAAAGGAGAATATGTAAATGTGTAGAGAATAAACTACAGTTTTACCAGGGAGTTGTTTCGTGATTTTCCTATCAATCATTTTAAATTTTCGATATGTTCCAAATAAAATGTTGTCTTTAGATAGTTTTTCAAGAATGGTTGAGGGAGCATGTTTAATTATTACACAATACATTCCGAGAATAATTGTATTAGCTTCAATTTCTCATTTTGTTTTTTCAAATAAGTAAATTTTACAATCCCTTAACTATTTGTCCATTTCTCCGAATAGTATATTCCGTAAATGATTTGTATAGACGACACACATAAAGCTAGACTGAAGGAAACTCGCTTCTAGGTCCACAGGATCTTCTCACGGAGACATAAAAGAAACGTTGAGCTTAACAAATTAACGGAGTTTTGGTTGGCTTCTGTCTCGTACTTGAAGCTATAACTTATTGTAGCAGCTATAAATGTCTAATCTATACATAGTAGTATCGTGCACCTTTATTCTTTCAAATAACATACTTTAATGATCCAATAGAAAAAGATAAGGTAATAAACTTTTCTATTGGTATAGAAAACAACGCCTTTGGTATTTTCAGAAAGTAGAGTCTTAAATTTGGCTAGAAAACCATGATTGTATAATTATTTCTATACATAATTAAGTCTTTCAATTAAATATAACCGAGATGAAAGTTAACTAATCTACTTTCAATCATATTATATACTGGGAACGAATAATTATCACAGAGTTTAGACAATTATTTTAAATTCATCTTTTTCGCTTTACATGTGACCTCGTGGGGTTTGAACTTATTTGTGCCACAGTTTTATCGGATGTCATAATGATATCATCGAGTTGGTAAATAGGGTTGGTTGTACCACGTACTCCTACATATTTTACTGCTGTCTCTACTTGTATAGCCAGTGCCAGTGACTTGGAACCATTGCCTTATCTGTAAATTGATTGTGTATATGCTACAGAATACAAAGCTAATTATAAAAATATTTAAGTAATAATAATAATTTTGATAACATACAGTCATTGTAAAAAACAAATATAAACAATATTATAAGTTGCATTATTAAATATGGTACAATATATTGATGTAAAATATAAATTATAATTGGAAAGTTAAAATTAAAACAGTAATTTTAATGTGAAATAATGTTTCATATGTAACGACGAAATCATAAATAATTGATAGAGAATACAAAAAAAAAAAAAATAAAATAAAAATTAAACGAGAAAGTAAAATAGAATAGAGAAATGAAACCAATAAAAATTTGATAACAATGAATACAATGATAACGTAATTCTCTCATACTTTGGTGCTTTATCAATTTATTTTATGATTGTATTTTCCTACTTTATTTATTACAAATATTATTGTTTAGTAACACAAATATACAGTTTGTCTTATACCTAAGCTGTCAAACTTTAGGAAATGATTCTGTGGGTCAGGATAATGAATAACAATAATGATAATGATAATGAATAACAAAGAATAAACTTTGTTGTTTATATATTTAGTTTTCTAGATAACCACAATTTTGTAAAAAAAATAGTATATTTGAAATGTAAACTATATTGAGTTCAGATTCGGTACACGCACTTTGTACGTTACGTTTTATAAGTGTAGGCCTACCAAAAACAAAGACTTTATTTTGTATATTGTAAGTTGGCGGCCGTTTAAAATATTTATTTCGAATATCTCGAAAACCATTAACTTACAAAAAAAGTTTCCTTTTATTTATGATAAAATCTGTGATATTGAATAAAAAGAGAAAATTTAATTTCTTGATAATTGTCTACAACTCCCATGATTGACCTAGAACCATTTTGTTTATGCTAAATAACTCGAAACGTGTACAAAGATAAATCAAACGTAAATTGTATTTATTAAACAAATTAATGGCATTTCCAACTTTGTCTAAATAAGCGTTTTATGAAAACAAAATTCTTCTAATTGTTTTGTTTTTATCCCTACCCAAAGAATCAATTCCTAAACTTTGGCTGCTTACTTAAGGGACACCGTTTGTATATGTTTCCTACTTCTAGAAATTAAATAAGGTATCATGGAACAAATAAAAAAGCATGGAAGACGGTTTACCTCGCATAAGTTTACACAACAGACAAATTGTTAGAGGGAAACCTACATGTTAGAATTTTTAAAATCCTTTCTAATTTTGAACGCTTAACTATGAAATGTAATATTTTATTTATATACTCCTATTGAGAATGAAATGTTAGTAAATGGTTTTGTACAAATGCTTGTGACATTTTTATTACAATTAAAATATTCTTAAAAAATTCTTCTATATTAAAAAAAAGTATTGTAATAGTTAAATCAACCATAGTGATCGTTTTTGTATTTATATAGATCACACTTTCATGAGCAATAAGAAATTAAGTATATAAAATACCGAATCTGAATTAAGAATAGTAGTAAAGTATTAAATTACACTAAAGCTTTGTTCCCAGATATATAACGTTGTCCAACATCTGGTAAACAAGACGTATTGTTTCAATTCATCACCGTTTGGAAAAGAACCAAGTCACAGTCTAAGCCTTATCTTAAGTTTAAATAAATGTTACGGGTTAGTAGGATATAGGACACCTGGGTTACGACAAACTGGGACACCTGAATACTGGGACACTTGGGTTACAAAAGCCAATAGGCCCCTGACGTCACTTCCAGAGACGTCATAACGACGTCACTGGAGATGACGTCATTAGGGTACTAGAGACTAGGGTAACAGAATGCCCTACGTGAAACAGGTGCCCTAAGTCTAGACGCAAACCAGATGTCCAAAGTACAATGTTAACTTACCCGAGGTCTTTCCTCCTCGACATCTCGACGAAGACTAACTAAACTTAAGATATACCTAATCTATAAAGCACAATACTACGTCACAATACTACGTCACATAGAGCTATGGGAGACCTGAGTACAGATTGACTAGCACTATGGGACACCTGAGCACTGGGACACTTGGGTTACAAAAGCCATTAGGCCCCTGACGTCACTGGAGATGACGTCAGGGGCTTAATGGCTTTTGTACCTCAAGTGTCCCATAGCGTTATGGGGCACCTAAGTACAGATTGATATCGCATAGCGCTATGGGACACCTGAGTACAGATTGACGTCACATAGCGCTATGGGACACCTGGGCACAGATAGACGTCAGCTCTAGTAACGTCATTATGACGTCTCAAAAAAGACGCCACAACGTCGTCACTGGAAATGACGTCAATGGGGAATTACTCTATGTTACTATGCTACGTCACCTAACCCCTACATCACACAATATTACAATACATAATAGTACATCAAACAAAATTGTAACCTACCAGAGATCTTACCCCTTCGTCAGTTCGATGAAGACTAACTAAAATTAAGAGATTGACTAACCTATAAGGGACACGCTACTCTGCTTGTAATTTCTTCTGTGAAGAACGTGGTCTTCTTCGCAGAAGAAATTACGAGACAGGTACAAGAAAATAGAAAGTTCAAAGCACCGTCTATCAAATTTGTTTAAAGCCCTCTCACCACGACAAGGCGATAGACATCTAAGAGGGGAATTTTGAACCCCTACATCACGCAATATTACAATACATAATAGTACATCAAACAAAATTTGTAACTTACCCGAGATCCGTCCACCTCGACATCTCGACGAAGACTAAAATAAAAACGAACGATACAATGATTATATAATAATACACTATAAAACACCAGATCTTTTACGGATATAGCCTTACAGGCGTTACCGCAGCACACGTAAGTCTCCAAAGTCTTGCAAAGATACATCTCCATTATCTGAAAAATCAGAAAGTAATTTGTTAGTATAAAAATACTAAACAACTTGTCCTCTGTGTTCTACGGGGTTGGAACCGTCATCTGGTACAGTAAAGCCGTATCAGAGCCCACATTACAAGCCGGGGTAAGCAGAAGGCTTACCCCTTGTGGAAATAGCTCCAAACCAACGCTATTTCCTGTGACCGCCACTCCATTACAAAATGCGGCCCCCAAATTATTTTTGTATTTTTACTTTTTTATTTTTTTGTATTTTTACTTTTTTATTTTTTTGTATTTTTACTTTTGTTTTTTTGTATTTAACTTTTTTAAATTTTTTGTGCATAGTCGTGCTATGTATTACTATGACATTCAAAGGTTTACGGGAGACTTAACTCCACGCCAGGGACCTTAAGGTTTACGGGAGACTTAACTCCACGCCAGGGACCATAACGGTTTACGGGAGACTTAACTCCACGCCAGGGACCGTTAGACACACACACTCTTTAGACAATCATAGTAACATTTAGCACTACGCAATGCACATTTACTATCTTTTTTATTATGCTTTGATAAAACACAATTGAAATCTACTCTCTCAGAGACCTTACACTGCGAATCCACCTCTAGCACGTTCCTGTGGAACCGTCTTAGGAATTTTGCTTTCTCTAACCCTTTAGTATATAAAATAGCGAAAGGTTTACACAGTATACGTATTAAATCTTCATTATAAGTCACGCCTCCTTCTCCCCACCGTATACAATGGTGATGTCTTTGTAACCAACGTGCTGTCCTTTGAGCTTTACTATTCAATCCCTCAAAACTGTACGGAGGTTTAAATACAGTAACACTAAAAAAGTGATTGCTCACAATTGCAAGTTCTTTAATAATATAGTTATTGTCATTATCCATAAACGCGTGAAACTCAACCACGGCGTACTCCATGTTTAAACAGTGTAATTTCGTCGTATAGCCTATCAGCCTCAGGTAAACTGCTAGGTACTATCTCGTCCGCGGCTAGGTTCTCATTGATGTATGCTTTCATTTCGTTTTCGAAATAAAATAATTCAGAAATACGACGTGTCACAACAGGAATAGAGTCTTCAAACGCCCCCCACTCCGATTCGTTCAAGGTTAAGGTTCGTCGCTCGTCGTTAAATGTAACATAACGAATACCAAAAATAGATTTAACCACAATCTCACCGTAGCTCAAGGTGAATCTACGATTACTTTTTTCACCTAATGCAGCAGTAATGTGAGAACCTTTAAGCAATAGTAATACTTCATTAAACAACTCTTGTGTAAAAAACACAAAATTCTTACCACCATGTATAAGCACACCGATTTCACATCCTGTATGTTGAAATAAACCAACTGATATGAATTTTGAACATTCTTTATTTAAAAAATGTACAGTCTTTAAAAAAACCCCGAGTTGAAGGTTAGGTATTTTTACGAGCTCGTCAATATCCTCCACGGTGGAGACGTTCACATTTACGTCCGTACTCGTTGACTCCATGACTACAAATAACCTTTTTGAATGAAACTCGCACCCTATGTACTACCCCCACCCTTATTTATCCCCTCTCCTCCTCAAATACAATTCCACCGTTAATTATATCCTCAAATTCTTCAATAAATATATGTTCCTTCTCATCACCAACAAGATGGTATAGTATGAGAGGAAAATCGTGTAACCTCGGGTCATCAAAATCAAATTGGTAGTATGTTAATTTACCATTTATATAGTCTTTACAAGAGGAATAATATCCGTAAGTATCAACCACACCTATCCCACCCACCAATACGCAATCACCATAAGCATACCGACAAAGATCACTGTCATACCTATCAGTTAAATTTTCATAAACACGGCTAGATATTTGCTCCGATTCAACTATATAATTTTTATCCTTATGTAAATCATAATAGAATATTTCACACAATTCTCCGTGAAACTCTTTCGGGTCTTTACCAACAAACGAGTAAAGTTTCTCAATCAAGTCATTAAATTCCTCTATTTGATCTGTAGGCACTAACCTGAAGAATGCGTAAACACTCCCTGGAAACGAATCGTATATACTCATGATGTCTCTTCACTGAATGAACAGGTTCAAACATGAACAGTTTTATATATATCAATGACCGCGCATGCGCAGAAACCAAATATATGATGTCAGTATACAACAATTACACATTAACTTTTTTAACGTTACCCGATAGGAGAGTATATACAATATGTGAGTCATGTAGAATGAGACAGTAGGCTGAAGTATTTGCAGGTATATTTGCGGAAGCCTCAATTTCCAGTCTCACATCCACAGGACCTGATTTAATAGAATCATTCTGTTTAGAACAATCAATTACAAAAATCGGAGCTTTATCCCGAAATTGGTCCAAACTGAGATACGGAGACGGTTCCTTTCCATAATAAGATTTTAGAAATCTTGCATACATCTCATACATGATCGAAACGTCGCCGTGCAAGTTGTCGTAAGGGAAATATTGTGAATTGAGATACAGTTTTACATTTGTAACATTACAACTGTCAAACAAAGTAGCATCTGCTTTTATTTTATTCTTTCTATCTTTTTGGAACCCCAATATAACATATCGAGGTTTTTCCAGCTGATTAGCTGTCTTAACGGTCCAAGAAATTTGAGTCGATTGGGGCAATGTTGGATATTCGTAAATTTCCCAAGTACGGAAAGGTATGTGTACAGGACTGTCACGTTCTATCATTTTCAAAATTTTCAATCTAAAAGTATCGGTTACTGTTAGGTGAGGAACTCTCCAGTGTATACTGAGTATCTCAAGCTTTATGTCTGTAGCATTGTCACTGTAGATAGCATTCCAATCAGTGGCTGATCGTAATAGTATGAGTTCTTGTTTCACATTCACTACTATCCTCTTGTAGTCCTCAAAGAACCCCATCAACAGCTTCAATGGTACAGAGAGAGTAAATTCTTCAACCTCTTTTGTTTCACCAATACCCAACCATCCCGCGTTACCTAACTTATTCTTCTCGTGTTCACGTAACGATAATAGATTTTTCATTATACTTGTAATTCCGTCATTTCTCGTACGGTCCACTTCGTTAGCAGCTATCTCATATCTAATGTCATCGAATAAGAACGCTACTGCATTGTTAACAAACTTAACAGATGCAGCTGTACCGTCAGCCTTCGTTCCACTCAATTTACCCTTGATATGTAACAAACTTTCAAAAGGGACTGTAATAACATCCTGTTGATTTAGTGGGATACGAATTTCATCGTTATTGCCATAAGTAGAGGACGCATATGGTCTGTGAGAATGGTATTCAAGACCTGTGATGACGTCATCGTAATTCGCAGCACTATCTATTGCCAGTAGTTCCATTTTTAACCTTGAATCCTAACGATCTAAGGAACAGAATATTCCGTCGTGTTAACTCGGCTAGGGGTCGACTTATACTGACGTCTTTTTTATACTGACGGTCGTTAAATACGAGACCCATTCCGTCGTAAGTGTAATCTGACAGACACAGTCTCCCCTCTGAAATCTACAGGAGCACCGATCTGATCTGTTAAACTTACTGTGATATTATGAATAGTTTTTACTTTGACAGGTAAATATATTATTGTTGGTGGAATGTCCACAATCTTGTACCCTGGAGGTACTTGTGGGTAAAACTCGTGTATAACATGACACTCTGTACCGTTTTGAAATGACCCCTTCACAATATTACACTCTATACGAATAACATTCACTTTAATTACATCAACTGGTAAATCAGATTCATGTTTAGCATTAGCTGCAAGGTCACCGATCTTAAAACCGAGTAATTTCCCGATAGAGTCCTCTTTAAACCGAATTAGCCTAGAACACTTTATCTCAGCTTTCAATGTATTATTGTTGGGTTTTAGGGTTAATCCATCCTTCGCTGGTAATTGTGACCTGATATATTTTTCAATATCCTCGATTTCATATGAGCCAGTAGGTATACTAATGTTCAATTCAACACTATCTTTATCTTTTGGATCTTTGCCGAGGTAAAATTTATTATTAATACCCTCCACTATATTAGGGATTGAATTGTAAGTGGCAAAGTCAATGAGACCAACCTCCCACTCACCATCATCCAACTCAACTGGAGGAAAGAAATCACACGAAATTGTAGAACTATTACCACTTAAAACGATACTCATGATAGAAACTTTAGACACAAATGTCCGCACACGACTGAGTTATCGCTTTGATGTCTTTTAAAGTTATAGTTGATATTAGCACCTGTACCAAAGTACCTAGTCAACTCGTTTGGCGGTCTAAGATTTCCAAAACTGTCGAAATACTCTACACTATTACCTCGTTTTTTATAACACACCCAATGTGTACCTTCACCGTTGATACTATCTAGGTTTACAATAGCATTTTCATTTTTCAAAGGCTTCGAGGGAAGACTGTCTCTCATGTAGACACCTCTAAAATAAGGGATTCTTAGTTTCAAGACATATTTCTCCAAATCAATATTTGTTAACGGTCTATTTGGTAACGAATCTAACAACGTTTTTTTTACCTCTCCTACGCTTTTTCTTACCACCACCTTTCTTATATGGTTTCAAGTAAAGACCCTTCCCCTTTAACTGTTTCAATAGTTGTTGTACTGTACGTTTTCCCCTTTTCCTCTTTCCACCCCCTAATTTTGTTTTAGCCTTCATTGCAGCTGCTACAGCCAAAGCGGCGGCACGTTCACCCAAAGACGCGTCCCCTGCTTTAACTCTACCCCAAGCCTTTCCAGCAAGTATTTTATCAGCTCCCCTACGTCTTTCCGAATCACCGTATCTACTATATGCTATATCGTGTTCCTTACAAGCTTCGTCCAAGGGGTTCACACCTTTATCTCCACGAGCAAGACGTTTGGCAAGTTTTGTACCTGGACCGCAATAGTTGTAAGACGGTAAATGTAGTTCAACGGGTAATAAATCAATTGCTTTATTCAACACCTTATCACCTACACTTAATAACGAGGATACAAGACCACAACCTTTTCTCTTTGACTTTCGACGTCTAATAGATGTTGCTTGTTTCGCACCCATTTATATACTGATCAAAAAGGTGAGTTGCGTTCTATTAAGAGTAAAATATATCCCATAGTAAGGTGTACAAGTCCTTGAGACGCTCCTCCTTCATACATGTAATTTTGAATACATCAAATATATCAGTATAAACCCCCGTCACATAACCTAAAAACTCATTGTATGCGTACACGTTATTTTCACCAAAAAAGTAAAGATTACCGTCTATATATCTGAAACCGCCACTTATAGTATTTGGTAGACCAGTGTAAAGATCGGTTATTCTGCCTTCATACAGACTTTGACGTGCACAATCATCATATCTCATAACATATGTGTTATCGTAAAATACCAAAGTCCTACCCTGATTACCATTAAGTACTGCGTTTAACCTTTTAACCTTTCTCCTCAACCAATCATCGAGTTTATACACATACTTTCTCTGTAAACTTGGGTATTCAATAAGATACACGGTCACGTTTGATACTAAAACTATATCGTTATTAGGCGCCTGATAAACAGAGGTTACACCGTCAAAATTTGTTGGTAAATAATCCAGCCAGTCCGTTATCATTAAGGGTGTTATGTTCAAGTCTCTTTTAGCTTTATCCAGATGTATTATCCATACATATTTCCCATAAAACAGATATATGTGATTATTGGCTATTAAAACTGTATTTACTTTACGTCTTATACTACATAGATCAGGAAGAGCCGTCTCTGTAGTAATGGTATTTTTTGACCGTCTTGTTGTTGTTGTTGTGGTAGTGGTAGTGGGAGCTGTAGTTGTTGTTGTTGTTGTTGTTGTAGTGGTAGTGGTTATCCTAGGACCGTATAGTTGTTGAATACTGTTAATTGTATCTTTGGAGAGATCTATTTGATACATGTCTACAATGTTACTAGGCATAATAGAATAGCGATACATTGTGGAATTTAAAACAGGCGAATGGTGTAGGCCAAGAGCGTGTCCGATTTCGTGTAAAAGGACTGTATAGAAAGATTGATGGCCATCCAAAGGTCGATTCATGCTAAAGTCCCAATTCTCATCCGTATCGAAATGAATTTCCAATTGCATAGTGGTCGGTGTGGGTAGTGTTGCGTGTGCAAGAACCGAACCTGTACCGTCAAAATCGCTAAAACACTTTGTAGCGCCATTAACCAAATTCAAATGATCCCTTTCAGCAAAAGAAATGACTATGTTGGGTGTAGAGCTGCACCGATAAAACTTTAAATTAGAATGCCTACTCCATAAATTGAAAGCGTACTGAACAGTTTTCACTAGGTCACGGTTACCACCACCGTACACGTACCATGAGAGCGTAGTATTACTCCATTTAAACAGCCTCGAGGCATCAAGCGGATTAACACTATCGTTATAACCACAGCGGCCATATAGCGTCACATCTAGCGTTTCAGGTGTTGTACTGTAGCTGTCACTGCCGAATTCTTCAGCGAGAATTGTACAGTGACAAAACACAAAGAAGACAAACACTCTGTTCAAAGTCATATTTACGATTGAGTTTAATCAACAAATTGTTTAGATATTTATTCTACATCCTTATCCTCTGCGCCCCATAGCGATCTCCAGTTCTTTACCCCTTCTTTAGGAATAGTTTCTTTACTGTATTTTGTTTTAATGGCACGTGCAAGTTGAATCAATTCCGTGTTAATAAATTTTTTCAAACTAGCTTCCGTAAGTTCAATACTGTGAACAAAGTTGAATTCTGCAGACTTAATAGCTTCGGCTAATTGATGGAATGTAATAGCATCCGCTGCTGAAGTACCACGAGCGACATTACAAATACGTTTTGCCTCGGCATTAAAACAGTCGTCTTTTTGATTTTTGAGTAATACATTATTTGTATTTAACCATTCATACATATCGTGAATATATTTTTTCAACTGTCGCAAATTGACTGCATCTACATCAGACGTACCGTCAAGTAAACCACTTATTTTCTTACTGTTAGCACTGAATATCTCACCAAACGGGAGTAAATGCACAGTATTATTTATAAGAAAAGCTAAATTGACCGCATCATCCATAAATAATGGAGAGCCGATTTTTGCTACTCTTTTTTGCGCAAAATTACATGATTGGCCGTCATTTAGTGGCAGTCTATTGTCAACGTACTGTTTGTTGACAGCATCCTCTTTACCGCTAGGCGTTTCTACATTAATGATTCTAGAGTTACTGGCATCAAATAAGCCCTCTCCGTTCTTTACGATAAAATTTTCCTTCGCGTATATAACGTTAACAGCATCATCATTTCCCACAGGTTTGCCTACATCTTGTATCCTATTATGATTAACAGAATACTCGGTCATAAGTTTGATTGGAATTAGAGACTCGAGATAACCTTTTGTTACGGCATCATCAACGTCTTTGGCCACCCCCAGACCTCCCAAAGGTACACCCTTTGTATGATATTTTTTTATTTTTTTGTTAAAAGTTAGACAATTTTTCTCTAGAGTTTCTAGGTTAACAGCATCTTTTTTAGTTTTAGGGTTGGCTACATTACTTAAGATTTTGCCCCTTATGTCGTAGTTTCCCTCAGGTGTAAGGTCATATCCTGTAACCCTAGACCCCGACACTGAACGAGTCTTACTAAGCTCTGAGTAACGTCCAAACTTGTCGACGCTCATTTTATTAATGATCTAATTTTTCTATTTCCAGAACCTTTTATAATCCCAGCTTCCCGTAGTTCTTCAATGATGGAGGCTATTTCGTTAGCATGTCCTGTATGACCAGCATCTATAGAGGCCAATAAGAGTCTTAGTCGGTTACAAAGTTCATTAGGGTTGTCCCAATATGAATATCCTCTCCCTGTGATTGTTTTAGAAGGGAATAACGGCTCTATAATGTTTCTATATTTTAGAGATCTGTTACGATTAACTACTTCGTTCGGATTGTATGATCTCTTGTGTGCACTGGATCTCAAACAGATATCTCTATACGCTTGTAAATCGGCATCGGTATATATTTCATCATCTGGTAAACGTTTAAACACCAACTCGTACAACCCGGGCGTCCCACTATAGTGTATACCGTCAATTATAATTTCACCATCGTCCGACAACTGAAGAGTCTTGTTTCCGATCGTCATAGAGTTGTCTTCGATTTTCGGCCCGTAACTGTGATCTATAATTTGACTTCTGGCGGTATCTTTCATCATTATAAGCATATATTTTCGTGCCAGTGGATGTTTGAAATTACTGTTTACCCAATTTTCAGATGTACTTTGCCCTTCAGGTGTTGACAATAGTTCCCTTACACTAGGTCCTGGTTGGTCCGGACTCTCGGCAATTATTTCAGTATCCATAAAACTAGGAGAACCCCATAAATTCCCCTCCTCCACCTCCTCATCCTCCTCCTCCTCCCCTCCCCTCTCCTCAGGGCTGATCACGTCCCTAACCTCGTCCTTAACCTCGTCTTTGACATAGGGTATAGACGGCGACCCCTTTATTTTTGACAACTCTTTAAGTATAGGGCTGTATTGTTTATTGAGCAGCACCTCTGTATAAGCTTCGCCTTGACGTATAGCCCGATACTTTTTTTTAATAACCTCCCTTAACCGTGATATCTCCGCTGTAAGGTTAGATGACGTCATGGTAATTCTATAGATCTGAAGAAACACGGATATTGTTTTCTAGTCAAGAGGAACTTTATTATATCACCAGCTGATGCTTTCAATATGTTAGCACTCCACTGCAACCCTTTCAGGTATCCGTACGTGTCCTTGTCAAAACGAGGAATGTGCTCGATTTTGTCCGTACTTTTAAATATAAAGGTTCGTTTTAGATTATCACGCCATTGAGCTATTTCGGCTACAAAGAGATAATCATTCTTTGGTGTGTCCTCCATAAACTTTTTAAGTTTAGCTATAGGCTGAACACTTTGCTCACTAAGCAGATACGAGTTTAATAATAAAAATTCGTCCAAATTTGAGCCCGTATATTTCATCCAAGACTGTAACAATTTTTGGTTAGTTACAGTATAATTGATACCGTCAAAGGATAGCCCGAAATGAACACATTGTTGAGGTACTGTAGGTAAGGCTTCCTTAAGAAACTCTACAGTGAACAAACCTTGAGCTTTATTGTTTACAGCTTCAAACTGTTTACCTCTGGTTCGTTTAGGCATGATGGGGGGAGGGCCGAACTTTACATTGTAACTAATGTCGATACAGCACTTTGCCTTTAAGGCCATTCTATATAGAGCTATAGGCCCGCGTATAGGTATAGTTCTCTCTGTGACAACTACACATTTGGAAGTGAAAGGTAAGGAGCTTCCATACTGTAACATATTCAAATACGCGTTCATATACCCCACCCCTCCGTGGGAGGGGGTGACAGTTGTATTGAACAAATCGGGGAAAGGTCTAAACCTCGAAATCATATTTTGAGGGTGTCTCTCCGTGCCTTTCAACATATGTTCGTTATATATAACAAGTTCAATAGGCACACCGTTTTTTTCACACTCGCTTAGAAATTTCAACCATATTTCCCTATTGTAAATCCTATCAGCAGAAGTAATCATGAGTAAAACTAAAGGTGGTAAGCTTTTACTGTGACCACCCCGCCTTTTATGCCTCCAACATCTTCTATTGAATATATCACCATATCTACCAGATCTACTACAATAGTTTCCACAAAACTGTTTTCTGTCCGTATAATACCATGAACATAAATTTGATTTCGGATTATGCAATTTACAAATGTTGGCAAAAGGCCGAATATCATTATACGTGAATATACGCATTATATATCTTTAATAAAACGGTCAAAACCAATTCTGTAACGACCAGTATCTTTTTCACTATCTTTATCTATCACAATAAAACCGTGTTTATTCTCCCAAGCAATAGCACAAATATTTCTAAACTCGTCAAATGAAACGTCTGTATTGACGTGATCTTTGTAAATGTGGCGTAAGTTCAGATCATCCTGTTTAAATACTATTAAGAGGTTTGCATTATCACGAATCAAGTGTTTTGGGATATTACTGTAAGATTGACCTAAATAGAAAGAGTCAATGTTATTATGACGCCCCATAGTAAAATAAGCACGTATATTGTTATGTTTTTCACAAGCGATATCATCAAATATCATTATAGAATTAGGTTCGGCCTCGTTTGGCGGGATTACGAATTCATTATCAGTGAATGGGTAGTATCCGACGTCAGAATTTTCAAGAATCTTTTCCAGGAACTTGTACTTTGGTTGGTGAAGGGATTTTGAAAATATGTAAACATTAGCAAATTTTAAGCCGTTAGGTTCAAAAAGTAAGTTAAATATAACGTTAGTCTTACCACAATTTGATGGTCCGCAAAGTAATGCTCTGATTGTGTTTGGGAGTAATGAGCTGTGTCTTTTATTTACAGCCTTTTTCTTGAGAAAAGTGTCGAAATTCGTCATATTCATTGAATGTAACGAGTGCTCGACCCTCATGATGACGTAATACTGAAGTTAAATTGATTTGTATGAGCATTATATAAGTTTTTTTAAATACTCTACAGTAACCGTAACCTAACCTAACCTATTTGACAATTTCCTTTTCACTTACCCATGAGTTATGTGTCTGATCAAACCCTAGCCATTTTACAAGGATCTTATCACCTCTTTTCTTTATAACTTTCTCAACAAGATATACATTACCTATTTTTGATCTATTTAATTCTTCACCATAAAACCCGCCTTTTAAAATTTCCCCCTTCGAGTCTTGTAGAATATAAGTTATAGGTTTTGACGGTACAATAGCGTAAACTGAGAAAACCTCGTTTGTCCAATTAGGTAAATAACCTTTAACGAACGTCTTTTTAAATTTGGAAATTCTAACTTTTTCATCTAGTTTAAATTTGGGTATAGCTTTTACGGTTTTACGATCTAGTTTTTGTAATAATAGTTTCTCATGCTTTTTCAATACGTGAGACGGTTTCATTCCTATGGTACTATGCACTGTATTATTATATGATTTTAATATTTCTTTTAAAAGGGTTAACCATTCATAGCTGCCCCGAGCCGTAAATTCACACCACATTAGATTTTTTAACGTACGATTTAACCTTTCGACTATGGAAGCTTTTTTGTCAGAGTATGTATGGTAATGATTAATGTTATATTTTACCATTAACTGTTTCACACGAGTGTTGAAGAATTCTTTCCCTTGATCGGTTTGCAAATGTTTCATACGATGTTTTTTAAGTATAGGGTCTAAACATTTAGCTACTTCAACGCCTGATTTTGTTTTTAACGGCACAGCAAAAGCATATTTTGTTAAACAGTTTATCATTGTCAATATATACTTGAACCCTTTATTTTCTCTCGCATAAGGGATCATTTCGACCAAATCAGCCTGATACAGGTCATTTATACCTTTTAATGTTACATTTCTGGTCGGGTAACGCCTACGAGCCGGTTTATGCAACTCTGCGGCAATAGCCTGTCTCACATTCATTATGAAAATGATAGAATTTAGAGAATAGCAGCTATTTATAAAATACGCATGGTCTTGTATCCATAGGGGACTGTATCATACTCTCCAAATCTCTTTCTTTTAGCACCTGTTATACTAAATTTTTTCTTTTCATTTATTGTAACAACTTCACGAATAACGGATCTCCTAATTTGATTACCACTTATGTAAATTGGTTCGTTAATGCTGTCAACATCGTCTTCGGTGTCAACTAATCTTTTTAAACAATCAAAGTTTAGTATCTGCGAATTTCTAAAATTTAGTGTGAAACCTTTAATTTTACAAACCGTAACGGTCTGACCTGTATTTGTAGAGACTTTGTATCCGTATGTTTTGGGACCTCCCGAGACAAACTCACTGATATATGAATCTGGTCCATATTCTGTAAGTTCATCGGTCATTTCGCCTAAATAGTCACCTGTAACTACTTTATGTTTACCCTCTTTAAAAAGATATATTACACTATCTGTGTCAAAGTATAATACTTGCTGGCCTAAAGCATCAAGATGTTCATACAGTTTAAGCCGCGCCTGACTAGTAGTGAACGCAGCCAACACGACATTTACTGTAGGTAATATGTCGGCAGATTCTTCAATATACTCCCACGATACAAATAACGTTTCGTCATTAATTTCTTGGACATTTGTTACTACAACGGAAGGGCTACATAATAGTTGAAACAGATCACTAGATCTCCTTATAATTCTAACTTTAGATTGATTCTCCTTTTGCCCAAATTTGCCCCAAAATGAATTTAACATTAATTTTGCAAGCGATCTTAGACCGCTATTCTTTTCAATTTTAGTGGAATCAAGTCTAATACTTTCATGTGTGAAATAGTCTTCGATATATTTACATTTATCCTGCTCTGTCACGCACCACGATGGAAAACCTGATGCCTCCTGTTTTATTTTTAAAAAAGTGTTTATAAAATCGGTAAACAGGCCTCCCTTGTCAAAAGTAGCCATCTTGTACACCCAAAGCTCATACATGTCCAATATAATGTAACCTTTTTGTATAGCTTTACGGATTTCACTCATTTCCCAAGTACCCGATAGGGCACGTTCTTCAATATCGTGACAACATTCATTCGCATTAACATTTTCTCCACATGTTCGACACAGCACAAACATTAATTTGTTGTACATTCTTACAGGTAAAACCGGTAAATATAAATTATTTGGAGGCAGTATTTTGCATTTTAGGAGCCCTTCAGCGTTTAGACCTTGGGCCTTACAAGCCTCGTTACCTATGAAAATCTCAGGGTGACCTACAGGATATTTACCATACTTACATACCCACGGATATAATGAACAAACGTCCACATAATGTATGGATTCTCCTTCTTTACATAAATGATATGATTTTGTATTCCCAGTTCTACCACCAAAAAATGCATCACGTGGGTTTAGAGGTAACATATTTAGTATAGGGTGTTTTTCTAGGTAGGCAGTCTCGAGAGGTTTGTCTTTCTTTAGTTGCCTAAATCTACATTCCCACATTTCGACTACAGTGTAACCGATTGACGCAAGTCTTTGTGTTTTTAATTGCGTTCTCTCGTATCTTAAATTGAATGTATCGGCTGAATCGTTATGTAACTCTTCATCCCGATTTAGAGGAAAACAGTCGGGGCATCCGTGATAGTAACACCCGTGAAATTCAAATATAGTGTTATTTGAGATTCCGTCGACACTCATCCCATTAATTTTGACCTCGCGACCTCTACCTGCGTGTTCTATCTGTGTTCCTATTTGGTCCTCTTTATATGTTAACCACTGCAAAGCGATAGATGACTGATTATCAATCATTCTGTATCCCTTTCTAGGTAAAATTCCGATTGTATCCTTTTTTAAGAAATTACGTCTGAACGCTAGATTACATGCACTAGCTATTGTGACGGCCTCTAAAAAAGGGTCCACATTACACTGATCTAAGAACATTTGTCTAAATTTAAGACACGCTTGAGCTAAGATATCAACGTCTGATATACAATAAGCTAAGAGTTCTACTTGAAGATTAAAAACGTAATTGTTCTGAATCTGTATATTATACCATTTAAAAAAATCTTTTCGACTCTCGTCAAACATGGAATCAGGGTTGTAAAAATCAATAGACGGCATAGGTCCTACATAGTTCTGGTTTTCTCTTGTATTGAAAAGGTGAGGAAAGTACCCCTTCTTTTTTTCAGGAGGTAAATCGAACGCTTTAGGTAATTTTGATAATGCCATAGGCATATAATTAATGGAATCGATAAAACGAACATTATCTAATTCTAGTAATATTATCTTGGTACCTCTAGTTATCAATTCAGGTGTGAATTGAGTTTCCTCTAGAATATATTTTAAAATAAATTGTATATCAAAACCTGAACCGTAATGCGATATAATACATACATTTGTAAAATATTTCCGAACATTCATGATATACTCCATAAACTGATTAACAGGATTGGTATTGAAAATGTGTAACTTATCATGCTCTGTCGGACAATTATTAGGACACGAATTACAATATTGTTGTGAAACACACAGATTGACTTTATGAACTCTAACTTCGGGATTTGAGGTTGATGGTGTATCTTGGGTCGTTTCTACATCGAAAAAAATCAATAAATATCCGTCCTTTTTAGGTTTTTTGATATCTATTTTCATATAACATTGATGTCCGGGGGGTCTATATTTTGAACAAACACTACAGTATTCCTCATAACATGTATGTTTCGGATGTTGTCTTGTCTTTTTAAAACTACGGTTACAATTCAGACAATATTTTAGTATGTTACACAACGTTGTCTTGTGCTGATTAAAACAAGTCTGATTAAGGAAATTCCTATTACATTGGTTACACGTTGAAACGTTACCATCTTTTTCGCAAGGTGGTGAACGCCTACATGAGCTGCAAACGTTTGAACAAACATGATCACCTATCGTGTTGTAAGGAATGTGACAGTTTTCGCAAAAGTACCCACACGCAAATGCTGAAGTTAGACTGGTTATCAGATTGAAATGATTTTGGTTGTACAATAGATTAATTTTATATTCGGCATTAGGTATATGTTGTTCAAATAGTATATCACGGCCCCTAGCCCCATATTGATAAACAGTAATTTTATAGTTTTTTAAGTGATCCTGGAATTTTTTTAATTCTGCAATACCGGCACCGCTTTCAGGAATAGTTACATTAGCATCGTTTAATAGTTTTTGAGTTTCGGTTGTTTGTCTTTTACATCTGTATTGTCTAATAGCATTGTAATATGGGTCTTTTTTGGCGTGCGCAATACCAACGACCAGGGCTCTAGGTAGACATAAATTGTCTGTATTGTTTATAACTACAACACCCTTCCTAGATTTACACTCTTCAGTAAAGTCATTATAATAAAGACCTCGTCTACGACCTAACCCTACTGGTAGGCTAACTTTTGTGCATGTTAATTGAAATGTATCAGTCCACGAGCCTGACACTGAACCACTCTGGATTATACTACCGATTACAGCCCAAAGGGTATCTACTGAAATCTCAGTTAATGGTCTAAATGCTATATACCCTGGTGTTTGAATTCTCTCGTTTTGGAACGTGAAACCGATTCTATCATTTTCATTACCATTTTGTTTCATCTCGTTAACTAGTTTTTGTAACCCCAGTTTTAACCAATCGACGGTATTAACATGTTTTGGTGGAGTATTAAATTTGAAAAGCGTTTTCGTACCTGTAAGTCGATATTTTCGAACATGGGATGTCGTTGTACTTATACGGTTTATAGGGTCCATTATATCTTATAGGTAAACTATGGTAATATATAGAAATGTATTTGCCCCCAATAGCACACACACACACACACAGATAAATATCAAAATTATGTATATAATAAATTAAAAATGTGAATAAATAATCGTATAATACAGTATATATCGATAGTATAAATCTTTTATAACTATATAATGAATAAATGATATATTAAAAGTAAAGACAATCGAACTATGAAAGAAAATCAATAGTCGTATGAATAATTTTTACATAGAGTAAACAAAACGATTTGAATATATATGAATAGTTGTTATAGAAATATAAAAGTATATACAAGAAGATTTGAACTTACTCAGATGACTACTGGAACCAAAGTGACTGCAGGAAAATCAAAATCCTGTTTCCCCAACCATACACATGAATACATGTATTGTTCCGGAATTATACAAAGGTACATCTGATGATAATCTAATACGGTCCTATACACATGCACAATTAATTATATCCTGGCAAATATTTTGCTCATATAAAAGTTATAGGACCATGCGTTCCCACACATGTATGCAATTATTATATCCTGCAAAATATTTTGCTCAATTGTAAGTTACGGAACCGTGAATTTAATATGTGCTCACAAACAATCAATTATTTTGTTTACCTGAAAGTTATAGAACCGTAATAATATGTGTTCGCAAACACGCGCTTCCTACTAATTATTGTTTTACTGTATGGATATAGCGTATTTCAAAAACAATGTATCCTAAATAATTATAGTAACGATTCAAATCAAAAACTATTGTTATATTTTACTTACATAATCTCTGGTAGCAATCTCGAAACTGAAATGGTAACAGGGAATCGAGACTGAGGCTTTTATAGTGGGGTAGTTATGTAGCCTAGGGGGGTGATAATTTGTATATATCACGGTTATTTTTGTTAGACCAATGCAATGCACTTACATGTGAACAGATGGTAAGCGGATATTTATTTTTGCATATCTCCCACGTTGTGATTTATTGCATACAAACACATGTGTTATTTGTATGTGAAGATGCGAATATTTATTTTCGCATATCCCCCACGTCGTGATTTATTGCATACGGACATGTGTGCATGCGTGTGGTAGTTGACAGACGCCATATGTTCTTTGCTAGTGCAAAAAATTTGTATGACTGTGAGAATAGTGCATGTGTAAAACTAATTACGTATAGGGTGATTCGAAAGTACCGTATCTTAAACAAATCTTGTTACTGATATAGAATTAAAACTTTTTGGGCCATCTAACGATATCTCGTCATTTGTGGAAAATTAATTCAACATAAGAAATTAAATAAAGTAATAATATTGTTATTTTTGAAGACTAGATAATTCACGGTAAATTTTGTAAATAGTAATTTACAGTGTTTCACACGATTTAATGTGAGTACTTGATTTCAATTTTTTACAGTTATTGTTTAAGCTAGAATATGGGTAAAATTTAGAGATAGGCTAGGTTTTGGTTTTTACTATATTTTTGCACCTTTCTGTGCTTGTCTTTATGGAATTTTCAGGATTAATATAGACCGTAATAAAATGCTACAAATGATGTTCCCCATTTTGTACTTTTTGTTTGTTTTTAAAATAGAAATATTTGAATTTAGGTCCGTTTATTTATCTTCAATTCAAAATATATTTTTAATTCCGTTATTAAATAGATTTTTGTGAATTTTGATAAAGCTTGCCATATAAGTCTATTATTATTATAGTGAGCGGATTTTATATCCTACATCCGAAATTCTGATTACACTTTTTACACACCTTGACAAATGTTTGGATCTAAGTGGGGTAAAACTTAGGTAATATTAACAAATTATAGTTTGGACTTACGGTTATTCTTCGTCGCTACTCGATGTTGAGTCCCGACGGCATTTGCCTGTCAACCCTGACGTTGATGGAATATCAGGGTCAAATATAGGAGGCTCTGGGGAAGGCGACGGCATGGTCTCTCTACATGTCAGATCCTGGTCATGCTGCTGAGGCTCCGGTTCCAGGTGGGGTTGAAGGTCCATCGGCTCCTCCAGAGGCTGTTCCTGATGCCCTACGTGGTGAATTATTTCTGGAAGGTCCCAAGGTTGTCCACTCAAATATGAAGGGGTGGGGATAGCGCTTACGTTAGCGCTTAAGTCCCAGGTGATTTTTGGGCATCCAAGCCCGTACAAATACCTCTCGGTCCTTTGAATGTGCCTGCAAAACGTATTTCTTATTATTATTATTGTTTCTATATTGTATTTTTACGAGTTATGTTTCTTTTTATGAACAACTTACCTTTCTGTTCGTCTCCAGATTCTACTCAAATCGTATCTAACTTCATTGTCGACGTCTTCGGAATATTCTTCGTCCGAAGAATGATAGGCTGAATCGTTGTCACTCATAATTAAAATTGGATTGAATTAATTCAGTTTAGGCTCGTAACTGAATGTCAAGTTAATGTTTCGCATATTCAAAAACCTGGCAGTGGGGGGGAAGCGTGACGCTAGCTGTAGAGGTGGGAGTTAGCTCATGTACATTATATGTAGACTTAGTCTAATCTGAACTACAGGGAGCAGCAGGACACTATGAGCGATTGCGTTGACCTCTTCATTGGGACGGAACTACCTACCTTGTTCCACGTAAGTAAATTATTATTTTTGGTGTTATATTATTACAAAAGTGTTTTTATTTTTCTTTATAAACATTAACAGATTCTGAGGTGGAATTATTATTATTTGGTGTTACTTTTGTTCATGTTATGTTTTCAATTGTCGTAGCAAACATTTATGATTTCGGGAGTTGTTTATTATTTTCGTTATTACTATTATCGCTGCTGTATTTTCGTTATAAACATTTATAAATTCAGGGTTGGTTATTCTTTTATGTTTTTTTTGTAATATTACAGTTGTATTATCGACTATCGTAGCATTCCTTTATAGTTTCGGTAATTTTTATTTCAGATTAACGAGGAACCGAAAAAGGAGGATCCTCCTAGGGTTCCACCCAGGCCTCAAAGGGAGTGTTATGAGTTCATGATTGAAGAGTTGGATTGGGGATGCTGGGGAGGGGAAGATGAGGGACCTCCCCGGATTATTGCTTATAGGATTTGAATTGTATATATTTTAATAAATGCTTAATTATTATATTTATTACATGTGTTATGGTACGTTATTTCTCAGCCTCAATCAGTATGGGTTTTATAGTGTATTATTATATAATCATTGTATCGTTCGTTTTTATTTTAGTCTTCGTCGAACTTTCAAAGGGGTAAGATCTCTGGTAGGTTACAATTTTGTTTGATGTACTATTATGTATTGTAATATTGTGTGATGTAGGGGTTAGGTGACGTAGCATAATAACATAGAGTAATTCCCCATTGACGTCATTTCCAGTGACGATGTTGTGGCGTCTTTTTTGAGACGTCATAATGACGTTACTAGAGCTGACGTCTATCTGTGCTCAGGTGTCCCATAGCGCTATGTGACATCAATCTGTACTCAGGTGTCCCATAACGCTATGGGACACCTGAGGTACAAAAGCCATTAAGCCCCTGACGTCATCTCCAGTGACGTCAGGGGTCTAATGGCTTTTGTAACCCAAGTGTCCCAGTGCTCAGGTGTCCCGTAGCGCTATGTGACGTAGTATTGTGACGTAGTATTGTGCTTTATAGGCCGGTTATATCTTAAGTTTAGTTAGTCTTCGTCGAGATGTCGAGGAGGAAAGATCTCGGGTAAGTTAACATTGTACTTTGGACATCACTGGTTTGCGTCTAAACTTAGGGCACCTGTTTCACGTAGGGCATTCTGTTACCCTAGTCTCTAGTACCCTAATGACGTCATCTCCAGTGATGTCGTTATGACGTCTCTGGAAGTGACGTCAGGGGCCTATTGGCTTTTGTAACCCAAGTGTCCCAGTATTCAGGTGTCCCAGTTTGTCGTAACCCAGGTGTCCTATATCCTACTCGGGTTTCACATACCGTACTCATTAATTTATGTATTTTGAGATCTCAATTGATAATTTTAGATACAATATTTAAGATATTATGTGATCAGATAATGAATGTTTTTGTTAGGCTTTTATCGTAAATCACTCCTTTTGATATTTAAGAATGTGAAAATACATTTATACTTTTACATGTTTGATAGTCAGATTATTAAATTCTTTTTATTATTTTATATAGGGTAAATATTATTTGTCCACATGTTTTAAAATAATATTTGTTATTTTATCATTATTAGTAAAACGTATATACCGAAACATTACAATAAAAAGAAACCATTTAATATTTTTAAGGAGTATGTTTAAAACCCTTATTCGTACTTGATAATGAAGAAGTCATCTAGCTGAAGCATAGAAAAAAAATGATGTAATGGGCAATACACACACACACACACACACACACACACACACACACACACACACACACACACACACACACACACACACACACACACACACACACACACACACACACACACACACACACACACACACACACACACACACACACACACACACACACACACACACACACACACACACACACACACACACACACACACACACACACACACACACACACACACACACACACACACACACACACACACACACACACACACACACACACACACACACACACACATACGTGTATTGGTACCGTTGTGAGGATGTGTGTCCCCTACGACTCTTGTGAGAAAGGTGTTATAAATCGGTTTAAAGTGATTCCAGCTATACGTGGCAATTAACAAATTTCATGATATTTATGAGTTGTTAGGAGTGCCAAAGTTTATTCGTTGAAATATTGTTTTTTTTAATGTGTCCTAGACTATTTTTAGAGGGCTATAACGGTTTTTGTGTTAACTGTTTTGCGAGGATATGTGTTAGACTTTGTGAGCCTTTTGTGTAAACCTTTATGAGGAGTTTAAATGTCTCACTAACTTGTAGCCCCTTAGCTGTAACAGAACCATTTCCCACATATCTAAAGCATTCGGAATAATAACAACTATCAACATTTGTGCAATGTTCGAAATTAAAAATTAACATGTATATTCTTGTGTATTTTTTGTCATTGAACTCAAATGTTGCATTATTTTTCGATTTGAACAACGGTTCGTCTGTTAGTCCGTCCGACGCCAACAACTTTAGACTGCTCAAATTTAACGGACTATATTCTTATGTATTTTTTGTCATTGAACTCAAATATTGCATTCATATTTCGGTTTGATCAACGGTTTGTCTGTTAATCCGTCTGTCCGGTGCCAACAATTTTAGAATGACAGAATTGAACAAATTAAACGTTATATTGTCGTGTATTTTTTGTCACTAAACTCAAATATTGCATTTATATTTCGGTTTGATCAACGGTCGGTCCGTTATTCCATCTTACCAAGCCCAACAACTTTAGAATGATCGAATTTAACCAATTAAATTAAAATTCTTGTGTATTTTCTGTTGCTGAACTTATATTTGGAGAATGGTATGTCCGTCATCAAAATTTTAATTTCTTACAATTCATGTATTTTTATTTTTTTTTATCTAAACACAAATATTGTATTTATTTTTTGAGTTCGCCAACGGTTTGACCGTTAGCTCGTCCGTCATAAAACAAATCGGGCATATTTAGATAAATACCGAACATCTGAATATATCTATATAATTTATTGCAACTGAATACACCTCATAAATAATAATGTATGTAAAAAAAAAGTTTTCGTGTATGACCTTATAAAAATATTATCTCTATATATTGAAATGTCAGAAGTATGCAATGACCTACGATAAAATATAATGTCTTAGACCATAAATTAGCATTTTTGAAAAATAAATAATACAAATATATTGATATCACCAGGGATTCAAAAAATGTTCAAAGTCTATCATTAATGATTTTTGAAAAGCAAGAATTTATTACCATATAAAACAAAATTAACCGAACCAAAAAGCAGGGGTTTTATTCTGCCCTAACCTACATATTCAGAATATAATTGGATTACAAACATATAATTAACTATCTGCACAGTTAGAGAATTTTAATTCCTATCATCCAATAAAAGGAAAAAAAATCTACAAGCCAAGTAAAAAAGATAAAAAGACGTTTATGGGGGGGGGGATAATTCACATATACACGATATTACTGTGTGTGAATTGAGGTAAATTAATTTATATAAAATATATATCAAAGAAATTAATTAAAATCATTAACCGAGTAAACTTATTTGTGTAAATTAGAGTACATAAAATAAAAAAATTCGAAATTGAGAAAAATATAGTCAAAAAGTAAAATTATATATTGAGTTGCAGAAAAAAAACTTTATATAAAATAGAAATACATAAAGTCTGCATTAATGAAAAAAATTAATAATAGTAATGTAAGAATACGTTAAAATTGGTTTACCTAATAGTTTGGTTTTTAATAGTTTTAATGCGAAAATAATACATATGTCATATTTAATTTATTATTTCACTACATAAATCTATACATTATAATAAACTATATTTATCCCTGTTAGTGTAATAACTCTGAGAATAGTTTCTTAGTCACGATTGACCAACAATTCATTTTTAGACAAACCTTCAATACTTTTAATTTCTACAGTCTACAACTAAAACAGGTTGTCAATGAAACCTACAAATTATGAATCCAATAAGTATTTATTCGAGCTAAGGCAATAACAAATTTTTATCATTTGGTACATGAACAATTTTATTATTCTTTTGCAAACATGATTCTTAGTATATTAAAAAAATGAAACTTTATCATTGGTACATGAACAATTTATAACTTTTTTGCAAATATTATTCCTAGTATAGTAATACAAATAAAATTTAATCGTTTTGTACAAGAACAATTTTAAAACTTTTTTTAAAACAAGATCCCTAGTATATTAATAAAAATGTAACTTTATCATTGGTACATGAACATTTTTTTAACTTACTGGCAAACATGATTTCTATATAAGTTCATAGACCTAAATAACAAAATCATATAAGTTAACTGTCTTCAAGAAAGAAATAACTTAATAATTTTGAAAACTTCTTAGAGAACACTTGTTTTTGTAGTAATAAACAAACAACTACCACTTTACTATAATACTTATACAGTTCTAATTTGAGTATTTAATAAATTAAATTGGTACAGTCTTTAAAAAGTCAAGAAAATTCTCAGTTATTTTAATTTACTTCTAAGTTATCCCACAATTGTTACTTTTTTTTAAAATCAAATTGTATACACACCATTTTATTTTACTCCAACCTCTCTCTTCAAATTGTGGATATATTTTAATAAAAATGTCATAATCTTTTTTTCCCATAACTTTTTTACATAATATACTTTTTAAAATGAATTTATTCACAATTTCCAAGTCACTAAATTTCAGTCCAGCTAAATTTAACACTAGTTTTTCTTAGTATGCCTCTCCCTTTCTGTTTTTTCAACTGTTTTCCTGGTGCTTCAAAATCAGAGAATTCAGATTCTGATTTGCTAACTGTGTTTTTTCTTTTGTTACAATTGTTATTTTCTGTCTTTTCAATGTATGAACTTTCAAATTCTAAGATGGAATTATGATTGTTCCTGGTCATAGGCCTATTTTTTACTGTTTTCATTGACAGTATTAACTGGAAGGTTTTCTAACATAAAAAGCTCCGAGTTTGAGTCGTCAGATTCATCAGAATCTTTGTATAATGTATCATCTACAATAGCAATTGATTTTTGTTTACTAGTAGTGTCTTTCATTTTAATGTCTATTTCAGACAAAGATTTTCCCTTCATTTCCCTTAATCGTCCTTGTTCTAAAGTCATTAGTGTTTTGCTAATTTGTGTTTTTTGGACCATTTCTTCTGGCATGCGGTAATATTGCCTATGGACTCGTATATTGTGGCCAAGAAATTGAGCTAGATTATCCAATTCATTTTCTTTTAAATTTAATACCTAGGTAAGGCATAATTTATGTATAGATTATTCATAACATTAAGGTGTTAGTCTTAAAACTTAGATTTAGGTAATTCTGAAAAAAAAACACATTTCTATAGTATCTTGATGAAATTATTTTTTTTAAATCTACAATGACTAAATGTAATACATTCAACAGACATAATTGGCAGAAACAGTTCTAACCACTTGAGAGAAAAAATTATTAACTTCTAAACTGAATTGTAAGGGGTATTAATGCCACTTCATTCTGATCTGTTAAAAATATTTGTCAAGTTCAAACAAATTAGGACTGTGCATGCTTTAAGGTTTTACATGCTTGTTGTCTAATTATAAGTTTCAATATCACAATAATTGAGGGTTAGGCCTAACCTTAATTACGACTATCTGCAGATTAGCAAATAAAGTTACATTGGTCCCTATAAACAGTAATTTATAATGTTTATAAACATACATATGCCTACTCTTCAAGGCAATTTTGCTTCAAGTTAAACTTTCTAAAATGAGAACATTAATCCCTCTGCGTGATGTATGACCTGTTATTCATCGTAACAATTATTTCCACAAAATAAAGAGAAACAATAAATAAACATCGTATTACGCATGAGCGTGGCTTTATTTCTATTCCTTTTGTTTATTACCTAACCTATTTGGAGTGATTCTTGCTTCTACCATTAATCTAATCTAAGTTATGTTTTTGTTTACAAAAAACTCCACAAATAGGCTAGGTTCATCCAGGTTATGTACATTAGCCTATAAATAATGTACATTCAAATACTGATGAAGTTATTTAGTTTAAAACCAATACGGGTTTAAAAACGTAAGTTAAAATGTTAAATGTTGATTCTAATTTTATTTCTACCTAGATTTTTAGTCCACTGATGCAGAAACAAACACATTTACAATTACTTTAGTAAATATTGGCTGTAATTTAATTCTCTTTTGTTTTTTTTTAGCGAATCAACTGATGAATTAGGATAAACGCATTTCTATTTAATTTGGTAAATCTTGGTTCTAATCCAATTTGTTGCAGTAATTTTATAATTAGTTGGTGCACTAAAAAATATACCCATTCGTAATTAGTTTGGTATATCTTGATTCTAATTTAATCCTCGACACGATAAACTATTTCTTTCCTTTAAGGCAACAACTGTGATTAATTATAACGTGTCTGTCCTAAATTTCCATTCTCATTATACATAATGAAACCAATATTATCATAGCTATGAAACAAGTCGATCTTTCAGAACAGGACAAAATACTATAGGCCTAATACTGCATACAGTTAAGAATGACAATCACATCTCAAGAATTACGGAATGTAGGCTAACATATGACAAAATACATAGTAAAATGTTAATTTTATAATTTCTTTAAGATATTTACAATTGTTTCCATCTTTATTGCCTTTATTATTGGTCATATTACCTTTAGATGTCATAGATTTCAATAAAAAAATTATTTCAACAAGATTTGTTTTTAATGTGTGCTTTCTGAATTAGAGATTTATTATGTTGTCTATGCATTATGCTATTTTACAATGTGTAAACAAAAAAATCTAGCCTAATTAACTTTTAGAACCTATAGGTCCCTACTCTACATTTTTCAATTAAGAAAAGTTGGCTAATTGAATATTGTAAAAGGCAAATTAGGCCTAAGCCATAACTCAACCTTGTTTATTTAAAAACAGCCCAAGAAATAATATAGAGGTGAAGTCTAATTAAATATTTTTCTCATGGGCCATAATAGAGGCATGCAGTGCATAGCCTATTACAATCCTTAAATATAAGTGGCCTATTATGGGAACAGTTGTATCAATTGTTCTGGGTAATGAAAAAGTTATAATTATGTAGGACTTAACCCAGAATATTCTAGGCTTGTACAAAAGTAGCACATTAGGCTTGAATTGTAGTCCTATACAATTTTATTTTTTTAATGTTCTAAGTTGTATAAAATAAATTTCCACAAGTTGTGAATCTTTAGGTTGTTAGTAGTTCAATAAAAACATTTTATGGAAATAAAATAAACTTATCCAAAGTTTCATGCCGAATGTAGGAAGGTGCATAGAAACTATTGCATTATGTCTAGTTACTAAACATAGCCCTAACATGAAAAGACACTTGAGTTAACTTTTTTATTTAATGAACATAGAACATAAGTTTACCATACATTTTCCACTGCTAAACATCTTATTTCATATTATTTGAACTTTTCCACTGTGCCAACTGCCAATCAAAACTAGGCAAGTGTGTAAAACAAATGACTACTAGCGCTACCTAGACCTTACACACTTGAACTTCGGGTTGTCCTATACTATTCTTATGAAGCTTTTTTTAATATCGACAAAAAATATATGTATAGGTTCGGACTAGCAATCTAAAGCCATTTCTATTGAAGTCTGAAGTGACTACCTTATGAGGATATCCTCACAAGGGGGCATATCCTCACAAGAATAGTATGTGACTTGTTTACAGCCTCATAACAATAGCAATACAAGTTCACACACACACCCCCCCCCCACACACACACACACACACACACACACACACACACATACACACACACACACACACATATATATATATATATATATATATATATATATATATTTTATTAAACCTAGAAAGAATAGAAAAAAAATATTATCAGTAATTACTCTTTTATGTACCTTTCATTTTTATTCTAAGTGCTCACTTTAAACTCAATTAAATATATATATATATATATATATATATATATATATATATATAAGTGTATATTTATAAGAGTATATTTATATATACTATATTTTTGTATATACATCATAATATTTATTGTTTGGTGAAAAAATAATAAGGAAATACTTATAAACGAAACAATGGCTTTGTTATTTTTGGGCCGCTTTATTTCAGATTAATTCAACATTTATTTACCTTGGTAAAATATATACATTATCGAAAGAATTGTTTTCTATTACAGCATGTTTAGCACGATTTAACAAATATAAAATCCATTTTTCAAACAATCCTTAAAATTAATTATGCAAATTTATTAAAGCAGAAGAGTTTCCGCTACTAAGTTAGCCTTTTGAGTTTTCCATATGTAAAGTGTACCAATCTTAGCAAAACGCATAAATAAAGAAACGGAAGCTACACTGGGCCACATAGATTGGACATGTTCAAAACTTACCTCTAGAGTAAAAAAAAAATAATCACCAAGGTGGAAATGTTTAAGCCGTTCACTCACAATTCATATGATACCTAGAGGATAAGTCAATAAACCAGAGAAATAGATATAAATTCAAATTTACTGACCAAATTTTAGTGAAAATTATATGCCCTTAATTGATAAATAAAAAAAAATTAGTTATACGCCCTTAAGTACAAGGAAAAGGTGTGATTACAAAAAAATACATGTATAAATTTAATTTGAATTGAAAATCCCTCCCCAAAAATAAAATTAAAAAAACCCTCCCTTTTAGCAATGATTACAAAAATTATACAAATTCAATTAAACAAGATTACAAAGAAAATATAAACATGTAATACCATGGATTTTTGTAATTAACCTTTTATATAGTTGGCCAACTGTAAACTTAAGTATAATTAAATTATAAAAAAAAAAAAAATTAGTATTATGAGACGTCTCTCTATTTTATTAATTTAGAAAATAACCTCTTTGAGGTTGTCAGGACCGAAAATTTGCTATAGCTGCTCCTCCCAAGTTATTTAATGCTAAGGACATATTTTTTATTTAATACAAAGACACATTTATATATTATTAAATTTCATCACAAAAATACAAGAACACAGCCTATTTAAAGTTCCTTATAAAGTCCACTGCAGGTTTTTGAAGTTTATAAATTTTTGTACATAGCCACATAAATAAAGCACTATTGCAGAAAGTATCTAATAAAGTTGCATGATGATGCTTGCCTTTAACAGGAGAACATGAGTGTAGTACTTGGAATTAACTCTAATTCTTGGACCAGTCAAAACTGCATTAAACAAAATAACAATTCTTTTTTAGAATGCAAGTAGGCTTTAAGACAAGCATTGTAAAGCAGTTAGTTTTAAGAGTTTGCCTTTATAATACTTTAATACAAGTTGACAAGTAGGCACTTTAACAAAGATGGTAATTGTTACTACAGGACTTAACCAAGTTTGTCTTGTCATGTTACTTTTAAATGTTTCTACATGTCAGCAGAGCACATGTTAAAATTTAAAATGTTCTTAACTTGTAACACAAAATATATATGATATACAAACTTTGGATTTAAAAGTTTCTTTTCTTTTTAAAAGCCATAAGTATTCTAGGTTACACTGCTTTAAATTTGTACAGAAAATAACTGTTTAGGCTAGGCCTTGATAAAATGGGCTAGATGTGGTAAATGCTTAAAATTTAATATTTTAGGCTGTAAAGTTAAAAATTTAGGCTGTAGAAAAATGAAATATATAGATTTTGAATTAAACCCTATGAGTTTGAAATATTATTTACAAAATAAAATGCAATTCTAACTTCATAAAACTTACAAAAGCACATGTCCTAACCATATGAAAAACTAAACATTTTAACCTTGGTAACACTTATTCACATACCTGGTATTTTTGAAGAAAACGCTTATAATAAACCATGTTAATTAGCCACGCACAGTTGTAACTCGCGACTAAAATAATTAGAAAGGTCACGACATAATTATTAATTCTTTGGTGATCACGCAAGGCAGTCTAATGAAGTGATTACCAGCAGTGTAATGGCGGACCTTGTTACAGAGCAAAAGACGAACGATAAAGCCAGCTGTTCATTTTTCAGATAACGGTTCTCGAACTTTAATATTTAGATACTGAATTGAGTCGCCGCTCAGCGGAGAATGGGGTAACTACGTGAGAGTGAACAGACGGTACAGAGAAAGTTGTTATCTCTATATAAGCGTAACAGCTCTCCCCCCCCGAAACGACAGCGTCGTAAAGAAAAAAAAATTTTGTCAGAAGGACCAACAAAAAAAGAAAAGGAAGCAAACAAAACAAATCAAATCAGATCAAATCAAATCAACCGAAAGAAATTTGCTTGACTACATAAAGGAAGACAAAACACAGCAACACACATGAAAAACTTACAACTAACTCTAAGTAACCAACTGGTCAATATACCTCCACCGAAATATACAACACTCAAAAACAAGAACAAAATTACTTAACTATAAGTGGACTCGCTGTGTCCTTAAAGTAGAATAAGGTGCTCGAAAGCAAACTTATTAGTTGTCTTATCTCTAGGATCGGAAGGTGATCAGTCTTCCTACCTTGCGAGATAGACTAAATGATGCATGACATGTCATGACTAACGACATAATATATCAAGGATTCCGGCGCCGGGAATTTTTGTCATGTCAATGATACTTAATAACCTTTGAGATGGCCAATCTCCTGGTTTAACGTCGAGTCCGGGTACACTTGTTTATCAAGTGATGATGTGTAAAACATTACACAGCAACAAAACACAATTTAATACCTATAAGAGGTTCAGGTGGGGTAAACGCACTTAGTGCAGTTAGCTGAAACAGGGTAGCGATTTGAAAAGTGACTAATGGGATCTGTAGGTATTAGGTGAGGCTTCAGTTGTTCAACATGGGCCTTTTTGACGAAGTTTCGGGAATGCTGAAAAGATAGGGCAACTGTGACTGGGGTTAGAAAATCGATGATGCGAAAGGGCCCTGACCACCTGGGCATCAGCTTGGCGGCCCTCTTATCTATTGCGGAGCTCAGATTGTGCGTCTTACACCATACTAGATCGCCAATCTTGAATTGATGTGGTCTACGGTTCTTATTGTAGACGCGCTCAGACTTTTGATGGGCTCGCAGAATGTTATTTTTGGCATCTCGCCAGATTTGATGAGGGTATGAATTGTCCCTGGGGAGAAGGTCGTCAATATTCCAATTTAAGCTAAGCGGGGTGTTGGGCATGAAATTAAACAGGATTTTAAAGGGAGAAGTCTTTAAGGTCTCGTGGGTTGCGAAATTAAAGGCTAACTGTAGCCAAGATAAGGATTTGTCCCAAGAAGTTTGGCTGTTGGAATGATAGGCAATTAAGGCGGCTTTAAGATTTCTGTTCAGACGTTCCGCATTGTTCGGTTGGGGATGGTAAGGTGACAGAGTTGCGTGTTTGATACCACGAGTGAAACAGTAGTTGCGGAACGAATGTGAAGTGAAACAGGTGGCGTTGTCAGAGATCAGAATCTTAGGAAAACCAAAATGTTGGAAAATGTTTTGGCTTAAGGCCTTGATGGTGTTGAAAGAGGTGGCGTCTCTGACAGGGCAAAGCCAGGTGAATTTAGAGAACTGGTCCACCGCGACCAGTATCATGGTGTTGCCTTGTGTAGTTCTTGGTAGTTTACCAACGTAGTCTATGTGGATTTTCTCCATAGGACGGGTTGGGACAATCGATGATAAATAGCCTAGTTTGCTATTTTGAGCGGGCTTGCTCACTGCACATGTTGCACAACTTTTAACCTTCTGGGTGACATCCTTTACGAGTGAAGGCCAGAAGAAAAACTCACTCACTCTAAATTTGGTCTTGAAGATACCTAAATGACCTCCTACTGGGGAGTCGTGATAATAGTTTATGATTAGGTCCACTAATGATCGGGGTACGCAAACTTTGATAGGGATACCTTTATGATTCTTAAGGCAAAGGGTCCCTTTATTTAGACAATATCGGCTAGAAGATGCACCTGCTTCTAGATCTGAAATAATAGGACTTAAGATGTCATCAGCGCGCTGTTGAGCGCTAATGTCCTGGAAGGCTAAAGGGAAGTTAGTTAAAAGGCTATTGCAGACTATGGTGTTCTCAGAAGGAGATAGTTGTTCTGGTTGCTTTTCCAGCTCAAACATCCTAGAAAGTGAATCTGCGATTACATTTTGGGTGCCCCTAATATGTGCCACTTGAAATTTTAAAGAAGTTAATTTGGCTATCCATCGTCCCATTTTGCCTAATTGTCTGGGACGGGCAAGTAGCCATGAAAGGGCCTGATTATCTGTTTCCAAGAGAAACTCGCGATGCTCGAGGTACTGTCTAAACTTCTCTACTCCAAAGATTACGGCCAGACATTCTGACTCATACGCAGAAGAGGCTTTTCTTTCCGCAGGTGTTAAGGTGCGGGAAGCATAGGCAATAGGTTGACGTGTACCGTCAATTTCCTGGAGTAGAACTGCTCCTAAAGCGCACGAACTTGCGTCCGTTTGAAGGACAAAAGGTTTGTCGAAATTTGCCATACGAAGTACGGGAGGTTGCGCAATGGCATTACGCAGATACTCAAAAGCAAGTTGTTGCTCAGTGTTCCAAACGAACTTTTGTCCTTTCCAGCCTGAGCAGATTTAGAGGAGCGGCGTGTTCAGCGAAGTTTGGGATAAACTTAGAAAAAAAATTGACCATACCAATAAAGCGTGACACAGCCTTTGGATTGGTGGGTTTAGGAAAAGTTCTGATGGCCTTGGTTCTTTCGGGGTCAATTTGCACGCCTCTAGCAGAAACTAAATGTCCAAGGAAACTTATCTCTCCTACTGCAAAACGAACCTTATCGGGATTAACCGTAAGTTTCGCTCTTCGCAAGCGAGATAGGACTTCACGCAGATGTTTGATATGCTCATCCCAAGTCTCAGAATAGATGACTAAATCATCAAGGTAATTGAAAACGAATTTAAATTTGATGTCTGAGAAAACTTGGTCTAGAAGTCGGGTTAGAACTTGAGCACCAGTACAGAGTCCAAATGGGACTCGTGTAAACTGGTAGAGCATCCAAGGGGTACAAAAACTGGTGAGATGTTTAGAACTCTCGGTGAGTGGAATCTGATGGTAGGCAGAATTGAGGTCAAACACAGTGAAAAACTTGGCTCCCACAAACCAATTGAAGCACTGGTGCAGATTAGGAAGGGGTACGGCTTCGATCACGATATGTTGGTTTAGTTTTCGATAATCGATGACCATGCGGGGTTTCTTTTCAGGATGTTGAACTAGAAACGCTGGAGAAGAATAATTGGAGATGCTTTTCTCTACTACTCCTTTTTCAACGAGGTCCTTGATGTGTTCCCTCAAAAATTGCATTTTCGGAGGGGCCAATTGATAGGGCTGGCTTTTCACCGGTATATTGTCTTTTAGCACTATTTCATATTTAATTAGATCGGTGAGTCCTAATTCTGTAGTAAGGACATCAGGAAAATTTTCTATGAGTCCTGAGATCTCCTTTTGACATTTGTCATCAAGATGACTCAGTGGGTTTTCAGTGACCTGAGTAGTAGAGGATAAAGTAACTGTAGGAGGTGACTTTTTTTGAAAATTTACTAACTGGAAGGGTTTAGCCTTATAAAATTTAAAAGTAAAGGTGCTTTGGAAAAGATCTAAAATGAGTCGACTTTTAAGAAAGAAATCGGACCCTAGGATGAGAGGACACGACAGCTGAGGCGCCACTAAAATTTCAAAATTCCAGCTACAGTGCTGTATTTTAATATGAACTTTACACGCTAGATTGATCCCTAGCCTTTCTCCGTTTGCGGTGAGGCACTCCGATTTTACCTCTTGAATTTCTTTGACTACATTTAAGGATTTTAAATGTTCAAAAAGATCAGAAGACATGATGCTTCTGACTGAGCCAGAGTCTAACAAAGCGTTAGCCTTAAAATTTTTAAAATTCACTTCAACAAGAGGTAGAATCTTGTTGCTCAAACCTTTGGATTTTAAACACTTATATGTTTTTCTCGTAAGAGAATTATTGGCTAAAGGAGAAAAACTAGTGATCTTATTTCTACACTGATTGAAAGAAGGGCACTCCCAGTTATAGTGACCAGTTGTTTTACAGTAGAGGCACGTGGGCCTTAAATAAAAGGGTGCAACTAATCCCTGTTTAAAATTTGAAAAGTGACGAGCTTTAGTGGATGTTGAGAGGTTACTCTCATGTTTAGAATATAACTTGGACCTATTTTGATTGTGTATAATCCCTGGTTTAGATTGAAACTGAACTGAATTATTTAAAAGAGGTGACTTATGTGGTATGGATTTATTTAAGTGTGCAGGTTTAAAAAAAGCTTGGTAAAATTCAATATGACTATAGTCGTTTCTTATGGTAGGAGCTTTGATTGGAAAAACGACTAATTTCCGCCCCTTGAGTCGTTTTTTGGATGAGAAGAAAAATTGTGTTGATTCTGTGCTCTACGATTTGGATGTTGCCTACACTGTGGGCTTGTATGACCTCTTCGGCCACAATTATAACAAGTGACAGGTGACCTTATGGGTCTAAACTCGGGTTCCAACCTAGAGAAACCTTTTTGGGTTGACAATCTTTCCTGATCTGTATATAAAGTATTATTGACTTGGGCACAGATGGTGTCCAAGTCATTAAAGTTAACAGGCCTTTTAGCGAAAACCAGACAGTTTCGCACCTCCGGCGAGAGAGCATCCACAATAACCTGGGTGATTTCAGCTTCATTTTTGTCTACGAGAAGCACCTGCGCTGCTTCCTTAATGTCAGAGACAAAATGGTGCAGAGTCTCTCCCAAACCTTGAGGTCTAAAGAAGAGATCCTGCTCCAAAGTGTTCCGACGTTTAGCAGGAATGAAACTACTTAGAGCTTCTCTATGGAAAGCGCGAAACGTCGTATGTTTGCATAAGCACGAGCTTAACGGTTCCTTTGCATAAGGCATAAGGACACTTAAAATATTTCTTCTAATGTCCGGATAAATTTTGCATAAAGATAAGGCGATTTTAATGAATTTAATTAGTTTCTCCAAATCGAAACCGTCTGTTATAGGCAAAGTTGATATCAACTTTTCAGCCGGATGGCTGAGTTTACCATAAACCATTTCAGGAGTAGAGTACTCCTGACCTAAAATAACGGGAGCAGGTACAGAGCCTGAATGCAGCAAACTTCCTTCGGTCGACGGCAAATTCAAAATAGGAATGGTGGAAACTGTGGCCACGTTGATTTGGCTCGACACTGAGGACTGCGTACAAACTACAGAGATGTTTGAAATGTCTGCAGAGAACGACTGAAAATTTAATTTAAGCATTTGGAGAGATGCTAACATGCGGTTACACTCCGCATTATGCTCAGTGGCATTTAAATTTAAATTATTTAGACCGGTTGTTAATAGGCTCAGCCTGGCTTCAAACAGTTCTAGCCTTGTATTGAATCTAACTAACTCTAGATTTTGACTAGGATTTAAATCTGCAAATTTATCTTGTAAATCTTCAAGAGATTCCTGAGCCAGGTCTAACTGCTCCTCAATATTATCAACAGTAATTCTATTTGCACAAGGCTCAGAACCTGCCTGAAGTAGGCCTCGCAAACTAGGCCGCATTGTCCTTACAGTGCCAAGACCGCCTCCTCGCACCATTACCTCAAAAGAAAGTTCTGGCTTCCTAAGATGCTCTATTATCTGGTGTAGGTCTGACATGTTTTTAAATTAAAAGAAAAGAAAGCCAGGTGATAATTTGAAAAGAATAAGCTATGTGTATGTAAAATAAAAAAAGTATTAAAGACAGATACAAACAGAGAGAAATTTTGTAATTTTTTTTGAATTTTTCTTAAGTTTTTATCTATTTTTGGATTTTATAGTTTTTTTGTGTTTTTTTTGTTTTTTATTTGTCTCTGTCTGGATATATCTCAAATTGTAAAAAAAGAAAAGGAAAAAAAAAAAAAAAAAAAAAAATTTTATAGTTTCATCAAAAAAAATAGGTTTATGAAAAATGTTGTTGTATAGAAAGGTGCGACGAATGAAGTATATGTTGGCAGCACACAAGAAACAAAGACCATTGAGTTACCACCAAACCAAATTTTAAGCAAGATAAACAAAAAGGTAATCACAGAGTGTGACCAATAAACTATTTTTAAGTTAGGCCTATCTGAGAACTGACCAGCTAGACAAATTTTAAATGAACGAAAACAACTAAACCAGAATTTAGAGAAATAACCACAATTACATTTAGAGAAATAACCACAATTACATTTAGAGAAGAAACCACGCTCTGCTACCAGAAAACATGTACCAATCTTAGCAAAACGCATAAATAAAGAAACGGAAGCTACACTGGGCCACATAGATTGGACATGTTCAAAACTTACCTCTAGAGTAAAAAAAAAATAATCACCAAGGTGGAAATGTTTAAGCCGTTCACTCACAATTCATATGATACCTAGAGGATAAGTCAATAAACCAGAGAAATAGATATAAATTCAAATTTACTGACCAAATTTTAGTGAAAATTATATGCCCTTAATTGATAAATAAAAAAAAATTAGTTATACGCCCTTAAGTACAAGGAAAAGGTGTGATTACAAAAAAATACATGTATAAATTTAATTTGAATTGAAAATCCCTCCCCAAAAATAAAATTAAAAAAACCCTCCCTTTTAGCAATGATTACAAAAATTATACAAATTCAATTAAACAAGATTACAAAGAAAATATAAACATGTAATACCATGGATTTTTGTAATTAACCTTTTATATAGTTGGCCAACTGTAAACTTAAGTATAATTAAATTATAAAAAAAAAAAAAATTAGTATTATGAGACGTCTCTCTATTTTATTAATTTAGAAAATAACCTCTTTGAGGTTGTCAGGACCGAAAATTTGCTATAGCTGCTCCTCCCAAGTTATTTAATGCTAAGGACATATTTTTTATTTAATACAAAGACACATTTATATATTATTAAATTTCATCACAAAAATACAAGAACACAGCCTATTTAAAGTTCCTTATAAAGTCCACTGCAGGTTTTTGAAGTTTATAAATTTTTGTACATAGCCACATAAATAAAGCACTATTGCAGAAAGTATCTAATAAAGTTGCATGATGATGCTTGCCTTTAACAGGAGAACATGAGTGTAGTACTTGGAATTAACTCTAATTCTTGGACCAGTCAAAACTGCATTAAACAAAATAACAATTCTTTTTTAGAATGCAAGTAGGCTTTAAGACAAGCATTGTAAAGCAGTTAGTTTTAAGAGTTTGCCTTTATAATACTTTAATACAAGTTGACAAGTAGGCACTTTAACAAAGATGGTAATTGTTACTACAGGACTTAACCAAGTTTGTCTTGTCATGTTACTTTTAAATGTTTCTACATGTCAGCAGAGCACATGTTAAAATTTAAAATGTTCTTAACTTGTAACACAAAATATATATGATATACAAACTTTGGATTTAAAAGTTTCTTTTCTTTTTAAAAGCCATAAGTATTCTAGGTTACACTGCTTTAAATTTGTACAGAAAATAACTGTTTAGGCTAGGCCTTGATAAAATGGGCTAGATGTGGTAAATGCTTAAAATTTAATATTTTAGGCTGTAAAGTTAAAAATTTAGGCTGTAGAAAAATGAAATATATAGATTTTGAATTAAACCCTATGAGTTTGAAATATTATTTACAAAATAAAATGCAATTCTAACTTCATAAAACTTACAAAAGCACATGTCCTAACCATATGAAAAACTAAACATTTTAACCTTGGTAACACTTATTCACATACCTGGTATTTTTGAAGAAAACGCTTATAATAAACCATGTTAATTAGCCACGCACAGTTGTAACTCGCGACTAAAATAATTAGAAAGGTCACGACATAATTATTAATTCTTTGGTGATCACGCAAGGCAGTCTAATGAAGTGATTACCAGCAGTGTAATGGCGGACCTTGTTACAGAGCAAAAGACGAACTATAAAGCCAGCTGTTCATTTTTCAGATAACGGTTCTCGAACTTTAATATTTAGATACTGAATTGAGTCGCCGCTCAGCGGAGAATGGGGTAACTACGTGAGAGTGAACAGACGGTACAGAGAAAGTTGTTATCTCTATATAAGCGTAACAAAAGAGATCAAAAAAGCAATCATCATTATTAAATTATCAACATTTATATGAAAGGGGTAGTTATTAAAAAAACAGATCAAACATTTTATTCAAGTGAGACGATTTAAATAGCTTGAGGGTTCGTAATGTTAGGCCTTCTTCCATAGCAGAATACTGTATTAAGTTTTAACGGTTAATGTTTTCGTAAACCCAACATTATTTTTATAGTCTGACGATATCTTAAAACCTAATAATGGACTTTGTATTTCGTCAATGATAGTGAACATTTAAAAAAAAAAAAAACGTACCCTTCAATATCCATCACGTAATTAAGAAGGTATATGTAAAAACAAGAAAGCCCATACCACAATGTAATTTTGGAAAATATTGTATACCGATTCTTGTAAAATTGTGGTAAATATAACGAAAATGTATAATTTAAAACATTGTATCAAGTCTTGAAGTTCAAAAATTTGTGTATGAAAGAAGTTGACAAAAATAAATTAAACCTGACCATTGTCGTTAAAAACATAATTTTAATTAATTACTATAAAATCTACGAGTATGTCAAGCTTGCAAAAGAGCTTTATGATACTGTCAAGTTGCCAAATGATTATTACAAAACATTGTTAAATTGTGTTTTTATTTATAGAGACCTTAGTTATTTTTTTAACCGTTTATTTCTATTTCTTGTAATTTAGTAACATTATTTCCATTATTGACCTTATTATATAAAAAAAAATCTATTGACATAGTGATAAACAATTTCACCAAATTAAATATTTTATAACAATATCATAAAATTTTAATTTTAATAATTTTAATCTACTGATAAATAATAAAATGATGGTTATATAAATGTATTATTAGGATTTTGCTTAGCAAAATTTACAAGTAGAGAATTAAACTGTAAGTTTTTAATACAAAAGTGTCAAATTTTTTTTTATAGTTAATAAGAAATTCGTTTTAAATATTTTACATCCAAAATTTAGAACCAACACCTGAAATTACCAAAACGAACCAAAATCAGTTCAAAGTTTCTAAACATAATAAACACATATACAGCTAGTCATTCTACAGAATAGATAGAAAACTTAAATTACTTGATGAAGAATTGTTTCCATTTGTTGTAATTTTAACGGTTAGAGAAAAATGTATAAGTGTACATTGTGTGAGTATATTATATTGTACACGTTAAAGTGATTATAGACTTTCTACTACTCTATAGTCATATCAGTTTTCTTTTAGGAATATAGTTGAGAGAGTGTGTGTATCTAAATTTGTCTTGTTAATTATGTGAAATGTTCAAAATAACGTCGAGATTATGGTTAGGCTTACTTACAGATTAAGCTTACTTACAATACTCGTATTTGCAAAACTAAATTTAAAAAAAAAATTAGCGACAGAGGACTTACAAATAAAATCCATAAATGAGCTAACATATACTTACATCCAAACATGATGGACATTCATTACAGGCTCATTTAAATTTAGAAGAAAGTCTTACGAGTTCATTCCGAAACCATTTTGTCTATACCGAGTGCCATAAACTGATAAAAGTTTGGCAATGTTCATTAATTTTTTTATGGTTGTTTTAAAATTGTTGATTTATATTTTTGTCACATTGGTAAAGTCATATTAATGTTTTCATGTCATAACCCTCATACTATTTTACATACACATAGTATAGAGAAATTTATGTGTTGGGTAAAAAATATGTGTCGAGCATTCTAGGACCCCAGATTGTGTGTGTTTTTTCTATAATTTCTATATGTCGTTATTGTAATGCTCTACAGTTGAAACGCGTGGACTGATTGTAACGAAATTTGATATATGGCTTATCTTGGCAATGTATCAGGACTTTATTTTCATTCTCTTCTCCTAAATTAGATTAAATATTCAAATTACGTGTCTCATACAATTTTAACATCTATTTATGTGTAGTGAAAACTATATTGTTTCTGCAATATTATTCGAATGTTAGTATGTAAATTATTAATTGGTATAACTTTGCAAAGATAAAGACAAATATTGGGTATTCAAATGATACGGTATCAAATTAACTTTGTAACTTTTGGTAATTTTTTTTTTAATCTCTATTGTCGACTATATGTTGATATTAATATGCTGATCTATAACTTGAAAAACTAAGTTGTAATTAGTCCTAATTATGAAGTTTCCCTTACTAAAAAAAGTTTACAGATGAAATATTTATTTACGAAATTCTAAAATAGAACAATATTTTCTTTTTGATTAAGAACTAGTTCAAAGGTTGTCCATTTTATAAATATATCAAGGCTACTTTCCCAATTGGAATTAAATGGGACACAAATTAGGTCTTTATAATCGTTTATATACATGCATACACACAAAAACACAACGAATCAAAAATTTGCATTACGATGTGGGCGTATACAACGAAGATGAAATTAATCCATTATGAATTTATTAGTAGAAGTATTGCCAACCAAGATTCTGTTATTGTTGTTTACTTATATTTGGTTTTCTCAATTAGTATAATTTTCATGAACCTTTATACTTTGTACAAATAATTATATAAATTACGTTTTAAGTTTGAATACTTAATATAGATTCTTTCCAAGAAATTTTTCCACAGTCTTCTATTTCATACACATGGAGAGTTGCCAAAACTTAAACAAAATAAAGTACCGTCGCGGAGTCTTTGTATTAAACTTGTAATTCTAAGGCCATTAAAATAAAATATGAGTGTGCATTCACTTACTGCGGTTTCCACCTCTCAGAGATTAAATAAAATGAGATTATTTCCAAAGGTTGGTTTCGTAGTACGAATTGTATTGTAAAAGATAATCTTCATAGAAATATACTTAAATAAAATATAAAACTTAGATTGTTTTGAGTTTCCAATATTTCTATAAATTAAAAAAATAAATAAATAAATTTATTGACATGCGAAAATAAATGAATTTGGTAGGATTTTTAAATTTTTTTATAGTTTAAACTAATAAATGTTATAAATAAAGTAACGTGTCTTTTAATTACTTCTAAAGTAATGTTCGTAATGTCATTATACTTTTTCAAATATTTATAATGGAGACTAACAAAATAAGAAGAAAAGAATATAATATGTAAGTCCTTTGGCCTTTTAACTATGTCTTAGATCTGTTAAAACTCTCTTAAGATTTAGCTTCAAACATAATGTTAAGTATTTAATTGACTCTTATACCTAGGAGCAGTTGCGACATGACTTTTATAATGCATTTTCTGCAAAGTGTCTACTGTCAAAGATAATTTAGTAATATCAAAGTGTATAACATTCAAATTAAATAATATAACTTTTGCAAATTATTATTGTAATTTTTAAAATTCAGATTTATGAAAACAGTTGGAGTAATGAGGAAGAAAACCTAAAATAGAATACTGGTCTACGATCCCACCAGGGATCAAAGTTACAACCTGACAACTAAAGCTCTACCAATATTCAGTAAGCAAAATACAACTACCTACGTAACACTCCCTGTTTTAAGAAGTAAGAGATGACAAATAAAATTATTTGAACAGGGTTAGGTTAATAAAATAAACAAAACAAAACAATTTAAATAAATATATATTTATATATACTATATTATTATAATATCATTTATTTGCTACTGCGTTGTATTTACTCACTATGTAATAACACGGTCCAAGAGATAACTGTTTACATGACATTGCAAAAAAAACTTATAAATATCTGATTTTTTGGGTTCCAACCTTTTGTGTAGCTTATGTTTCTTTACAATAAGTATTGTGACTATACACAAAATCAAAATTACTTATTGAGAACTAGGATATTTAAAAGTAAATATTTCTAGTAAATATCGGAGAAGAAGTTATGACAAACAATTGCACAGTTTAGGTAATAAATTAGCAGGGAAAATATTACCCATTTACTTATAAAAATAACGTTTTTATACAGGGTTGTTTTTTCAAAGTAATATAATCAACAGCTCTTTTATAGTTATAATTAAACTATATGGAAATAAAGCTAGGAAATGTATTGACAACTTTTTTTAAAGATTATTCGTATAAATTGGTATTATAACATTGTAGTAATCTATTGTTTCAGTATCGCGGCTAACTATCGCAGTTTTGGTAGTGGATTCAACTTAACAACTAACACAAATAATTCATAAAACTAATTATGTATTTATAAATTAACTAGGTGATTTACAACAGATATTCTAAAACTAGTAGAGATGGGTGATTGAGGGATTAAATTCTCAGACCAGATGTTCAATTAAAAAATTAATCTCTAACAATTTTTAATTGTATTAAGAGAAAGAAAAACTTTATTTAAAAGATACATTATTATTATTATTTTTTTTTTATGTAATTGAAAAATAAAGAAAATAACTAACAATAATTTCAATTGAAGTTTCTCTATTGTATTACATTTTCTGTGAACAAATTTCATCATTCGTAAATTTAAACGAAATTATCAAACCTGCTAATAATTGTTTTTCATTTAAAACAATATTTTTATTTGTTGGTATAAATCAAAATCTTACACAAAATTGTAAAAACTGTTTTTTCTTTTTTTAATGCTGATCTGGGAGCCGTTTAAGTAATTAGTTTTTCATCATCTACCAAACATTAACAAATTTCAACGCAAAATATTGAAAATGTTGAAATGAACAATGTCAATACAAAAAGGAAGCATATGAATTTAACTGAATATTTCGTTGTAGATTTGTTAATTGATGTCAGATTGAAAGTAAGGATTACAATAAGAAAAGAAAGAAACCTAGAAAAAACTATTTAATTATTTGTTTTTAATTAGGAGACATATGACCTTTTTGGCTATTTGGATCCATAACGTCACAAATTTGAAATTGTAATTTAACTTAATTAATTATTTCTAAATGTATATATATATATCCTAGTTTTCTAAATGTAATTTGTATGTGTATATGTGGGTTGGACTGGTCGGTCACATTGTTTCTCTCCCATCGAGCTATATTGTGAGAAATGTATAGAGTATTTCATACCAAACAGGTTTTAACCTCGGGATGAAGTGACCCTTTGCTATTTTCTTGTAATACAGCAGGAAGTATTTTTTGTTATTATTATTATTATTATTATTATTATGAATTTTATTTTATATGTATTACATTTTATAATGTGAACAGTTGTCTATTTTATTATTAAGCATATAAGATTGTCAAATTTTTCCTGTTAAAATTATGTATAAAAGAGGGTCAAATAAATAAATTTTCATTTCATTTCATATATATATATATATATATATATATATATATATATATATATATATATATATATTTCTTATTTAAAATAATTTATCAAGATTGTCAGTAACTAATTATTTTTCACATTATAAAATTTATTTTAATAACAAAGGCAGAAATTATTTAAAACAAAATTTTAAAATTATATATAAATTGTAAACTGAAATGTTTTTTGTTAACTTACTTGTTTTGAGTGAAATTAACTTTATAACATGCATCTTGAGTTTAATGAAAATTTGTTTCTTCTATTTAAGTTTATACAGATTTGTATTTGTACTGAGGTCAAGCCTGGAGGGACATTTTCCTTTAATGTGTCTTAAATAACAGTTTGTTTTTGTATGTGGCGAGAAAAAATGAGGTTTTCGATCCACAAGCCGTCGTTAAAATTACTTGCTTAATTTTGTGTCGCCACAACATAAAGAAAATAACATATTCAATTTATTTTACCTAAAATAAACTGAGAAGTTATAGAAAGCGGGACTAATTATTGTTGAAAACAATATTTAAATACGGCGAATATAGAAAACTGTAAAATTTAATATAGCCTTACCTCTGCTTATAAAAAAAAATGACTAAATCTTTTCTTTGTTTTATTATGTAGACTTTATAAGCACATCTTGGCCTGAGCGATCGATAATTGCGAACCGAATGAACAATAATTTATAATACCTAAACACATACAAGGACTGATGGCCTCGCCGTCATCAAGAAAGTAGTAATATACACAAATATGAGGTTCAGAAAACAGTAACAACTATTTCAAATAAAGTTACACTACCGTGTAAGACGCCTTCTCTGGAAATTGGTTTAACCTTCAAGGACCAGGAAATAAACTTTTGTGTTATAATATTTCGAAGTTGTGCTTGTTTGTTAGGCATCATTGATTGGACTGGGTAAGTACTACGGTCATCCCTTTTTGCTACTCATTATGATTGTATCATTAAGATTCGCTACAACAAAATAGCTTTTAACTTTGTTCTTCCAATATTCATCACGTGCGAGGGAAAGAACGTGCTGTTGCCGTAACTTTCAGTATTCCATAACTCGACCTCTACTAAAACATCAAAGACCTCCATCTGTTTTAAAAAAATTACTGTTTTTGTTTTCTAATAAACTTATTTAAGTACTACTACGTAGTGTTAGATTTTTCATAATTGATTACATAGTGGGTAACACGGTTATGAAGGTGTTCAGATATATTATTAGTCTGCTGTTTCAACTCGAGTTGAGTTTTAGGAGTCTAAGAGCGGTCAAATATATTTCATTAATAGTTATGATCGATAACATACTGCATTGAGGGAACTAGCCTTGACAGTAAAACATGTTTTCTATTAAACGGTTGAACTGTAAATATCGGTGGTTGCTCTATTATTTATGGCAAAATTAGCTGCCATATTAATACTAATTTTAACTTATCACTGAATCCATCCTCAAACAACAACAAAAAATTAGTAAAATTAGTATTTATTTTGCTTATCGTCTCTTCAAATTTAACAGATTCACACGTTATAAAACTGAATGGAAATTGCATCCACACTTTCAGTGATGCAATAGTTAAATTCTTGCACATTTAAACTCCAAATGAAACTGCTGCAAGGATATCACTGTACGTACGGTAAAGTGTACTTTCTGTTTTAATTAAAGTACCAGCAGTGTTTGTTATACCGATTGCTTCTATTAAAAAATAGAGCAGTTAAAAAGTATCCTTAATTAAAAAAGACTCTAATGTTAAATTTAACTTCTAAAGTAAACTTTTAAGGAAGACAAGGGCAATAGAATTTATAAATTAAAAATAAATAGATATTACCATCTTTTTATTCATATGAAATATTTTAAGTAACCTTTCCACTTATTATTTGAATATTTTGTCTGAAAATTTTTCAAATATAATAACAAAATATGTTAGCTTCATTAGAGTGCCTCTATCAAATTGGGAGTTGTGGCCCAGCCAAGGAGCCCACCGAATGTAATAAGTATAAATTTGGATGTAATTGGAAGGGATTCTAAATAATAAAATATGAATTGGCACTTGCGATTTTGTTGAGCAGTGCAAGATTACGTAGAATGGGGGGGGGAGAGACGAGGAGTGGAGGGCTTGAACCAGCGAGCCGAGCGAGAGTGTGTTCCGAGAGCAGCGAGAAGGAAGTTGAACGGCAGACCGATACGGGACGAGTTCAGTCTATTTTCGGCTACGTGCTATGTAATTAATCGGTATGCTTTTCGGCCACTATTAAGGCTTATCTAGCCCCGTTATGTCTTTTTTATAAATTATAAATAATTTGTAATCTTCTAATTCGGCGCTTTAATTTAACTTGCGTTGCGTGCGTTCATTAGCGTCCTAACCCGACTCCTTGGCCAATCCTGACAAGATTCGGCTAAAGTGTACGCGGTCTCCAGCCAGCCGGAGCTTCCAGCTGGTCGAAAGAAGTGGAGACGGTCACAGAGTCAACATTAGTTGTTCAGTATATTTCCAATTTGACAGAACATCTGTCTTTCTAACCGTCAAATGTTACGTAAAGTAAATAATAATTGAAAATACTTTTATACATACTAATTTTACAAGTTATGCTAATAATAAAAAAATGAATCTGGTATGATGTTTTTGCTACGTAACCCATTTTTATGTAGTAATTTGTCAAAATATTTTTACTTGCCATTATGACAAATGTCATGAACAGATTAGGATACTATTTAATTGCCATTTATTGTGTATGTTAAACTGTTTTTTGATGTAAAACTAAGCTGCAGTTTCCAAAACTAAATGGAGATAGTACCGTCAAAAACTTCATGAGATTTGTATCCAACAACTTTGATGTATGGCTTATATCTAACTCAAAAAAAGAAAATAATAAACAAACAAAAGATTGTTAAACATTAACTATGATTGTTTCTCAGTTTATTTATTTACTTTATATTCATATTAGATTGATATCCAACTTCTTATTTTCTGTAATTACAAACTTGAATATTTAGATTAATAAATTAGTAGAACTCATCCATACTTATTACGTATAACGTTATAAACAATTTTTCCACATTTCAAAAATGTAAAGTATCTTAATATTTATATTTAATTTAGTATTATAAAACACTCTTTATGTAGTTTATGGAACACAATGCTTACAATTATATTTTATTTAAACGTAGATATAACAATGTTAGTTTCATAGGTAATGAAAATTAATGTATATCGCTATTGCAACATCAAACAATACGATATTATTATAAACAGGTTCTGGGATGTCCTTGACCCATGGTATGGTATTTCTCATAATTTATTCCATAATTAACACAACCTAGTCTTGCATCATATTCAAAACATTGACAAAAAAGTTATGCCGTTTGAACTGTAGTATTGCGGATTCTTCCTGTATGTAAATACATTATTATTGTTAAACTTTTGAGTTTAATAAAATCTAACTGAACCTATGTACTGGAAGTATATCCCGCCCAGTATTAAATTTATTTTAAACTTTAAAGTTTAAATTTATTTAGTTTTTTAATTCATGACAAAACGGTGCTCAATTTATCAATATATCAATGTTCTTTCTTTCAAATAAATTTAACAAAAAGATATTATCCCATTTCCTTGCATGTAACTTAGTCAATGCGTTTCCATTATACTAAAGTTTCAATTGTAAACAGAAAAGTGAATTTTTATATTTTATAGCAAAAAAAAAAAATCAAATACAGTTGATACTGTGTTGTAGAGGTACATAGAAACAACGTCTTATAGATACAATACCGCGTCATACTTGTGTCAAATAAAATATGGGTACACTATAGTATACGAAAATCTGATGTCTTTTTTAAATTAATATGATATTGACTCCATTATTATCACTTTTACGTATTTTATTACTTGCATACTGTTAAGTTTGTATTTAAAATTATCAGTTTGTGGAGTTTTCCATTTATAGTAAGATTTAAAACTGTATTTATCAATCTCTATAAAACACTTGTTACTTGGTTATGTAATATTAAAATTTTAACTACTTAATCGCTTTGTTGTAAATATAGGTTGTACTTACACATATATTAGTATAATGAAATGGATACTAATTTGATAATTATTTATGTTTTATTATAATTAATTATAAAAATGTATCTGTTACCATGTACTGTACTAGCCTCATAGTGCATTGAGTGCTGACTATACAATCTTAAGTGGTGCGGATTTCAGACTACGAAATCATTACTTACGGACAAGTATTAATAAAGTGAAATGTCACCGAGAAATAATTATCATACGAGACGTTAAAGATAAAGATTAAATTTTAAAGATAGTAAAATTGTTGTTGCTTACAATTTGAACTTCAAAAATTGTACCTATTTGTATTATGTACCACACGTTTTGTTTGGTAATTTACAATTGAGATTACTTAATTTATGATGTTAAAAAACAACATATAAAAAGTGAGAATTATGTGGTCGTATATATATGCTATTTACAAGCATACTTTATAATAATAGGTTTTAAAACAGTTTTAAAACTGGACCGTATAAAATTGACAAAATTTAAGGAAAGTTATATAATCATTTATTTTTGACTTTTTTACATATCTTAACCAATATACGGTTTTAAGTACAGTTAATGAAGTAAAAATTTTCATGTATGATTTTTATTGTTACGAAATTTATTATAGTTTGAATTTATGGTATTAGTTAGAGTAATATAATATTAGAATTCTTTTTTCGTATTAACTTATTCATCTTCTACTTCATTAACTAAATTAACAAGGCACTTGAATTAAATATGTAAGTGATTGGTGTGTGTGTGTGTGTGTGTGTGTGTGATAGAAGAAAGTGTTTAGCACGTGAATTGGATTCATGAATAATTTTGTTGGTATTTTGTTAGTTATAAAGAAATTATGATTCTGTAATTCGGTATTGCTTTATTTGTCAAAAAATGATTAATAGGAAGGCTCTTTGTATACTAATTTTAATCCAATGTAAATATATTATTTGTTATGGTGAGCTGAGTCGGCAGCAGATAATTTACTTTAGCTTTAGTTAAATTTACATTGTAACTTTGTATGTGTATATATGTGTCTGTGTGTGGATAATGTAAGTACTTTTATTGTGTACTATTTATATAATGAATATTTATATGTTTGAAAAAAAGACACAAGTTACATATAATAAATATCATATAAAATATTGTTAAATTACGATTAAATTCTATTTAAGCCGAAAATATCATATTAGATCTTAGAGTCTTTATAAAAACCACATAGAATTTTACCTGCATAACTATTGCTTTCATTGTGGTTAATTTAAAGACGAAACAACACAATGTCATCGATACTGAATAGATTGTCATAAATGGCGAGATAGTAAAATAGAAGGATCAGATTATGTGCATCTAATAACATCGGATTATCATACAAGGCTCCATTGTGCAATAATAATAACATGCTCCATTGTTTCCATCGTTCAGCAGATTCATATTGTCCTCTAAACGTTTATTAATGTAGACCAGGATACATGTACTTGGGTTAGCAATTGAAAATGCTATATACATGTACCTGCTTACTAGCATGTTATAGTTGTGATATAATACATTTTAAAATTATAAGTAATATATATATATATATATATATATATATATATATATATATATATATATATATAATGTTAGCTTTACAATAACGAATACAAAATTAATTATTTTAAGTATCAATACAGTATATATTAACGCGGTAACAAAGAAATTAATGTGTACCCAATGTCACGAAAAATAAGTCATTAATAAATATAATAATAGTTTATATAACTTGTTTTATAACTAAGAACTATTATAATATTTTAAGGTCTTTCAAGACATTAAATAAATATTTAGAATATAATATTCTGTCATTTGTTGAGTTTTCACGATCGTATTCTTTGCCAATGTTTTTCTGAGTAACTTTGCTTTCACAAACAATTTACGTACTGTTTCTTATACGAAGAAATTTTCGTTTCATCACAAATGTACCTGTAATAACTATGTTATTACATTAATCTGTCTATTTTTATGATTGGATCAAGCTATTCTGCTATTATAAAGATTTTGTCTGTTTACTTTTTCAGTTGCGATTAAATTATTATATTTATTGTTATCTTAAATATTTCGATATATTCCAATAAGTTATCTTATTACTTTTGTATCAAAAAGAAAGCTGTTAGGAATAAAATGCCATGAATTGCAAAATATGTTGCTCTAGATAAGATTAGGGACGTTCTATTTTATAACATATAATATAGAAGTTAGAATGTAGATATCAATTATTCTTTTTAAATATATAAATATTAATATTAAGTGGTTTTAAAGACACTTTTATGTCTCTTGAAGAGAATTATAAAGTGTTTTAAAATAATTTAGAACATAATATAGTAACAAATTGCATAACTAGTGATACTAGACAATATAATCGTTTGTGTTCTATAGACATGTTAGCAATTACTTAACTGGATTAAACAACTGAAGAGTCATTATTTAGCATAAACTTAAATTGACCCTAATGACGTATCAATCTTCGTTAAAATACTCTTTTTATATGTCACTGAAACTGTATCACAAAGCCACTTCCTTATAATCTTATTGGTATGCCACAGAAAATACGAGTAGACCACTTTCTTCTTCCGGTATTTTTTTAAAATTCAGATTTTATTTAATTAATGTAAATGTTAGTTGAAGTTTAAATCATCGATAGTTTAAATGTTTAAATAGTTGTTTCGGCTTGCAATAAAATAAAAACATAAATCAATTAAATAAAGTTGGTGTTAAATAAATAATGCATTAAATATAGTGCAATATATTTCCTGTATTGTCAGAGAGATCACTAATATTAATCTACTATTCACCAATAATTAACCTTCTTTTGTTAAATTATGTTACGTTTATCAAAAATGGATAGAATTAAAATTTTAACTAAAAGTTTAAATGATTTTGGGTCATTTTAGATGTGGCATATCTCATGTAAATATATGTCTAAATGGTATTTGGGTTTTACAGAAAAATTTATAAAGTAAGATTTTGAGGTTAGTAAGGATTCATTAGAGATTTTTAAATAAATTTATAAAGAAGTTGAAAATTGTAATTAGATTTTATAAACGTATTTACAATTTAATAAAAATAAAAGATTCTTTTGGTTTAAAAGGAACAACAAATCATATTAATAAAATTAAATATCCTTAGATCACATATTGATATAATATATTTTAAGGTTAGTTTGTTATAGGGCTCTACTGTGTTCACTTTTAGTTTTCCTTAAACAACCAATCTTATTCTTAGTACACCAAATGCCAAGGCCATGAGAAGGGGATTGACTAACAAATAATACTGAGCTATAGGAAAATCGTAAAACTTAAATTTAAAACTTTTTTGAAAATTTTTGAAAGATTTTCAAACTTAATTTATGTATATAGCCGCTATGCTCTTTACCTTGTCCACGGTATGCGTGAAGGTTATATGGCAGGAAACGTTAGGAGAAGAGAAATGTCAAAATAGAAGACCGCGTGATCCTCCCGTTAGGAGAGCGTTCCCTGTCTCGGAAGCCTAAAAGGATAGTGGCACTCTCAATAGTTATTGTATTACAATTTGTAAAAGGATAGTATTATACATTGTAAAAAGACCATTACATAATAACATTTGCTTAAAATTAATTTTCACTAATTTTAATTATAATTTTCAAGTATATCCAGCTAATAAATTTGTTAAAAATGTTATATATATATATATATATATATAATTGTGTATTTACCAAAAAAAAAATTATGAAATTCGGCATAGGATCTTAGGTTAGAAAAGAACACAAATGACACTATACAAATTTGTGAAAATGGGAGGAAGTATTACGATCTGTAGAAACAGATACCATGGATAAAAATTGGTACCAAAACATTTTACACAATTAAATTATAAAATGATAAAATTATTTTATAATAACGATTAAAAACTATATTTCATGCATAAAATGTTTTTGTAACAAATATAACTTGCTATGAAAGTAAAATTGGATGGTTGTTAAACAGAGCTCATATTTCTGAATAAAAACTAACTGGTATGATGTAAATAACAAGTAGAGTGTAGATATGTGGATTATAAACTACGTATTACAAAAGAAAGAAAGCTTGGTTCTTAGCATGTAAATTCCAGCCATTAATAAACTGGAAGTTTCTCTTTTTATTCAAAGACAAATACTGTGCAATAAAAGGAAGACTATTATAAAATGTATTATAATCCGCCTTTCATCCTGAGATAAAGCATTCAAAGTTTAAAGTTGTATTGAATAACACAATTTATTATGAATTGGAACTAATGGATTTTGATACTACATTACTACTGAAAGTTGTGTAAACTTTTCACTGAAAACAAACAATAACTCTTCTAAAACTGAATAAAAATATTAGTTATTTTATTTATAAATGTCACATATCAAACAAAGTTCAAATAATATAACCACTAATATCCGACATGAAAAATGTTGGCAATTTATTTTAAAAAATACGTAATTTTTTAGCGTGGGATGATTTCGCTTACATTTCAAAATTTTCAACAATTTTAGAAACAATGTTCATAGAAAGGAATAAAATTATCTTAAAAATAAAATATAAAAGGTAATGTATGTTTTGTGAATTTAAACCTCCATATTATAGTAATAAATGCTTAAATCTTCATTTAGGTTTAGGTACAAGAATATAAAATATATACTCTACTTAGGACAAATAATTTTATATATAGTTTAAATTATAAGGCAGTTTAGTTTAAGTTATTTCTAGTACTGCTTAGGAAGTAGCTAGTTAGTTATAAAGTTCAAATAACCATCATGTCAAGATTAGAATTTTAATAATTAAATATTAGAAAGTCGTTGGTTATATTTTTTAAAATAATGATTATGAAATAAAACTTCTCTCTCCTTTCTCACATACAGTTACAAAAACAAAATTTTTATAATGTGTGGAAAAAAATTGATTGCGAATTTAAAACAAAATAGATGTATCAATTTGAAAGATCTCCGGGTCAATGCAAGTAATATTTAAATCATACTTATCTTTTTGCCTATTATCTATGTAATTATACAATCAAATGTACCAATTATAATACATTTTGAAGGAAACTGATTTGTATTATTTTGAAAAATCAATTTAATTTGGTAATAATACTGACTATAAAAGTGTTATTAAATATAAAACTTTAATTATAGATTTTATTTTTATTCCGTTTATGATAACCTTTACTGTTTTTTGACATATATAATTAAACAAATATATTATTATTTTTTAATTAGCATTTTTATCGCATTGGTATGTATATAATAGCAATATAACTATAACATACGTCTCTTCATACATTTTTATTAGTAATAGTACATGTCTCTATTTGTCTGCACCTTAAAGGTAGTAGTCGTGTTAGCTGTCTTGCAAACCATCAGAAAATTGTGACAATTAAAAATACGTAATACAATTTCAATATGTTTTCATAAAACAAATGCGTATCAAATATAATTAAGGTGGAAAGTAATTTAAAAATATTATTAAATAGGGATTGTGTTTTAAACTCAAAGGTTTTCTTCTACCTCAACCGTTGCAACTCTTCGAAAATTCGTAGAGAAGATTACGTTATTAATTGAATGAAATTGTTCATAATTTACAATTCCAATTAAAATAATTGGAGACTCCAATATTGTGACGGAGCCGTGATAATTTTTTGGTTCATAATTGTTAGTACTAAACGATCTTCTTATATTTTTAAAACCAAATTATCAAATTAAACAATGAAGTAAAATTGATTTTACACCTTTAAGTAGTTCTGCAAAACATACATGAAATATAAATATTATTAAAAAATAGACGCAGTTAAGTATTCTACCCATAACCACAATATTCATATATAATTATAAAATAGTTACGACAAATAAATATAACTTCTGGTTTTGGTATTACGGAAATAACGTTTGTTTGAATTTGTATCATAGTGGTTTAGAATTTGTCTTCCTAAATCTGACTATATGTATATTGTTTTAGTTTATTGCGGAAAAACTAAGAAGATAATAAACTATTTTAGGTATTTCACTTGGAATTTAATCATAACAAAGTGAATTATTTAAATAGTAATAACATTTATAGAAATATGATACAAATACAAAATATTTTACTCATTTAAAAAACATGAAGGTTAATAAAAATTGAGAAAAATAAAATTGGAGGTAATATGTTTTAAAAATGTATTATTTATCTTAGAGTTTATTTAAATAATGCATATATTTATATACGTATTAAACAGGAGAACATATATAGTATTGTTTGTCTTACTAATTTTGCGATAGAAACGAATGGATTATCTTAAAATTACCCATTACAACTTTAGTAGTAAGTAAATGAGTTTATGTTTATAATATTTTTGTTGCTTAAAACAAAATAATCTAAACAGTCGAATTTGTTTATTTTTCTTATGGAGTAAGACAATTTGAAAACGATGTAAGACTTTTCTGAATAAAACTTAGGTGCGTACACCAAGTATCACTTTTCGATTATCTTTTGTTGTCGTTTATTGCTTTACCGTGATTTTTCTTTATCAATATTGGTTTTACGAGAGAGGTGTTTTAGACTTAAAGTTTAAAATAATTACTGAGACAAAATTTAATAGTCTAAAGCTAAAAATCCGTTGTTTAACAAATATGAAGATTTTAAAATTGAAGATCGTTAAGTCTTATTATTAGTAAATCGAATAACCTGACGTAACAATGATTTGTATCTTACGAAATTTCTTTCCTTGGTTGTTTTATTACAAAAATGATTAAAATCATCCAATCTAGCGAGAACTATCAGTTAGCCTTTTAAACATTTAATTATAAAAAATAAACTGTTTTCATGAAAATGATCTAATTAAAAATCATGTATTTACTAATGAATCATTCTGATAATAGTTTTGTGTAAATAATTAAAATTATATATAATTTTGATTATATTGAAATCAAAATAAAATATAATTAAAATTATATTTAATTTTGATTATATTTCAGATTTTGTAGGTCAATTAATATTACTTGGCAGGTGAGATCTCTTATATCAGTTAATTTATAACACAAGAATTTCTAATCTTTAATTTACACTTTGTTACAAGTAGTCTATATGATTTTAATTTTATTATTCGGAATCTGATTTTATTTTATTGGCATTTACTTGGTTTTGGCAAAGGGTTATAGGAAATGTCATATACTTATTGTTTTAATTAACGAAGACAGAGATTGGATTTAAGAACTATTGTTTGTGTTTTGAAAGCAAACTATGGTTTGTGATGGCAATTTTGTTACATTTTGTATATAATTCTTCCTGTGTCTTTACTTCCAAATTTCAGTCTTCATTACGCAAATCCTTTCAAAGAAGAAATAAAGTAAACAATATATTGGGAACAATAAAACGTGTAACTGGAGATAACAATTTAACATATTAGGTATCTTTAATTGATTTTGTCAGTTTAATCAAAGAAGGTTAATTTCTTATAATTATATATTATTATTATGTAAAACTAAGCAATACTTATATAATATTCTCTAATGTAGTATTAATGGTATTTACATAAACGTATGATTGAGATACGGTTACGGTAATTCCAAACTCCATGATAGTTGGTAAGAAGCCATAGTACGGTTATTTAGATTTTCGATCCTCAACAAATTAGAACCTATGTTTAAATATTATGTTATGTTCATATAACTCAAAATAACCATTTTTTAATGCCAGTTGAGATACCTGAACATTTGGTATTCCACTCACTAAAGTCTCGTGTCCCAAATAATGATCCAAAGAGGCTGCATATCCTTTGAGACCTGTACGTAGGTTTCCTAGTGTAGGTAAAGGAAAAAGTTGTCTACTTACACATAAATCTTTCTTAACTTAATCTTCAAACTATATATTTTCAAACGATTTATATAGATTCTCTATATTTTTTACCTAATCTATTTTGATTACTAAATACACTATTTACTTGTGACTTATTGGTAACTTCTTGACCACTGAGTACGAGATGATACGTTGCAAATTTCATTGTAAAAGATTTATTATTTTATAAGTAAAATGAGCAACATGAAGGTAAACGGTAAGGCAGAAAATAATAAAATTAGTAGGATGTGTAATTATACAAAAAAATAATAAAAATTGAATTGCAAAAATTGGCTAGAAACATTTGGTGTGTCAAACGGAGTCAAACGTATTTTTACTCAAACATATTATACAGTGCTTAAAAAAAATGTACAAATTTATATATTCATGTAGATTTATTCTTAGAACGTACAGAGATGGTTTTAGTGTCATTTAATAACAAAATATGTCTATGTTAACTCACATAGTGACCAATAGTACCATCGTAAGTGCTAGCAACAGTTAACAAAAAAATATGGCTGCCCTTAGTTTTGTCCCGCAATCGTTGTGTATTTCGGTTTGAACAATCGAAGTCTGGGACTTAATAATAAAAATAATGGAAGTTTCGTACCGTGGATATTAAAGGAAAGTGGAAGTTCAGAAGGACCTTGAAATCCTCAAGGCCCCGCATGTCTGACGATGGCATAGAGCAAGTGAGGCAAGCTATGTTAACAGTCCTAAAAAATCAACCTGGCGTGCTTCTAGTGATCTGGGCGTTCCAGTACAACTCTTTGTAGTTTGTTGAGAAAACTTTTGCATCTCAAACCATACAGATTAACAATTGTACAAGAAATTATAACACTGATTGTTTATAACGAATTTTGTACGGAAATGTTATATCGATTAAATGAAGACGAGATATCATTGAACACATAATATTCAGTAATGTGTCTGCTTTTCATGTAAACGTAAATACACACATCTGACTGATTTGGGGCAGTAAAACTCCACTATAATCCTTGGTACGTATTCTTGTAAGCTCACTTAGCTCCGGAATTTTCTCAATAATTGGTTGTCAGGTACATGGATAAGTCGAGGTGAACCGATTGCATGGCCAATTCGATCACCTGATCTCAAACCTTTCGAGTTTTACTTCTGACAATTTATCAAGAATAAAGTTCAAATCAACCTTCACCGGCTTCTCATGCTGTGTTCAAAGCATGAATCTAACCTGCAGTTGAAGAAGTTACGCCTGTCATACTACTGCGGGTTTGGCAGGAAATCGGCCTCAGACGGGTGGCTGAAAAATTAACAATTAAACTCACATTGAACCTAATTAACTATACGGTAAAAACTTGATGTTAATATTTACAAAATGACAAGAAAACCATCTCTGTACGTAGTTTGAATAAATTTATAGTAATTGACAAAATTGTAAAGTCCCTTTTCAAGCACCCTTATATATATATATATATATATATAAAAAAAAAAATATATATATATATATCATTCAACCAGAAGAAATGATAGAACTTTTTATTTTTATTTCTGCTTGAACAAATCCGAGGTATTAAGAGTTTTAAAGTTTCTAAAGAAACCATCACAGGTTTATTTATTCCAGTATAATTTCCTAACTCAATTTACAACTTTCACATTTTAAATTACTTCCTTCCTTTTTCTTTAAATTTCATATTTTCCCAACTTTTCCCTTCTGGTTTTTCCACCACTGACCAACTGGGATCTTTATATATATATATATATATATATATATATATATATAAATGGTATAAGCAATGTATTATTTTATTTGTTTTGTTTTACAGTAAAAAAACATTGTTGATGTTCTGCAGAATACCCTAAAACTGATTTTTGAAAAAAGTTTTCAATTTTTTTTTTCATTTCATAATACTTTTTTTTGTCTTGGAGAACATTTAATTTTGTAAAATTAGATTTTTGTGGTTATGAATGAAGTAATTTTCATATGTGTAAATTATGAAATCAGATTTTACTGGACAAGCGTTATAGGCAAGGAAAACCATCTTTGTTGTAAATCAAGTTTTCTTAACTAAGCTAAATTTTATTGCAAGTATTGTAATACTGTAGTTGGTATTTTTTAAATAATAATTTTAATTTAATAAATAAATACGTTATCAATAAAATTATTAATGTTGAAATATATAAGAAATTTTCGAAAATCTTTCTAGTCTTCATTAATTTTGAAAATTCCGCAATAGCTATTAAATTGTATTTATTTGAAATTTTTTCTTTCAGTTTTTTTCACACCTAGCTTATAAAATTGACTCCTAATTAGAACAGTTTAGTATAATAAAAATAAGGTATAATAATATTGTTAGTTCTTACAGTAAAAACAACATCATCCACAACTAATTAAAAAAATAAGTTACGTTTAATGTAATAATCGTATGAACTATATTTTGGAAATATCTGTTTCTTTCCTAAACAAATAATGTATCACACTTTTAGTCGTGTTTTTTCATAAATGTGTAAAGTTTATTATTTTACATTTCAGGAAAACGATGAAATAAAACGTAATGCGTCATAAAGTATTTTAAAGTATTTTTATTATGATATTTCATGATGTTGTAAGTGACACCATAAACTACTAGAAAATAGTTTGTTATGTGTCGTGATAATAATATAGAATTTTTTTTTCTCTATCAGGTTTATAACAATAAAATTAAAAAATATTTGCAACAACGCCAACGTAATAATATTAATTACATAAGACGAGAAAAATTTACCTCGTGTTTATAAATTATGTCAATACTGACATGAAATGTGAAGTGTTTAAGGGGTTGTGTTATTTTCGTGAACAAAACGTAAAACAAGGATTGATGATGTTGAATAGTGTTGATAAATTCATATCTTGGCCTTAAATCAAATTTGGAGGAGTCCAATACACAAAGAAAGGTAAGACTATCAACCGATCTCTAAACTGCGTAATATTTGACCCTTCACTAGTTCCATAGTGAAACCAAAGACAATTTATTTCATCGTTGCTTCTGTTATGATTCAAGTGTTTAAAAACTTCGAGGCAAAACGAAATCTCAATTACAAATTTGAGGCACAAACAAACCTTTATGTTCTATGTCTAAGTACACTGTTGTTGAACCATAGCTTCTTATGAACTAAAACATAATATTGAACGTAAGTCATGTATTCATTTTGACAAATATTTGTGTTATAATAATTCATAGTTCGTGCAGTAAAATACATATTTTATAATCTGTAAAAATCCTTATGTTGTTGTGGTCGTCCTATATCTGATATAGTTTTATTGAGAGAGGTTTAAAATGATAGCAGGGTCATTATGTTATTTGTGACACTAATTCACGCATAATAATAAATCAAGAAAAATAATAGTTATATTTTTACGCCTTAACTCATAAGCGATTTTGTCACAGATTTATTAATTACGTCCGGTACGAAATTTAATAATATTGCATAAATTAGTGTTACCGTTGTTGATTGTACGTAAATTTAAATTCCATGAATGGACAAATGTTATTGTAATAATGGTTTCAAAACACAACTAACCATGGAAAATATAATATTTTATCGTTTAATATATTATTTGTACTTGAAATTGAAGAATGAATGTTATCACGTACAATATACTGCAAAATCTTTATTTTATCTACATATCTTTTGAAAATCTCGTTGTACCCATAGTTTTGTTAACATCCATAAATTTGTACGAAATAAATTCAACGAGTTTAATAGACAATATTTAACTCTTTCCGTTTAAAACCAATTCGTGGGGTAACATTATCTTTTCTTTTTTTAATGTGTGTAAAATTAATATTTTTAATCTATATCCTTTATATTTAGTGAAAATTACAAAATAAAATCAATTTTTATAATAAATAACAGTATATTGAAATAAGTGTATTTGTTTATAATGACAGAAATTTTATATATAGAAACAACAGACGTTTCAGTAAAGTCTATAATATATTGTGGTTGAGATAGAGGTGTAAATTTACAGTTACACAGTAAATTTGTCAAAAACATACAGTAACCACCATCCCAACAGTTCAAAATGACTGTCACATTCATCACAGATACGTAACAATTTAATTTACACCTAAATGTCTCTCTATTTATTTTTTCTGCTGGACCAATTAAAACTTAGACATTCACCATCTGTTTACTTTAGATATATTTATGTAATTTTAAATGATTATTTTTTTAAAAAAAGCTAAAGATTTTAGTGTGTAGATAAAGTTAAGAAGTATTTGGGTATTTTTGTTATAAATATATATATATATATATATATATATATATATATATATATATAAATATATATATATATATATATATATATATATATATATATGAGTTAATATTAATGAGTCTTTTATTTTATATTGTACAGAAGGGAAGTTAAAGTTTTTGGGGTAAGGGAGAAAATTTTGCAGTTAACAGTGCATCTATTTGTAATTGAGAGGTTGTGCATCTTGTCAAAACATTATATTATAATGTTACGTCGTTGACGGTTTGAAATTGGTTTGTCTATAGTAGATACTTTATTCATGTTTGTCACTACCCAAGCCCCTTCAGTAAATAGGTTCATTTTTGATAAAACGAAATAAATATTAACATTATGACCTGGCTCACACATAGAAGACTATCTAATCTGATTTCATAACAATAATTAATTATCTGACTTTTTACAAAATCGTGATATTTTAGTTTCTAAAGACACTAATTAGGATTATACTGTCAAAGGGTATTTACAAACTGTGTATTATTACAGTAACCTTTGAAAATACTATTAACTTTAATATAAAAGTAATTTATAATTGATGTATTCACTAAATTAAGGCAAACACACATTTCCACAAAAAAGGCTTTATTTTTACAAACGACGTTTCAATGAGTCTTATAATAACATTTTCAGTTGTTACATGTAAACAAAACCTAGGTACTAACATTCTTCTTTTCACCGTTGTGGCATTAATAGTTGACACTATACAGAATGTTTCCAAATATAATATACATCTTTCAAAACATTTCAAAATGTACTCAGATAATTTCTATAATCGTTAAAAGTGTTATTTTGAAGCAAAAAAATAATGTTTTTCATTAAACGGTCATTTTGGGTCAATGTAGTTATTATTCCTGATGCTCTTTTTGTAACACAATTTTTGAAATATCTTAAAATATCCACCTAAAATCGATCTCAGTACTTTAATAAAATGAAATTTTAATGTTTGAAACATATATACATAAAAAAATTACGATTTGTACTATGTTTCTTAAACATAATAAGAAGACTCTCAATGATATATGTATATACATTTCAAAGAAAAAGACAATTTTCATTATACAGGGATCACGTTGCTTAAAGTAGGCAACAAGCAGTAGGGTGAAGCGAGGTGGATTATAAAGAAAAGTTTGAAATGGCAGTGAGCATTGTTTTAAGAATGTAAAATACAAGTCGTTAATCAACCGGAGAGCTTTCTTTATATTCAAGAGACAACAGGCTACAATAAAAGTAACATTAGTTTTAATCATTTTATTCAGAGAGCCTTTGGAACATAAAGTACAAGTATTATATTATCTACAGTTTTATTTTATAGCAACATTTATTACGAATTAAAAATAATGAAGTATTTATATATCATGTTGAAGTATGTATGAACCTAAATGTAAAACATAAAATAAAGATTATGAAACTAATTAAATCATTTAAATATCCAGTTTTGTTCGTTATGTAGATAATAAACTGAATCAAAATAAAATATTCGGATTGTAAAATTTGTTAACAATGTAATTGGATTACAGTGATTGCGATTACAAAAGTATTTGACTATTTTTTTAACAGTTTTTATTTTAATGTGGTCTCTATTTCCTAAACCTAAGGGTTGAATATGTTCGTAATATGACCAGAAAATATCTATGAAAAGACAGAAAAACTGATATGACCATAATAGTTTACTAAATTACTTATGATATATGATATATAATAAAAAAATCCAATAGTGAGTAGACAGAAATTTTAATTAATTACAAACAAGTTTAAATTAACTCTTTTTCTTGTCAGTCTATTCTGTACAAATTTTGAAATCGATTTTAAACTAACATCTCCATGACTTGAAACCTTAAACATAGCTCAGAACTAGAAGACAATGCAATGTAAACTTGCTTTCCTGCTTGTCTGTCATTTACTGCTATATTAGGAAAGGAGTGCCCACATTGACCGGTCTAGCGGCACTACTTATTGGTGGAACAACGCTGCATTCATTTTTTTTTAAATTACAAGTTGAGAAGGATGGAGAAATGGTAGGAAATTTAGGACCACTTTTTGGTAATTCTTTGACGATCTTGCGATGTCAGGGGAAGGATATCGATTTCCGTGGTTCCATACGAAATCTTTTGCATGATAATTTCTAGACGGCGACAACTGAAAAAGAAGGAAAATGAACCATTAGATGGCATCAACATTATGTTATTTTGGAAATTTATTAATCTGAACAAAAGATATGTAAAATCGATTTCAAAAGTAATTATATAATAATTTAACTATTTCAACCAAATTTTTAAAAAGAACAAAATAATTTCTCGTACCCCCATACAGATTGATCTGAAAATTTGCGATTTAAAATTTTTAATAGCTATGAAAATACTTGTATTATTTAAAACGAAAAAACTTGGAGTGTATCAAATGGATAAATAGGATAATATCTCTGTTTACTGAATTAGGAGCTACTTGACATCCATTAGGTATTTTGAGTATTTTCTAAGCGACAACTGTTCCCTACGGTCCATACTATTATCTATTACATGCTCTCTACGTTTTTTGTTTTAAACCTACAGTATTTAATAGCTATTAAAAATTCACAGTCATAAATTTTCAGAACGAACTGTACGTGTTTAAAAATCTGTATAGGGATACGAGAAAATTATTTTATAATTTTTTGTCCGTTTTATAAACAAGTTTAAAAAAAAATTAAATAATTATTAGACTAATATTAAAAACAATTTCATCTAAGCATGTAATATTTTAGCACATTTGACAATTGCCATTATTAATAGGGATTGAAGTAAGACCATTATATAACGTATGAACCATCTCTGATAGAACTCACAAATCTGAACCTCAGGACATACTACAGCTGCTAAATAGTACCCAGATCGATACTGTATATACTCTCCGGATTTCCATTTACAGTTTTGGCAATCCCGAGGAATTCTAACTGAATTTACTACTTTTTATGTATTCTTGTATTAGATCCGTCACTTTAAATCATTTGAGACTATGATATCCTTCCAAGTCTCTCTTAACTCACTGTTGTTCTCTCCCAACCCTGTCGCTATTAGAGTAGTTGAGGGCTGGTGGTATTTATTATGTACTATTCTTCCTTTTTATTTTTACGTAGTAATGATGAGAAGAACAATAGAAAAATTTAAATAGAAACCATTATAAGAATTGAACATCATTGATTGAAATTACAGACTGATACCAATACATCAAAAATAATAATGAATTAGAAAATATTTGTGGTATCACTAAATGAGGAGGCCGTTTATTCTGTTTATAAATTGATTGAAGGTAATTTGAACGCTAAGCAAACTGACGTCAAACATATATACAAACGAAACACATACTACATCTTGCTTTCGATAGCATCACAAAATATTCGTACAAAACGCATTAGAGTACTTTACGGAGAAAAAAGTTTTTAAATGTAATAGTTATTATTAAAAAAAAATACTTTTGATATGTCATGTAGTTAAAATGTCGGCATGTCTATTCAAACTGTTACCATGATATGAGTTAGTACACCAGCATATAATGACAGTCACAAAATTTATATTTTGATAAACGTGAAATAGGGGTAACAATCTAAAAGTAAATATAACCAACAAATAGATATTAACATTTAAAGTTGGAGAGCATGTATATATATTTAATTTTTACCGTATAATTTGAATAATTTTGTGGGAAAACCTTTTAGCGTCCACTATCTAGTTTATTTGATATTTGTAAGGTTTCTGTTAACACTTCAATATATTCACCCGCGAATTTTAACATTTATTGCATATTTATGTTGAAAAATAGTATCTGTATTTGTAATTATTATTTCAATAATTACAGTAATTAAGGGATTATTAGGTATAAAAAAAAACTCAGTTGTCTTCATATTCATCAGAAAAGAAATTGAATTTTAAAATTGTTGATTGCATAAAATGTACCTATAGTACAGTGAAACAAAATAAAAATTTAAAAACTCATTAAATCGGGCTTATATTATGAACAAAAGTTGTTATTCAATTTAAATCTCCTTTCAATCCCAGGAAAATATATTTATTTTATTTTAACATAGTTATTTATAAATTACAATTTAAATCTCAGTAATTTATTAAAGAAGGGCAATATATAAGAGGGAGACTCTGAAACCATAGAGATAGCTAAATAGGACTAAATAGGATAACTATAAGAAATATTTTTAACAAAGTACATTTATAAATTAGGATATATCTTCCTGAGTAAAAAATTAAAGTTTTGTACTCAGAATTACATTTTACTTTTAAAAAACTCTCAAATTTTATTTGTCTGTCAATCTGTTCTACTCAAACACGTTATAAACTACATACAATTTTGGAATTAGTTGGTATGCTGTGTGATATAAATAAAGGAGATGATTCAATTCGACAGTTATTCAGAATAGTACTTACCAAATATGGAACTTATTTCAGTTATATGTTACATTTGGGGACCGCGCAGATGTAAACAAACTTTTAATTTCATATTAACCCATTAAAGAAACATATATATTTTTTTGAAATAACCTATATTATTATTTTTTTAACTTTTCAAATTTGTAATTTTAGGGCTTTGAAAAAAAAACGTAAACGATGATGTCCCATTTAACTTATGATCCTAAAATCATATTTATTGTGATTTCTTTAAAAAAAGGAAACATGTATAAATTTTGAGCTCACTTGAGTGTTTGTGTTATTTAGGAAACGGTTAGTCGTACCTTCTATCCAGGGTAAGTTGGAAATTGACTGATAATTATGTACTACAAAATATTATTTATTTGATCAATGACATTCCTTTTAGATATGAAAAATTCTAAGTTTTCAATTATATTTACAACACTATTTACAGCGTCATAAATTTCATCCAAATATATTTGGTTTATGGCACAATTTCAGGTTATTTAAGACTTAGAACCCTAAAACTTGTATAAATCACACATAAACGTTTTATAACACGAAATAAAATTCATTTGGCATATACATTTTCCAATTACTTGGAAGTATTGGTGTTAAATGCTCGACTGAAATAGTAAAAATACACATTTTAAATATTATTTATAGTTCATTACCTTAGACTATACAATTCTTTCGATTTGCTAAAATATGTTTACATTCAACCAATAAATGGTATAAGTGATGTTAACAACATATGTGTTTAAAAAGGTTTCAGTTTTTTCAATACAAAAATAATAAAGTAAAATGATTTTAAAATATAAAAAGTAAACGAAAACAAAATTATTTTCTAGTGCAAGCAATTTTACTGGTAATATTCTTTTGTGTATTTTTCATGTTTTTATATATTTCATGTTTTTAACACTTTTTTTGTTAATTTTAGTAATATTGAACTTAATTGTTTGTTTCTTTAATTATTAACACCGTAATCATTTAATTGATAAAAATAAATCTATTTTTACCAATTACTGATCTTTACACGACATTGTACCTGACATTTATAATTGTGTTTTTAACAACTACAAAGCAATGTCATTTTACTTTAGCTTCAACAGTTTTTTAACTAGTATAACGAAATAACTACATGCTGACGTACAGGGTAAAATCTAGTTAACTACGTGTATGGTTTTTAAAAGGGATTAAATTTGTTATATCACGCTCTATTAAAATTTTGACGCAACAAGTTAATAGCAATTAGTAGTAATAACTAAAGTCTGTAGTTTGAGTAATCGCCTTTAATTGTTATTTTATGAACAGTTTACACCAGAAAGATCAATACAGAACGATACATAATTAATATCTATCATATTAGTAGCTAAACCGTTAATTATAGCTACTATAAATATGAAAATCCATTAAACTAAAGTTGTAATTTACAGAACTAAGTCATAAAATATGGACCAATTTTAAGACAGAAGAAGTAATCTATGGAACTCTTTTCTTCTTCTAACTAGAATTTGTGGAATAAATTTTTAGCACTAATTTTAACATTAAAAAGAAGAATAAATATATAACAAAACAGAAATTATATATACTATAGAAATAATGTTATGTGTTGGATTTTACAGGCTAATTAATCATCAAATTTGTTTTACTGTCATTCTAATGAACCGGCTGTTATTAAATTTGTAAATTGTATGTATTAGTTAGGAATTTTTTAATAGTTTAAACTTTCAAAAAATATAATTTGGTGTCAGTCAGATTACTAGTTCAATAGCTTTCTGATTACATTTTCATACAATGGAAGTTTTACTTCTGAACGAAGAGAATCCGTTTTCAATTCCAGAGGAAGCAAACGAATGTATATTTTAATTGTCAAATTTATAGTAACCTTACTGGGTGAAGTGCAACGGCGTCTGGAGAAACTCACATATAGGGCATGCCAGAATTACGGAGGGGGGATGGCCAACCGATTCTAAATATGGTACCGAAAAAGTTAAACATCAGATTTTTGTTTTCAATACCTTTTAAAGTTAAAATGACCCAAAATGAAGATGAAAATCGAGTTCTAGGAAATACAGGAAACCTGATGTGGTTCACCAATTAATTGTTACAAATCTATTGAAGATACTGGTGCTGACTGGGTTTGTAGGCTGATATGGGGTTGAAACGTATGTTTCCCTTGGAACAATATGCCATAGTGTTTCAAGTTCCAGATTATGGTAATAAATGACTGTTTAAACGATAATTTGAGGCGGGACTAAGAAAAACAGTACCTACATATATAAAGATATTCAAGCTGCAATTAAGGAACTTACTGGCACTACAATAAAATATAGTCTGGTATGGGGATGCCGAGAGAACGTTATTACTTTAGCCCAGCAAAACCTTGTAACTATATATAAAGGAGTTGATGGTAACGAGAAGGCAGACAATCTAGGTAAACGAGGTTCTGCATCGAGAGATGCAAGAGCGTTTAAACATTTTGTGTTTGGTAGGCTGAAACTATTGAAAAATACAATTGCAGTTCCACAGATGAAACGTCTGTACAATATATTTTACGTTTTGTTGTAAGACAACAATGGGATTTAAAGTAAGTAAGAAGTTCATTACTTTTAAAAAAAATAATACAAATATGTTTATACACTCGCAAACAATGTAAACTTTTTAAGAATTGACACATAACAAATAAAACACAATTTTTCTTTTGTAAAATTCTATAATTTATTTGGTTTGGTCCAAATAAATTATAGAATTTTACAAAAGAAAAATGGGTTTTTATTAATTAAAATGGAATTCTATCAAGTACCGTCGGTCATCAGTGTAAACAATAATTGACACATATATTGAAGATTCATAAGTAAGCAGTGGAAAACTTCATTTTTATTCTCCAATTCCTTTGCTACTCAAAACATTTTGATGAAACTCCGATCTGAGGTATTTTGAGCCATTTTAATATATATTTACGATTGGTGGTTTTAAAATTAAAATGTTTCGAGATGCGTAGAGGGTTTTGAATTTTGCTCATTAGCAATATAAAGTCCTTCCAAATTGAAATTAACGTCATTTGTTTGCATGGAAGCAGTCAGGTGTACTAAACGTACGAGTTCGTAGTACAGAGTTTCCTTTAATAAATAACTTAATATTCGTGTGCATTTTCATTTATAATATGTGTTGGATGCGTGGAATAAATGTTAGAGTGTGGGTTTTTGTGTCCTTTACTATAATTTTTTAGCAGTTAAAACTCACAGGTGAATAAAATTGATTTAGTTATTCTCTTTTATTAGAGAGAGAGTCATATTAAGTATATCGGGTTAGGGTATTAAAATTATCAAAGAATTAATTAGTTCATCAATGTAAGCTTGTTCCACGTTCGACACTGCAGTCTTTCTCATTTAAAAGACGACTAAGGCCCATCCTACTCTTCTGTTGTTGTGCTTCATGTTTGTTTGTTACACATCTGTACAAAACAAATATTAAATTCACATATCAAGAAAGGATAAAGCTATTATATATTATCTTACAATGTTTGTCTTACATCAAAATATTAATAAGCCGTAACCGATGTGATGATGCAACATAATTCGTTGTCTGAAGAAACATAATTTCCTTAGATTAAAACCAACTTATATATTGGAAAAAAAATAGGATGTACTTGATCATTGTAAACTTGTAGTATATCTGTCTTTCTTACACAATGATATTAAATAGCTAAGTAAATAGTAGTCTGGAGATTAAAAACAGATTTTACTATTCAAATAATCTATTTACTATTCGTATATTTATTAATTATTTACGAAAAACAATTCTCTTATAAAGTGTTGTTCTGAATAATAAATTGGTCAGAAATATATTCGCTAAAAACGTTGTAGAAATAACCTTTAATATTCATATTACAATAGACTTACAATTATTGAATTCATATTACAAATATTGAATATCTAATTTAAATTTACCATTATATAAATTGGTACCTTCCATTCTATTACTTTTGCACAGTTGCACTTGGTTTTGTTGTAAATTTCAACAAAGGTACATTTAAAAACATAACAAATACGATTTTAAGCTGTCCCTTACATCAATAAATATCATGCATTAGTTTTTTTAGGTTTGATGGTGTTAAATCTCCGAGATAAATATGGACGTGGTTTATAACATACCGGCAGGTAAAGCTATTATTATAAAGGAGTGATATATTTCGTCTATTAAAATAACAGCTTAAATATCATAATTTGATTTATCTTTTGACATTTTATAATACAGAATTTGTTGATAATTAATTTAATAGTGGATTTTATAAAGCTTGAAATAAAGCTAATATAGTGACAGGGTTTTTGTTCCGTACCGTGACATATCGAAACAATATAACTTGTTAAACATATCTCTAAAAACGTTAAATCTTATGGAAAGCTGCTTTAATTTACAATAATGATTTACTTTATGTGTTTGTTGGATTGATATTTTAATGATTTACTTAATTACTTCGTTCTTACTATAACTTGTTGTTAACTTAACCATTCGAGGATAAAATAAAGCAAAAGCTTAAAGTTTCAAATATTTTAATAATAATATAAATGAGCTACAATTGTTTCGCCTTGCGGCATCATCGGGCAACTCCAATAACCATTCTATTATTCTTGAGTACAGTGTCTTTCGACAAGACTATTAAACCTTACGTTATATAATATTTGCACTTTGAATGTACTCTACTTATGTATTAATTTAGTACAAGATCATGGAGCAACAGCAATCAAAATATTCATTTTTAAAACTATAACCAAGTTTCAAATCAAATAAAAATACACGATTCTAATTTCGTTATATAGGTTTAATTTTAAATCAACAAAATACCATAAATACCAGAAACTAAAGCTTTTGTAACTATTAGTTTATAGGGTAATCAGAAAAGTTGCAACTCATTTTTAATTGAAATAAAGGGCACCATAGTCAACAATATATTCCCTAATTTTTAAAAAATGTTTAGCAATTGTCAATATTTTGTGGGCCTTGAATTGCGTATTGTTAATATTAGAATTCGACAAAGTTGACATCAAAATAAAGGCGATAACGCAAAAACCAATGTGTGTGTTATGGCATATTGTATTTAATCCACTATAACAGTTCAATGCAAATTTCAGAGACATATGGTACACAGGGAAACTTGTAGCAGGTACAAACTCAAATCACCGAGAAAACACCGATCATCCTGTAGACTCTTATATAATTGAAAATAAATGGAGCCTGTGTAAGTGGGGAATTTCGGATGATTTCGATATATTATATAGATTTGCTATTGGGCAAGAAACAACACCTTAAAATATTGGTAGAGAGTTCTGAAACACCCTGTATATTCTAAGTATAACTTTTTATGGTTATAATTTTTAATATTTGTTCACTTTTAATTAATATGTATTAATTATTGCTTTGATAATATTTATGGTGGAAGCTATTACAAAATTGGTGTTTAAAGAGACCTAAACAGACGGGTCGTTTTACATATAAATTCTAACTCGTGTTTACGTCATTTTCATATACAAACTGCTCTAACAAATTTACCATTTTCGTGGGTAAATAAGTTTTATCCTGAATGCCCATTTGTATGTCTTATAACTTTTTTTATGTGTTAAATTCATAATTAAAGATCCCGGTTTATAAAACTTCATATATTTTTATAACGACAATTAATAAAAATAAAAATAAAATACAAACGAAACCTAATTAAAATCAGGAATAAGTAATAATTACGTCTAAATATACAATAACTTGCAGTCTGCGAACCAACAACACTTTTAATAAGGAAGTATTATTTTACATTCAGTATATAAAAATTAAATTCGCATTATTTTTGACTTATTATAAAATGAACCACAAAAATTTCATAGTATTATGTTTTTTGTTGTAATTAGGTGCTTGTGGTATAGTTTGAATATTATGATTCAAAGCAGAGTTTTGGAAAAGCTATATAACAAGTTATCCATTCACAACAAAATAAAAAATAAATAATTAAAAAACAACCATTAATTTATATCCTCGCACTACTGAATGATATCCCCATTTAAATTCAAGTAATACTTGTGAGAGTAACATTTACTTTCGTGTTTGCAGTGTCAACTAAACTAAGGTATTGCGGTAACAAGATGTTTACATTAACATTCATAAGTAGTAGTAGTAGTATTGTAATTCTTATTTCACGTAAAGATAACGACCACTATTGCCCTGGGAGTAACTATTGGCATATTTGGAATCCTCCAACTTCATTTAAGATTAGAAAAAAATTGTTGAAGTGAAAAATAAATTAATAACCTTTTATATGTATAACGTCAAAAATATAAATATTTCAAAATAAAGTTCCAATAAAGTTTGTATAAATTACTGATTTACAGGAATTATTTTTAAATAGTGCTACATTTCTTTATAGTATTGAAACAAACAATTTTCCTGTAACAATAATTAAAGAATTAGGACAATAAAAATAAAATAGATAAATGAATTTAAACATTACTAACTATAAGAAAAAATGTAGCGGAAAACAGACCAATAAATATTTAAAATACACAGTAAGGATGACAAGTTGATTGTTATTATATTGTTATTATTATTATTTTTTTTATATATTTTATGTTTTAAATAATTGTACAGTAGTCATCTTTTTACATTGTAGGTTTAAAGTATATTTGAGACATTTATGCTACTTTATTTATAGTAATAAAATTTATTTAATTGAATAATAACACATTTCACAATTTGTAGAGGACATCAACAACTATAAGTAATGTTTTAAATATATGTTATTTTACAAGTGTTAATAAATATTATAATATCGTGTTCACACAACTAATACTTTGGAGTGATTTGAAAATTAATATGATAAAATCTTTTCATTTCAATATAAACACAAAACAAAAACAATGTAAGGTGTTTGTAATTGATAAAAACGTTTAAAGAGTTCGATATAGCTCGTAAAAAGCCTATAAGTTGCCATTAACTAAATATTGATAGAAAAAATGTATTATCTCTAGAGATAGCACACCTGCAAGGTACTATTATTATACTATTACAAGGTACTTATGCAAGGTACCGTATATTATACTATTTACCAGATTTGGTAAAACATGTAATTTTTCATAGATAGTGTAGTTCTTTACTAGTTTTTACATAATCTTAACTTTATTTACCATCCTGTACAAATAATTTACATATACGGTTAAATAAAAAAAACTACAAAAAGAATATCAGTCTTTTGTACTTACTTTTTAGACTAAATATTTATAAAAACCGATGTAATTTTATAAAGTTTATTGTAATAACAACTAATTCGTTAAAATATAAATTTAAAGCAATAGAACATAATTTGATTTATTGTGGTATTCAATTTTGAAAGCACTAATTTTTTAAACTGTGGATCTGAAGGGTGCAATTAATCACAATGAATATTGGAAGGTCAACAAGAGTTGTATAACCTGACGAATTTATCATTGTAGGCATTTATCATTTAACAAACCGAAAGCTGGAGCTGGGGATTATAATCAATTTAATAATATAAAAGCAGAATTTCTACAATTGTCTGCCATAAATAAACGAAAATAATGAAATAGATTAAGGATTAAATGTTTTCTGATAATCCAACGGAACAAAATTATTAATTAAAATAATGAATAAGATATAAATAATTGTTGTTCTTGTAAAGCGCTGTTTGATAATTTTTTTAAAAATTCGTTCTTAAAGTCATATATGAAATCTTTTAACTTAAGAGCCTAATTAATTAATAGGGAAAAGTTTTTTATGTAATATATACAAATAATGAAACATAAATGTTTCAGATGACTAAAAGAAATCTTATCAAAATTTAATGAAACAAAAAAAACGCAAATGTTTTTTCTAAAAACAGTTACAGGAGGACCTTGTACGTTTAAATTATTAAATCAAAATATACTTATTTTCAACCAGTAATGTTTGAACATAACAGCAGTTTATCTCTATGACCTATGTATATCTTTTCCTTGTCAATACATCAAAGAAACTGCCATGTCAGTAAACATTGGAAGCAAAGTAACCAAAAGAGAACTATGGCTCAGGTTCTTAGATGGTAATTTAGAATTACAAAATAAGTTTGCAATCAACGACGTAAAAACTGAGAAATCACTTAAATTTTATGTATTGTTTATAATGTAAGTATATATTTGTTTATTTATACCTACGTGTAAACAAAATGTATTAATGCATATTACTATTATAATTTCCGTATATTTCTTTACTATTGTTGCTTTTCAAATTTGATTTGTATAATACTATTTCATAGTTTGTTTTTTATAAATTTATTATTATTTTAAAGTATTACTGCTAATATTTTGTAATATTTTTTCTATATACTTATAAGCACAAACATTATGTATTATTTTTTCGTTTTGACTAATATTAGAAACATATAGGCCTAAGTTGATGCAGATTAATGACACTTTCATAACAAAAATCACAATTGAAATAAAACTTATATGGCTGTATTTCTTTAAATGAAATGTACTAGTTAATTAAATTCTTAAAGTTACTGATCATTAGAAATAAATCTAAAGTAGAAAGGTATGTAGAGTGCATACTTTTATTGAAAGTATGATATACGATGAACACAATTTGTATAATATCAATACATATACAGAATATAACAAACTGAAAGGATGTATAAAGTTTGGATTTTTGAACTTATATATTTGATCAATGAACAATATCCATATAGAATGTACAATATAGACCCTAGAATATATTCAAGGTCCGATATACATTTGTTATATTATATTAGTGTAAATAAACGTTTAACAAGATGTAAAGAACATGAAGGAAATATAACTCAAGTATAACTCTTGCAGTAAACTATACGAGATAATGAGAACCCTTTTCAAAGTCGTAAGAGAAGTACCTAAGTTAGGACATTGCAATTATCCAGTAACAAAAAGTCCTATTATATTATGCAAAGTGAGGAAAACAAATGTGTAAAACTTAGTTAGTTCATACCTACATTCCCTATTATTTAATTCATGTCCTCAATTTTACCATTTTTGTTGAATATTATAATTAATTACGTTTGCAAGTGTACATTTCATGTACTGTAGGTACTTTTTGTTAGATTCAAAGAGAGATAAAATAATTTCTTTTCTCTCACAATACCGTGAAGTTGAGTTTTAGTGTTATTACATTGTCTCAAGATTTAAAATTGAAGATATGAAATATAAAGTAAAAAATAATAAAACAAATTACAATAATAGTATTATGTCCAATAAGTGATTTATTTTTGTAATCTTTTAAACATTATTTGAGCACATAATCGGAAATGTTTTCTCCTCCAAAACAATTATTTCACCTACTTCCTAGAAATTACATATAATAACGTAATGTACAAACTTCACAAAATAGTTAATATAGCCTCAATTTTTACAATATAAAAATAGTATTTACTGCACATAATCCTCTGGCTTTTTTATAACGACATTACCACAAAAAATATTATTATTTTCTTTTTTTGGGGAAAAATAAAACTTATTTTATAACTTTTTCTTAAGTAGATGGAGCTGGTAAAGTGTTCATTTAATTTTTATGTTAACAAATTGCGATTTTTGCAATTTATATATGTTATGATTAATTAGAGTTTTTAATTGCAAGAGAATACAATATGCTTACAAATGTAATAGAACTATTTTCAAACGGATATTGAAAAATATTCTAATTATCTATATGCATTTACATTCATATTACATACGTGTTATAGTTATTATGAATACCCAGTTCAATAATCAATTGGACAACCTGTCAAGAAAAAGGTGTTAACTGTAATAATCTTATTTTAAAGGCTATAATAATTTGCAATAAATATAAGCTCATTATATGAAATTATTGTTTAAATAGTTTACTAAATCTTTCAAGTAGTTATACGTTTTAATTAATGTTACTTCAATAAGATATAATCAGCTAAACCTAAACAAAACATCTCCTGGATAGTGGCCTGATTTGTATTAGATAAAAATAAAATTATATTAATAACGTTATATTAATAATTAAAACATTATTCATTTATACGAATTATTGAATAAAATGTCAAAATGTAGCCTTGATCAAAAATGTCTTTAATTAGAAAACTTTTCATAATCAAGAGTTAAGTCGGAACTCATTCCTAAAGTTGAGCTCTTTGTTGTCATTTTATAACTTTGCATAACGCCTCCACACCTAATTCCCATGAAATTAAATTCAGGTTAGGTTAAACATTATGTTCTAATGGTCTCTTAGACAGTTAATATGAAAGTCTGATAGCATGAGACACGAGTTTTATTTAAAGCGAAATGAGAACAGATTTTGACACTAAAAATATTCAATGTTCTCCTGAATAAACATGATCAGGAACCAATAAATCTCGATTTTTACTCTAATATTAGGTTTAGGATCTTTTAATAAACCATTCAGTATATGTAATTACATATAGAATATACACAGAATATGTATACATAGGGGTATGTAAATACATATATAAAGTACAAATACAAAGTGTGAACATAAATACAATATAATAATTCAAATGAAAAATAAAAATTGTTATTAAAAATACAAAATACATACATTGTTGTAAAAAACAAAGAAAAACAGTTGAAAACACAAGTAGTTTTTTATTCTGCTTTTAAACATATTAACTACTATAAACTTCTTAAAACTTCAGATGTAAAAAACCCCTCTTTGTACGTACAAATAAGAATCAATATTTAAAACATTGACGATAATCGGCCTCTGTAGACTGTGTAAGAACAAAGTTCTTTAAAGTTTGTCTAGAGTGAAAGAAACAATGATTTTTTAAGGCAGAGTCGTTTGTGTTTTGTTAATATTCTGATTTATTTCGGTGTTTCGTTATTTTTATGGTAGGTATAAAATAAATGGTGTACTGAAACGGGGAAAATTGAATTCGATGTGCAACATTTAATATGCTAACTGTATTTATTTAAGCCTAAGAAGACCATTATGAACATTAGATTTTAATAGAAATTATTTTAACAATTTATGAAATAAATACTAGTCTAATTTCGTCAAGTAAATAAATGTTTCTTATAGCATTGTATTGTGTTACATACTAGGTAGTAGAAAATACTTTTTACTTAAAACATTTTTATTTATGGAAATATTAAAATTACAAATTGGTTGGACATCTTGTTTACTATTTTAAAAGAACCGCTTTTTACTAGAAAATCATCTAATATGTAATATGTTCTACATTTATTATACTATGACATGTTTTAGTCCAGCAATAACGGGATCCTGTTCATTAACGATCACACACGACCTACTTTACTCAACCACTATGACTTAACTGATTAAACTTTTATTCAATTAATATATCTTCAAACAAAATCTTTTATATTATGTAGAATATTTTATATACTCGTGTTATGCACAGCTTATAATAGCCACTCTTATACTCGAATTTAAATTATATTCACTGTATGGATATACAAAACTACTTTAAATACAGTAGTCTACATGGACCTATTTAGTTAAGAATTAGTTAGATTCATGAATAATGTGTATAAAAAAATGTTCAAAACGAAATAATTGTATATAATGCTTGAAAAATGAAAATATTGTGCCAAAGCTGCTAAATAATTTCATTTTTTTGTGATTTTTTGCTTAAATTTTGAAAAACAAAACAATTTACACAGATTCTTGTTAATGTGCGACAATTTAGACTGGGGTAAATGTCCGATGCAGGAAGATCTAGTGGAAATCGTCCGACATTTACTATTCGACGAGAAAATGCCAATGACAGAAATTGAAGGGCACCGAATCGTGAGGTAGACAAACTGATTCTTCTTTTTGATTCATCATGAACAAACTTCAACATTATTTTTAAAACGTATGTTCATTTGATATTAACAATCCATATTTTGATATACGTAATCTTTTTGTAGAATGTAGATATTACAGTGTTTGATGTTTCATTCTTACAATAAAATATGAAATTGATGGAATGTAGTTTTTAGAAACTGTTTAAATTTATAATTGTAAACTACTAGTTAAGTTTAATTAAGAATAGAGCGTATTAACTTCTATTTTATACAAATGCAACCTACATGGACGTGAGACAGATTTACTCTGTTACATAAATAACGTTTTAATCATTTAACAAATTAGATCCAATCGAAGATAGCAGTTCTCATCCAATAATAACCACAGCTTAGTGCTTGTACTATAGATTACTATTGTACCTGCAACGTTTGTATAAACTATATTTGTTAATGTGAGCAAATTGATGACATATATTGGTAATTATCATTGTGATCCAGTTAAGAATTGTAAGAGGGATAATATTTATTTAATAATACTAAAATAACTTCTTGACATTATAAATCATAATATTATCAAATAATTTACTATATTATTACTAATTTCAGGGGGAAAAAATGAACATATTTTATATTAGTGATTTTGTGTACAGAGTATTTCATATGTTTTGAAGTAGTTTATTATATTTAAATCATCGAAACTAGCCTGTAAAATATTGAAGGAAGTTCTTTGATAGGTAAAAACACTGATTTCCTTTTAATGTAGAATATAAAATAACAAAAGATGTAGTAATAAAAGCTAACATTATTGGATTAATAATTTTTCTACAGAAATATCAACTTTTTGAGAACTATTTGAACCTTATCAATATTATTTGTTTTGGCGGAATAAGCTGTAAATTGGATTGTATGTGTTAAAATTACCTTATTCAAGTTCTAAACTAATTTCAATAGCTACCAGAAACACCAAACTGTTGGAAGCTTTGTAATAGGAATAGAAGTCTAAACTTGGTCTAAGAAATTACAATGTTTTAAGAAAACTATTTAATTATTGTAAAATAATTTTAAGTATGAGTATAAAATGATTCGTACTTTCTCTTTTATTATATTAAAACAAATACATGTATAAACAATGTTAATTTTTAATTCTTTTTTATTATTCAATAACAAGAAAGTAAAATATGTGTCCTACCAAGTCAAAGTAGGTAAATACCTAAACGTGCATTATAAAACTTGTTCAACATTTTTGTAAGGTATTCAATGTTTTTCATTGTTATCTTGATTTTTAATCCAGTGAAGATAAAGTATCAATGCATTATAAAAAAGTATTATATTTAATGATCTTGAAAACGGTTCAAAACATATATGTTGTGATATAATGTATATAATGTTCTATGAAACTTATAGCTTTATTTTTTTCTAAGTTAAATAACAAATATACACTAATATCTTAATTTGCTTAGATAATAAAATTTGTTTGAGTAAAATAAAATGTTTTTATATCAAATATTTAAGAAGAACTTTAGTTTGGTAAATATCATTCTATGGAGCTAAAATGTTACAGTGTCTCTTGTCTATAGGAAAAAACCTCTCAGTCGTGATTACTTATAAAAAACAAGAAGAAAAGGTTATAAAAACCTCTAGCACTTGAATACGCTAATAGCTCCTGGGTCGGAAAAGAACAAAAGATGGTAAAGAGAGACGTAATAGGAAAAATGAAAAAGACGGATTTGATGAAAGACTATATATGAAAAAAGGTGTAGATTCTGCTAGGTTGGTCCCCACGGGTGAGCCATGTCCGGATCAAATAAATTGATCCCTTTAGTGGTACGACCATCTTTTATTTTAGAACTACAATACATTTATCTTTTTTATTCTATTGTAAGATCTCGATGGATAAATATATGTGGCTATTTATTATGTGTATAACACAAATTTTAAATACTGAAAATAATCACCTGGTTTTTAATATTAATTTTTGACACATGTACAAAACAAAAAGTTTTAAAACACGCTATAAAACATTGCGGAATGTATTTATTAAAGCAGGCTGTATTTTTTCATTCATTACTTAAAAAAGGAGAAAGTTTGTTTACAGTTGAACTTTTAAAATTGAAATGGATATATTAAAATTTTTATATTTCTATTGATTAAATAAAAGGAACCAAACAACTTTTTTTTTCTGATGCAGTTATATATATATATCAAGTTATATATTTAAAACTCAAAATTTGAGGCAAGATTTTTGAATACATATTAAAACCTAATGATAGTTTAAAATTTTACAATCGACAAATTGTCATATTGAAGTGCTGGTATTTGCTTTATTTGTAATAGTAATTCATAAGATGGGGTTTTAATATACTTAGAGAACAATTTAAAGCTTAAACATGGCAATTTAGATTTAAAACATATAGAAGAAAAACGGTACAAAAATCATAAAAACTTCACGCAAAGAAGATAAACAATCTTTAAATTACTAAGAATAACTGAACCCCTTAGGCTGGCTCACAACAAAGTCAGCTGTAATTGATATTAGTAAAGAATTTGTAAAGTAAAAATTGTCTGTTACGAGTATAATTATAAACTACTGTATTCCTATTACTTTTTTTAAACGAGAAAAAAATATGTTATTTGTTTTGTAAAAAAATCTTCGGGAGAGGAATAAATAACGAGAAAGGAAATTCGATCTGCTGTGATAAATCAACCATTTTATGAATCTTAAAATATTACATATAGTCAATGTTGATAGGTGTTAATACCTTAGATTATTCATATTTATTTTATAAAATTAAGCAAATAATAATAATAATAATAATAATAAGCACGCCGTTGTAAAATATAGATAGAAAAACATTGTTTTCATCAAAAAATAATTTCTCAGAAGGATCGTTAAAATAATAAGCGGTTTAAATAGTACCATTGTTTTTCACAAGGTATATATTTGGAAAATAATTTATTTTCCTAAAATAATTTCTATTTTATAATTTCTCTGTATTTTTGCAGTTTTTCTACCACATCATCATCTACCTTCTGTACAAATTTTGTTTTGCATATAGTGAAAACTTGTAGGTAATTTACTAGAACATACTACCGATATCAGGAAAACGCCTTTATTTCAATAAATAGAAAGATAATATTTTATTCAGACACCATTACACCTACATAGAATAGATAATTTAGAGTAATTTCGGAAAAAAAATCCTCCAATTTGGTATTAAAAATTAAGTTACTTGTCTCAGTGATTCGGACCAATCACTGTCGTCGTGACAATAATCCTTTGTTTTCTGTAGGTATGCAATCACTGATATTTAAAATATAGACTAAAAATATATATCAGAGAAGGTTGTCTTCTCATATTAAAATTGTTTTTGAAATCAAAGACTTTTATCCATTAAAATAAAACTATCTAATGTATTAAATAGATTTCCTCCATGTAAACAACAAATGTTATATCAAAAGTAAAACTTGTGATTCTGATTTACAAAATGGGTAATAGTCCAGAATACTTTCACGAGTTTAGTCATAAAGTGAAATGGTAAAATTCTACTATTTTTATTTTATAGCAGCGTTTAGACGTTTATTTCACATCCCGCTGGAGGTATAGACTTGTTTATCTCTTCATGTTATAAATCCATGCAAAGCTACAGCATGTACAAATATTTATGGTTCAATAAAGTCAATACATTTAAATTAAAACTTTATCGTACAACTTTATTTTTGGCACAATGTATGGAGTAATTGATGTCATACGTTTATTGTATGGAATGGAACTGTCATTTGATATAAAAGAAGTATTATGTCATATTTGCATATTCTTTACCCCAAAATCAACACCTCTATAATATTGAAACCTGCAGTAGAAGAAATTGCACCAAATAAGACGTCGTGATAGAAAGTAGCTTAAGTCTCCTTAAAAAAAAATCACACATTTACGTTTTCTTCTAATTTGGAAACAAAGAAATATAAATTGTAGAAGTTTCAATTTTCAAACCACCTAACGCCAACATGTCAGAGTACTGTTATTATATCACATGATTTAGTAGATCTTCTTATGCCTAAATACCACTAATTATCAGCAAGCGTTATATCCTAATGAAACTATTTGTTTCTAGGAAATTTGAACTATTTGAATCTATTAGGATAGGATAGATTATTGAATATATAAACAAGAGTTTTTTTTTTAAATTTTATTTATTATTATTATTATTATTTTTTTTTAAATTTTCTCATTATGTATCTATTATGGATATGCAATTAAATACTGGTATGGAAAATGTAATATTTAATTATAATTTTATTTTGGTCTTAAATAATTTAAAATCACGTAAAAACTTTGTTAAAAATAGGAATAGTTGGTTTTTAAAATATAGTTACGTAATAAAAATTTGAAATTCCTTAGCTTGTTAAATTCAAATTGTATAATTCTAAACTATTCTAACCTCCCGTATTGGAATCGCATTGTTGTAACAGTTGTAAACTATGAAACCATATTAAAAAGTATTTAACTAATATTTGAACCAATTTGTTTACGAAACAATTGTTCATAAAAAATATTACATTTTTGGAATAAATAATTAAATTTCAGAAGTATTGTATAGTAATACTCAACTGAACTACCGAAAATAGAAATATGAAACATATTTCACATATGCTTAGCTGTTTGGTCTTTAAACAACCCTATATTACTAACGTAAATACTAGCTCCCCAGTACATCCTTACGTACATTAAAATAAATTAAAAAGATAATTTATATTGTGTTTTCTCATACTGTCAAGCAATTTGGCCATCAAACCAAATCATAATGACATAAACCTTTAATTGTAGCTATTTGGCGGGGGGGGGTATATTTAGGTTGGGTTAGGTTTGGTTACCTTATGTCAGGTTCTGAGGAGTTGGGGATGGAAGGGCTTCTATAGCCAGGAGCAGCTGTCTTAGTGAAAGGAGGGGGAAGGGTGGATCGAAGTATATCTAGAGTTCGCATTGCATCTCACCCGTGCATTACTACTACAATAATACTTATAGGTTAGGTTAGGTTTATCATTTGACCTCTTTCATGTGCTAGACATCCTAAGGATTTCGGGTTGAAAAGCCTTCTATAGACGGGAGTTTTAGTCTTAGAGAAACATGTAGGGGAGTATAATCAATCTCTTGAGGTCGCCATACATTTCATCTGTACAACAGTACTACACTACAACAACTAAATGGTTAGTTGAGGTACCTCTGTCATCTGCTGTACATCCTGAAAAAATGGGGGGGTGTTTGTGTGTGGGGGGTTATAATAGATCTGTAGCTTTCTCCACCACATTACTTCTACTATTACTACTACTTTGTTTTGTTAGGCTTGATTTATTAGTTTCATCTATATCTTGCTTATAGTTAGGGATAACTTTTCTGTTGCTGTATTATTGGATGTATATTTATATACTGAATAATGTTAGCTAACATAAGTTTAGACGTACAAGGTGATATTTGGAATAAACTGTCTAGGTTGTAAATTTGTTTAGCACTTCTGTCATATAGGCACTGAAAATATGACGATTTGTTTGTAAGCTGTTAAATGAAATTATTTTCTGGAATATATGTTACCTACTTCAAATTTTTTAGCAAAATTGTAATTATTTATAAATTACTTCTACTACTTGAATTTGAAATTATGTATTTTTAATCAGTTAAAATTTGCTGCAAGTAACATTTACACATTTCGTAAAAAGTATAGAAATACACAATTTTAATTTATATTCTCATTCCGCAATAACATTTATAATTCATGACGGTAAACATAATTTCGTCACCCGTATATCTGTAGCCTATATTAAATAAAAATATAAATTGGCCATGACAGAGGTTATTGAATTCACCGGTATCTGCTCAGTTGAAATAATGCTGGTATTTACTACTTTCTAGAAAACAACACTTTGTTGATATAAATATTACTATTGGGTATGAATTTATTTTATTATTACTTTTTCTTATTGTTGTTTTATATATTTAAAAATTAATTTGTTACTTTTCAGTACATCAATATTTCTTTACAACAATGAGCATAAAAGTTGTAGCCTAATTTTTAAAGAAATCTTAACTTTTTATTACATAGACATTGTCTCTTCTCCCCCACTGAATAATAAGTTCTCTAACATGCTAGTGTAACTGTTAAAATCAAAATCAGCAAAATTAATTAATTCTTTGTAGACATAGCTTGGTACTTCAGACACCCCCACAACAAGAGTATTTTGATTTTACCTCAGTTTTACTATTTATTTCAAGATGACAAGCAGTTTTGGTTGTGTATATTGTTGTGTTCTGCTTCACAGAGAAATAATAACATTTGCTCTTGTCTTGCTTACTACTTCATTCTTGGATTTACACGATAAGGGTGGAGTTTAATGGTGGAATCGAATTTGTGCACTTGTACTGTATAAGTAGAGCACATTAAAGAAACATGTATAGCTTTGTTTAAAGTTACAAACTATGTTACAAATATATTACTATATTACAAACAAAGACCAGAGCACTGTGATGAACAATATATACACTTTCAAAAGTCCATTACCACACTTGGGAAAAAACAAAATAACAAAAAACAAACTTTTTGTCAAAAGTGAAATGTTTATTCGTTTTAGACCTGTTAGGAACGGCCCTCAAACTGCCTGGGTTCTTTAATTTCAAATAAAAATCATCAAATCAGTGGTTCAGTATACTAATTAATTTTTATTAACAATGATTATCTCCTATCTTATTATAATAATACAATATCTTTATTACTACTATTAATGCAGAATGACTCTAATGTTTGTGACTCACAGATCTGATTCTACGTTATATTTTATTATTACTTGTGTCTGAAATAATTACAAGGTTTAGACACGAAGTTTGCTCACCCTGCTTGCCATTCATGGATGCTCATCTGAAGTCTCAATATTCCCAGGATTCTCTTACTCGCCAAGTCCGTCTGGCTATCTTCCAAAATTATGCTCCCAGGATTCTCTTACTCGCCAAGTCCGTCTGGTTATCTTCAAAAATTCCTGCAGCACTTCCCTCGACTAATCTTGGCCCACTGACCAAGTTTTCTCACACCCAAGGGTTTATATGTCTTTCTAGCATCAATGACGTCTGCCTTGCTTGCAAGGTAAGCAATTTCATCATTTTTCCAGGTCTGCCACAACAATTGTTGTCATACTGTATTCCTAAAAAGAACCTAGACTATATTCCTAACTAAAACTATCCTTATTCCTAACAGACCCTTATAGCTATTACAACAACAAAGTAGTCATCTTCAGAGGGAATCTTAACAAAGACTCTTTGTTTTTTTTGTTTTTTTTTTTGAATGAAATTTGATGACTTGGAGTATGTAGTTAATATTCAATTTAAGTATACAACTTAAGGTAACTTAATATTACAGTAACACAAAATATTAGCAGTCCATAACTGAGAGTATAAATGATGAAGACATGTGATACTTTTTAGAAGTCTTTCTTAAACCTAAAATTCCAGTTAAATATGAAATATGTTACTCTGCTGATTATGCCGTGAATATCACATAGAAGAAATTTGAAATACAAACAACTCGAAGTAAGAATCTCTTCTGATTAGAAATAATACATTTTTTAGCAGAAAGTAAAAAAGGAATTTAATAAAATGCTGAGCCTTAATAGAGACGTGAAGTAAACAATTAATACAAGTTATATTAAAGCTGTCTTCTTTTGAGATTTAACATTGTATAAGATAGGTTAAACAAGATGTATTGTTTCGATACATCACTGTCTGGAAAACCCAAGAAACTGTCTTAGTTTTCTCCTAATCTTTATAAACTCCCTTTTCTATGTTTATACGAGAATATAGTAAATCTCTTCTATTTTATATTGAGGGCATTAAAAACAATGAATACGATATATTGTTTAAACATATTTTACTACTACTTGTCGACTTAGCCCTAATATATTTACGAAATTTAAAAATGGTTCATTTATCTTAGTATTTACGACAAATAATGAAGTTTTAGTATTTATTTACTCTAATACAATGTTTCTGTTTGAAACCTTGATACAAATTTATAACGTAATAATGAGGAACGGCAATCACCAGTACATATGAATGCAAATTATTGCAATAAGATTTGTAAATATATTCACCCCAATAAGTCAGGGAATATAAAAAAATTAAAACACACGTGAATATTCTAGACTTTTGTAGATTTAAATTATGAAGTTAGTTTTATGGATATCTATTTTAACTAAAAAATAAATATAACCTAAGAAATGGTGGTGTTCCTCAAAAGGCAGTACACTTTATTTAAGTCTACTGATTATGTTGTTATACTTATTTACTTCCTACTTAACAATGTTAGAAACAACAATCTAACAATATATTTATAATCAGACAATTGGATAGTGAGAATAAGGCCCATTTCCTACAATCGTAATGCTTTATTGTAAAGTAAATACAATATTTTAGATTTCAGGCTCTAAACAAAAATTCACAGTTTAAAAATTGTAACAAGTAATCTTCGTAGTTGTATGGTCAAATCATACCTATATTCATTGTTTTGCCTTAGAACTACTTTAATTAATTAATAAAGAAGTATTATCGACTTGAAATTATGTATGTTAATTAAATCATACCTAACAGACATATGCACTGATATTAAAGAAAACAAACAATTGGTCTTTACTTTCCACTATCGTACTGGTATTTATTTATTGATCTAAATTTCATCCCGTATCACCTAAACTCTCATTTACTTTTTGTTCTGTTTCTTCTGTTTACAGTCCAACTCTGAGTGTGACTCATGCCACCGACTCATATCACTCTGAGTGTGACTCTGGGAAGATTGACAACGAGGAAAAAATGTCGCGTATAGAGCCTGTCCGATACTAATTGACCTCTGAGAGTATTTATGCTTACCAGACCAAACGTGCTTTGGCCTGTTGAACCATCCTTTCCCTAGATGGAAGTAATTCGTAGAGATAAATGCAAATTAACAAGCTTGGGCAGGATTTCATCTCAACTCGATATGCTTCATAAATGGAGCATGCCCTTTGTGCTTCCTATGGGCATTAGGAGTAAACGCCACGTAGATAATGAATATAGTAGAGAACGGTCAAACACTTCACTAGGGAAGAATAGTTTCGCAGATGCAAGATCTACCAAACAATGAGGAAAGACAGGCCACATTCCACATTCCATTATGGCCAACCCGGCCGTATAGATGACGCACTGGTAACAGGCCTAATTGGTGCAGTAGTTAGATGTTAAGTACTATTACTAGCTCAGGGCTTGTCACCAGACGAAACCAGAGCAAAATATTGGAGCGAAAATGACCCAATAGAACACAAGTGTAAAGAGAGACACACAGGACCCCTCTTTACACTGAGGTATAAAAAACCGAGAAAAAAGTAAAAAGAGCCATGGGTTAACCCCCGCCCCTTAGTAGAAAACTCCTCCAATCTTACATTACAAAAAATCAAGATACTTGTCCTTCATCCCCTTCATGAGCTGAACTTCTTATAGCAGGGAGTTTCTCCGCCTTAAAAGTAGTAGGGTGCATAATAGATCTCTAGTAAAGTTGTCGCAGTGTATTTCACCCCCACAACATTACTACTTCTACTAGTTAAACAATTTTAACAGTTTAATCGAATCACTACAAAATGTGTTACCGGTAGTTTATTAGTGCCTGTAAATGCCAATATAAAGTGTTTATCATTCATTTTATATTTATATTTATTTTTATGGTTGTTCTTGTATGATCAATAATTATTAAACAAATTATAATTCTCTATCCTACTTGTCACTTATAACACGAATGATAGTATTTGTAAACAATATACCCATCATATATGTAACACAAATATATTTCATATTTTAAAACTAAAATTAAATGTTTCTAAAAGAAGCGAGCAAATAATATTATGTGCGAAAGTGAAAAAGTTTAGATGACCTCTAAACATATTGGGATGAGATTACTTTAAATATATAGTTGAATATGTAGTCCATCTACAAAAAGGGAAACATTTTTTCATGTAGTCCTATGTTGGATCCCTCTCATCTTTAATGTCCGTTTTCATTTAAACCACTAGATTAATCAAGGGCTAAGGAGATTTAATTATATTTTTTTCTTTCTTTTTTTTAAGGCGATGACGACCAAGAGGTTTTTGAAGATAAAATGTATTGAAATATAAATAACATTCAGTAGGGAGAAATACATTTCATAATATAATGCAATTTTAAAATAGTAACACAGATATATTACATTATATTTTCACTAGACCAAAGTGGATTTAACGATCTAGTTTCCTTTTCAACTAAGAAAATTGAAATTCCTGTAAAATGGATGATGCTTTAAGGACTTTAGCACTTGAGACTTAGGTGCGTACACCATGTCACACTTTGAGAAATCCTTTTTCTTGTAATTCCTTTGTGATTTAACTGGGGGGGGGGGGGGTTAATGGTCCTGAGAATTACAATATTTTGTTTTGTAAGAAGAAAAATCGAGTAATGTACATAACAATTTTGTTAATCTAACACTAGTTATTAGGTATTTTATTTTAAAGATGATTTTAAATCTTATTTCTACAGATAAATATGAATTATTTTGTATACACCCTTCTCAAAATTTAATTTTATAAAATCTTCTCCTTTGAAGGAACTACTTAATTATCTAAATACAAAATTAATGAGTTACTTGCTATACCTAATGAAAATATTCTCATAATATTCGCATTTATACAATTTTTAATTATATTTGATTTAATTACAGATTTTCCTACTTGCTTTAAATATGCTTGGCAGGTATAGTGAGATTCTTATATTATCAAAAGGAGTTTTGATAATATGATAAAGGAGTTTTTAATATTAAAATAATACTATTTGTTATAATTACTTTATTTTAAGTTTATTTACGTTATTCTGAACTGGATTTGATTTTACTATAATTAATTTGATATAAAGTTAATTTTAGATTTATAGATCATAGTCTTACAGGCAATAATTCGAGTTTAAGTTAATTTTAGTATTAATTCAGTGATTTTGGTTATGAGACATCTCTTACATAAATTTGAAATTACATGTGTTTGTGTTTTATGTGTGTGTGTGTGTGTGTGTGTGTGTGTGTGTGTGTGTGTGTGTGAGAGAGAGAGAGAGAGAGAGAGAGAGAGAGAGAGAGAGAGAGAGAGAGAGAGAGAGAGAGAGAGAGAGAGAGAGAGAGAGGAATTCAAAACTAATAAGAAATAAAACAATTTAACCTTAGTTAAAACTTGCTGAATTTTCCAGACTAATATTTTTGGTTTAATACCACTAAAACATATTAGTTTATTTATAAATTGTATTATTCTAAATTACCTATAATGCGCTTTTTGTCATTTAAAAAAGGCATTGTTCTGAGGCATGATAAAGACAAAAACAATAACATTCTCATAAAAATAATTAAAAAAGAAGAAAAATCGTCAGTTGTTCAACACTCAAAACAGATCCATTCCTAAATTAATACAATTTAGTTTTCTTTTTTTTTTGATACTCACTAATGATTGAGGAAGTGAACCGTGTTTAGGAAATAATTCCGAACTATAGGTAGTTGTTGTTATTTTGTGTGTTATCCTATTTTTGTACTATTAGGTAATACCAAGGAATACTTTCCACGGTGGGCCTGTGTCTAATATCTATACAATACATATATATATATATATATATATATATATATATATATATATATATACATATATATATATATATTGCTCGTATATTGCACGTAAAATGTTCTTAAACTTTTGTATTCTTGATTTGAGTAATTTCAATTCCAGGTAAAATCTCTATGTTGTGTTCTTTGTTTTCTTTTTTTTAATAACGTTTATTATGAACGTCAGTCAGTTTGTTTGTAATAATATTTGTAGTGATTTATATTTAGGTTTGACTTAATTAGTGTTTTTTTTTATGAGAGTATTATAATTAATATGCATGTATGACACATTAAAAATGTGAAAAGAACATACTTGGTGGGAAAATATCGTGGGATTGAAAGATTATTGATGATACTACAATTCCAAACTGTAATAGGTTTTTTATTATATTATCATATATTTTTATCAACAAAGTTGGCCAAGCTATAAAACAGAAGTTTAATAAGTTTCTTCCACAACGATCATCAATCACAGTACATTGTTAAAAACAAATTATATTAAAACTAATTTTGGAAAGCAATTTATCTGGTTTTAGGGTATAGATTTGGTACATATTAGAACATGTTTTGAAATTTAAATAATTACAATATTTATTCTTTCCTAGAAAATTCTTAAAATTTGATTTTTATAGTCATAGATCATCTTAGAAAATTATAAAAAATAAATACTAAGGTGGTTATATACACGCTAAATCTCTAAAAATGAATTCATTGTTCACCAGCACTAGGGCCTACTCAATAGTGAATTGCAAGTCGATCAGAAGAGTGGTGATCACGTGTGTATAATACACGTGATAATTGATCACGTGTCGATCAAGTGATTGATAATAATCTCATTGAAAGCCAATAATTAATGATATTTGTAAATTTAAAAATGTTTGTATATTTATCTCCTATTACTTATTATGGAAAAAAAGTAAAAGATCTAGGTCTTTTCTGGAGCACAATGTTTGCCATCCTTGTAATTTAATATGTAACGTAAGTCTTTATACTTATATGTTACAATGGAGGAAAATTGATAATTGTCTAAATATATAAAATTATAAAGATAAAAGCGTTAAAGCCAATTTAACTGATATGACAAAGAAACAAAACCATTGCCATAGTAGAACAGTGTAAGCCAATTAGTAGCAACTTAGACAAATCACGGGCCTATTAACAGAGATGTGGTCTGAGGGTGCACTCTCAGGATAGGATAGGAATATTCAACGGGTAAACAATATAACGACTTTGAGGTTGAGATGAGGACACCGCAGACTACATAATCGCCAATTGTGATGCTATTGCGAGCAAGAGGCATATAGTATTAGGTTTCCAAACTCCTGGTGAATTCTCGCTGAACGACCTATTGAGTGGACTACTCAAACTCGTAGTGGGGACTAATCTACATCGCTATAATCAAAAGGCTTAGTTGCGAAATGGGTCAGTGATCGCGGTTCCTGATCCGTTTAACCCTTCAACTTTTCGTTTCAATTAAACATTCGGCGCAACATAAATGTATCTGAAAACGTAATTTAAGTGGGACTAATTTTTTATCAAAGGGTAAAACTTACCAATACCAAATTAGTTATTAATTTTATTGTCAACCCTATTCTAGGTAGAAACATAATTTACGTTCAAGTCATGATTTCTTAAAATACTTTTAAATAAATCAGGGTTTTCTATGAAATTTATTAAATTTTGTTAATCGGTATGATTGTCTCTAAAATAACTACACTCTAAATTATATAGTCCGATTAATAAAATAACCTAGGAACTTATTTTTATTTATACAAATATTAAACAAATGTTGGATTTATACGTTGCAGTGTTAATTATAGCAGAATAAACTAGTCATGCTTAAAATGGCCATCCACAAAATTAATTCCATTTACGGTAGAACTTTAGTTGGATTTTAATAATTGAACATCCTTATTCCTTAAATATATAAATTATTAACATATGTAACATTTACTCTCTAGATATTTTTCGCAGATATGTGTAAAAAATTCCAACGTTGTTATTGTCATGATATTATACTGGTATGTTAACCCATCATTATAAAAAAGAAACAGTGTAAAGAGAAGTGAGGAGACATTAATTTTAACTTTATTCATAAATATTAAATCTCATATTAATCACAAATTGATTTATCATGCTTTTTATAGTAAGCAGATTTAATTCTTAATACATGTATATTTTTTGTTATTAATTTAAAAGATTAAATTTTTTGTATAGTTTCATGACTAAAACACTTCTACGCTTCAACATTTTGAAATGCCTATTTTACTTCGGAAGTCCTGTGAAGAAAGTTTGAGTGTGTTTTTCGTTTATTCACAAAGTTCTTAGTTTGTTATTAGTAAAACAAATTGTCATCCATTTTATATTCATATTAGTAAATGATTCATTCTTATTTATATTTCATTCTTCAGGTTTTATGATAATTTTATAATTATGAATATTTCATGTTATTAACACGTTTAGTCGGACATTCGCCGTCATTTGTGTTTATAAAAACTAATACTTAACGTTTCACGATTATAAATCAATTGTCGTTATCAATGGTAAAAACTGGAGCATAAAACAGAAAACACCAACATTGGCTAGTAGCCTATGGCCATGTTGGAAAGTAAAACTAAATATATAATTTAAGAAAAGAAATCAAGCTTAAAACTAGGCCAGTGTAGATAACAAGAGTTGAGTTATACTCTTGAAAAGTCGTGTATGTAAATACTCCCCTGTAAATATTTATAAATATGTATTAGTTGTGCCACATATTCCTTAGTTCGAATACCAGTATAGGAAGCTGTGTCATAGAAAATTTACATACATTTGATTTGTATATTACTAGAACAGATGGAAACATATTTGTGTGGAATATAAAGTGGCATTTTATATTTAATACTTGTGACGTGTAGAAAGATAGTGGGACATTTGTAGAATTGGATTATTTTATAAGTTTACAAGAAAATGTGGGAGACTCTATTTGAATGTATTGATATCCTTTAGAATTGATATCATGAGGATCAGATAACAGCAAAAATATCTCATATACAATATATTATTATCTCGGCTACTAGATATTGTTTTAAATTGAACACCGGTTTGTCGTTTAGCTCTGCGTTTAAAAAATCGCTCCAATTAGGAAATATTAGACTCTTAATACAGGATATTCTGTAACACAATAAAACATAATTTATTTAATTTTTTCAATTATTTTATTATCCGTAGAAGTAGTGAAAATATAATTTGGGTTATCATTCGTTAATTAGGCAGAGTGAAAGAAAGTATACCTCTATAAAAACAAGAATTAAAATCTCTTACCAATTTGAGAGAACATACATATAGATATTAATTCAAAACAATAAGAAGTTCATCTAGGGTTGAAAGTGTAAAACCCATTGTCAGCTGACTCAGTCATTTACCTGGAATAATCACATATTTTTGTACAGTTTTCAACATATGTATAACAATTGCAATCAGACGGATATTCTTGTAAATTTTGCTGCTGAATTTACCTAAATAGCTCAACTCTGTGTTAAGAATTTTTTTATATATATCCTGTTAAATAAAATTATGGTAATATATTGCATATTAATTCCTCAATAATAGTTACAGTTATAGATATAAACAAATATTACACCTATTTATTGTTGGCAAAGTTACATTTATGATTTTTCGTTTTAACTCTATAGAATAATTTTTGAATTTATAACAATAATGTTTATAATTTTTCAGTTTAACAAAGGTATAATTACGTCCTGTGTACCTAAAGAATATTTAGGTCCATGTAATATATTTTATAGGCCTCGTTATAATAATTGAGTTTGTGAGTTTGAATGCGATTGGATCCATTTTCGTCCTTGGCATTAGCCTTAATATGTTCATATTATAAAATATAACAATAAATTAAAACGTAATAAAGACAAAACTGATATCACACTATAAAGTGTAACTTGTGATGGATTAAAACGTATTTCACATTCATCGCTATCCTCAAACCGGACACTCAATTAGAAAATTCAGACACCACAAAATAGTACAAAAACATCCAACACACATGTGGCCACAACTGTAACAAATTTCATTGTTAGGGTTTGTACATCATCTGTTCGCATTTCACCATAATCCAACTAAGGTCGACAAATAAGTGAATATCCAAGAAATAATTATTTTATCCTGTTCTGCGTTTTTTGTTCTCTTGAATCTATTTATCATCTTGTGTTGCATACGTATAGTTAGTATAAGAATCCATGATTGATTCTGTCTTATATTTTGATTTCTACTTATAGTAGTAATTTTTATATTATTTCTGACGTGATGAAAAGCTATACTTTTTCCTCTTAAAGTCTAAAAATTACTAAAGAGAAAGTATGATGCATGAAAATACTTGTTGATGAGGGTAAAATAATGACTTTACATGCTAAAAATTATGAATGTTTAATATATTTTATCGAGTTAAAATATTGTGTGATTTCACTTTTTGAGAAACAAATTTGGACACTGTATCATGAAAGCAAATATATTGATAACACTAACACTAATATAATCCATTGACAGTTTACTAGGGGAAATAAATAAATTAATATAAGTTCGACCTACAAAAACATATTATTAAAACTGTAAGTAATCGATTCTGTATTGTATTGTCATTTAAACCTAAACTCGCAGCCACACACTGTATTTAAAAAGTTCTCATGAAGAGTTCTGGAAATTTCTGATAGTAAAATTAAATAAAGTACTATAATTTAATTTTGTGCAAACATGCGTTTTCTAACATCATGTTAAAATTTGCAGTAGTATATTAACACGTTATACTTATATAAATCCAATTTCCTGTAAAGTTTTTATGTTTATGCTCTATCATATTTATAATTTAGTTTCAACAATCTTTTTAAGTTTTACTACAGATTGGATATCCTGAAATACATTTTAAAACACAATATTTTCATCCCTTTACACATACAAACAAAAATATCCATATATAAGTTAGAATTGTGTTTATAAATTTATACGAAGTACACCTAAGAAGTATATGTTACAAAACAAATGATAAACAATGTTACAATTTTATGTTTAACATAATGGTTATAACTTTACAGCAACAACTTTTTAATCTATTCCATCTCCAATACTGGTGAGTAAAGTGTTTCCTAACTGATTTGTTTTAAACAAGATTATTAAAGTCATTTGGAAAAAATCGAAACCCTATTTATATCAGTTCCACAATATGTTTTACTAATCACACTTCGACCATGTTTTCATTTATGGATCGGTCAGAAATTAATAACATAAAATCAGTTGGTTACCGTATTATTTATCTAGTAATAATTAGTTCATACAAAATCTCTTTATTTTTTTATTAATATGTACTGCAGATTTCATTCAGAATTATTTCATCAATTTATTAACGGTAGAGGAAGAAATACAATACAAAATAATAAATCTTGCTGAGCTTATACAAAGCTGAGTTAACGTTCACTGTATAGAGTGAATTTATTTTATCAAACTAATAGAGTGAATTTAATATGTTAATTTCCTAAGAGGCAAGTAAATCTTTTGTATAATGCAAATGTTGTATAATCAAAACAGCTATCATCATTAGCTAAATCGTCAACATCTATAAAAGGAAAGTAGTAGTACTAGATCTAAGGAAAACATTTATTTTAATACGTAAAATTAAAACCTTTTGATATAAAATGTTTTCATCTTTCTATTAATGAGAAAATAATCTTTTAAAGAGTAACTTTAAACCTCAGTATTGTTATGATAAAAGCATTTTCTAGAATACACCTTCTGTTTACTTCTTATTACTTTTAGCAAGGAATGTTAAAAATAAGTTCTTTGAAGGATTGTTAAAATATCTATTAGTTAAACATATTACCTTTAATGTTCATATTTTAGTTCTCACAGTTTATAAATCAAATTTTATGGTAAAATTTAAAATGGTTTCTTAAAATCAAAAAGCGTAAATGTAATCTTCATATAAACACTATTAAAAATGTAGATATACAATTTTTTTCTTGTTCAGTGCTGTGCTAAACCTGAGATACGTTTATTTCTTATCAGGTTTTGAAACAGGAATGTTTGTTTCATTATGCAATAAATCATAAGTCATTCCTCAATTAGTTGTTAAGTAAAGTCTATAAATTTTAATTGAAATATACTTGCTCAATGAACTGTGTGTTTTCTTCAAAGCAGTGCAGTGATTGTAAAATTTGAACTTCAAAGTAATATAAATTTAACTGACAAATTAAAATTTTGTGTAGTTTATGCGACATTAATTTCATCAAAGTTGATATATTATTTAATACATTTGCGACTGCGATTTATGTGACAAAATTATTACAAATATAACTATTTTTTATTTTATAAAAATGTAAAGAAGTACAGTTTTGACATGTTTACACTTCCTGTACATGGTAGGAATAAAGGTTTAATAAATTAATATGGAATATTAAGCTGATTATTTAATTCGAAATGGAATAATGAACATGAACTGCTTTAATTTTGGTTTGTAATTTTATGCTATTTAATTTATTGATAAGGGTAAAGATTTATAGAAACAATTGGAAATAGTCTATTAATTCATTGATGCGAAATATTATAAATTACTTTAGTGTTGTTTGATTTACTCCTCTATGTATTGTTGCATATGATAAGGATAACATTTTAATGAAACAATTGAGTATAGTTTGTTTCTTCTTTAAAGGAAAATATAATAACAAACACAAATATGTTTAGTCTCGTTTTGTTTAATAATCCACTTCTCCTTCATATAATGAAGTTAACATGTTATTGAAACAATAGGATTGCCTGGTGTTTCTTTTATGAAAAAAAAAAAAAAAAAAAAAAACTTCATATTGTTTCCATTAATGTGTTTTATTTTTATTTCATTCCATTCCTTTCTGTCTTAAAACAGTACTGTGGGAAAATATTAAATATGTTAATTAGAAATATAATATTTTATTAAACATTTAATCGTTTCGAGCATAATAATAATAAAATTAAAAAATATTGTATTTTTCTAGAAAGAGCAAGATATTTAAATTACTAGATAACAAACAGAGCGTGATCAAAGCCAGTAGTAATATGTTTATAAAGCAACAATGGTTTGTTAAGATTGCTTTATTTTATTTTATATATATATAGTTAATTTCTTTTTTTCCTGTGCTTGAAAAAAAATCTTAATTCCATTTTGTAATCCTTTTTAAGAAGATAAACCATTAATATAATAGTGGACGTTTCGAGAGTATCGTCCAGAAATAAGGCTATTACAGTTTCCGTTAATAAACATTTAATTAAAAATAGGAGATAAAAATTCTTGTACTTTAAATAAGACTAAAATTTTGCCGCATGTTCCAAAAATAGGAATCTTCACACGATCGAAGTCTATATTCTTGAAAAATACAAAGAAAAAAGTTATTAACTCCGTTAAACAGTAAAGACAACTTTTTTTTGGATCCATCCCATACAATCTGTGACTTGCCGTCTTTAGTGAATTGTAGGCCATTGGCTGCTGAGGCCAAGTTTTTAGGCTTGAGTACTTTCCTGAGATTATATGTTTAGTTTTATTTTTCAAAATGGCCCTAGAATACTGAGCTATGTTGGCGTTTTTATATTTATTCGTCTTAAAATTTTCTAGTTTCACACTAGGAACAGTAGTTGAATTATACTCTTAAAAATGTCACGTATTAATTTTCTATACACAAACGATGGCAAATGTCCGATTAAACCATATTAATAAAAATAATATGGTGCAAAATTCTTTGTTGAAGACAGCACCTAAAATATCATATTAAAGAATTTATGTAAAAATAACACGGTCTTCTCTGTCTTGAATGTCGTAAATCTGTGACACCTTTCAGAATAAACTCCAGACCGAGGATTTACATTTTCATCTCTCCACAGCGATAGTACTAAAGTCTTGTCAATTCTGGCTTATGTAGGGAGTATGGTTTTATTGTAGTAAAATAATAAGTTAAAGTCTATATTTTGTTTATTAAAATTAATACAAAATAGATGATTACATTTTTTTAAAAATAAACAAATAAATATACATATATTGCCAAAAATCACAATATCAGTTGTGGTGTTAAATCTCTAAGATATCAGATTTAAATCAATAGTTGTTAATATGTCGCAAGTCAGTTATACAATGACTTTACTAAATTTGTTAATAATTTTAAAAATAATTAATTCATAAATATCTTCTATGAAATGATATTTAAAGTTATTAAAATTAAATTAAATGATATTTTGTGAAGTCAAACACACCTCATTCAAAATAATCAAATAAAATAAAATTGTAAACATAACGAATTGTTAGATAGGAGGAATATTTGAGGATTTTTGTACTTTTCATATAAAAGAATGTTTTGCAAACACCTTTTTATCAACCGATACCAGATTTTATCTATTATTATTAAGTAAGTAATTGAGATATTAGTTAGTGCAGATTTATTTTAATAATTTTATGAATTGAGAAAAGAATTAAAAGTAATTTTGAAAAATAATTTATAAGGAATAAACGATAAAACACTTAGTATCTTCCCTTGATAAAAAATTATACAGAATGTATAAAATTAATAAATGAGTTAAAATTTTGATTAATAATTTACATGGAACAAATAATAAAACTTTGTATTCATTCCTTACCAGTGGTGCAGTGAAAATTATTCCCGGCTTCTTTGAATTTTTATTCTATTCAATAAATTATTGATTACCCAAACTAATATAAAACTAAGTTAAATTTGTAGAGAAATTTTGTAGAAATTAAAAATAGACTCTAAAAATTATAGTTATTGTTCATCATGAGATTTTCTTACTTATTCTCAAATGTGAATTTTATTAATTGTGATCTTGAAACTTGGTTAAAGTCATTATTCTACATTACTCATCACATAATTAACCTCTCTAAAATATTTAGATAATTTTTCTAGTAAGAGTAGAGCTCTCTCCTTGAACAATTTAAATATTCTATAAGTTATTCTTGTTGACTCAATGTAGATGTTGCCAAGGACGAGATTTATCAAATCAATATTCATAGACTAAGTCGTAATAGTAAATAATAACACAGCTACTGAATACTAAAACAAAGTATGAATCAAAAGGATAAATACTAATTATTGAACTTTTTCAAATACAATAATTACATGTACAATTTCTTATTTCCCTAAACATTTACTCACCACAACATTTAAATTACACAATATGTACTATTTAAAATTTGTTTAGCGATGGACAATTTGTATTCTACGTACACAATACTTATTGGGCCTAATACTTATTATTTATATGTACGTTAAAAACTGGTTTGGCGTGATAGATTAGGGCTGTTTGAAACAGGTCATTACTCTGAAATTTCAGCTGATCATTATTTTAATATAGTGGCTTGATTAGTTTGAAATTTATTCTATTGCTAATACTTAAATTCTGTTAATAGCTTAACTATTCAATAAAATATGATTAATTATTAATAATTCCATTAACTTTTTAAAACAAAATATGACCGTTGATTCATGTAACTACTGATGATGTAATGAATGGGAATAGTAGTGTAAAAGGAGGTAAACTTGTAGAATAATTATAATTGATAATAAATTCTAATAAATACAACTGAAATATTGTATTGTTTCTATGACTGGGACAAACCCTAAGATAATAAAATGTGTAAATACACTTCACAATACGGGAGTCGAAATGACAACTTTTAATTTAGTTTTTTACCAGTAATTATAAAACATGTTGAAATATCAATAAAACTTTTAAAACAAGTTTCACAAAAGCACCTTTGATGAACTGGTCGCAATTTATTATAGTGTTTCGATAGTTTAAATTGTTGCGAAAGAGTAAGGATAATTTGTATCGGCTACGAAAGTGTATGTATGTTTGAACAAGAAAGTTCACTAAGCTCTTGGAAGAACAAGAAGAACTGATTGGTTAAAAAGCCAAGTACTTACATGTTGAGCGCATTTGAAATATTTAAGCATGGCTTACTATAAACTATAAACAACCAACAACTACTTCAAAACTCACGATACATCCTACCAATTTACATACATATTTTGTATAAGTGAGAAATATATATATAATAAAGTCAAACCTAATATGTTTTCAAACAATTTTAACTTACTACATATTATAGTCATTTGTTATTCGTTTATCCTCTCATGTTTAGTTATTTTTAATAAAATGTGTTATTGCACGGTACATATAACAATTTATAACCTGATATATTAAAATATTTGAAACTAATGCATATTACAGACTTCTGTTATTCGTTTATCTTCTCAAGTATAGTTTTGTTTATAAATTGATATATTTTACTATATATATATATAATATGTATGTTATATAAGTTTATAACATGATGTATGAAACGATTTGAAATTAGTGCATATTACAGACTTCTGTTTTTCGTTTATCTTCTCAAGTATAATTTTGTTTTTAAATTGTGTTATTTTACGATATGTATAAATAACCTGATATATGAAATGATTTAAAAGATATGAATGTCGGTGACTACTGTTGTTCGTTTATCGTCTCAAGCAAAGTTTTGTTCATTAATTGTGCTATTTTAAATTATATGTAACACTCTTTGAAATTCAGAAAACATACTACTTTGAGGAATAAAACAAGATAACAGTTTTATCAGGAAAGTAAGACATGTCGTGAAGATGTTAAAATAAGTTGTGACATCACAACCACTTAAGAATGTCTCCATTGTGTCTGACTCTCCACTTCAGTAAACAAACACATTCTGACGTGTTAATGGGGGACAACACTTTATAGTTCTAGCTTCACTGATACTTTACAATATAAGTTAGTTACAGAGTTTGGTATTAAAACTTGTAGATATCCTATTGTAATTCTGAATTTTTATACCAAAGGACATTCCTCTCATATAGTACAGTTGTTTAAATTTATCATTATAAGACCTACTATTACTAATGGTATAAATTAAAATCCTTAGTTAACATTATTCTCATAATCAAATCAACTGTTGAAAGTTACAAGATATTCATTTATTAAAAATACAATAAAATTTCAGTTTTTGTAGACAATCGGAATTTATAAAAAAAAATATTTACTTTTAAAATGAATCGATTAAGTAATAATATCATAAGTAATTATTTGAAATAAATCATTAAGTTGAAATTTGAAAACAACTTGAACGTTGATACTAAACTGTCACCTCAACATTATTACCTTGGTAATTATGTTCCATTCGCCACAGATCGGTGAAAAATATTAGCAATAACTTATTTATTTTTAAATAAACATGAGAGGATAAACGAATAACAAATGACTATAATATGTAGTAAGTTAAAATTGTTTCAAAACATATTAGGTTTGACTTTATTATATATATTTCTTACTTATACAAAAATAAATAAAGTTAATAAATAAAATATATTATTGCAATTTTGATTAGCAATAACTAATCAAAATAATTCTAAAAATTAAATAAATAATGTCAGAAAAGTTTGATGAAATCAACAATGTTAATGTGTGTAGAGGTAAATTAGGATATGGATAGACTTTTTGATGATCTCAGTTTTATTATATATACAAAAAATTAATCTTTTACATTGAACTTAATTCAATTATACCCTAAAAATTGTATTCACATATCATTTTAAATTACCCGTTTATGGTTTCGTTGATATTTATTTCAATGTAAATTTAACAATTTCTTACGACTGCAATAATTTTGATAAATATTTTTAGTGTAGTCAATTGTGCCATCATAAATGTACCCAAAATTGACTCGTTCGTTCTCTCTATGTATCTAAATGTATGTCGTATGAGACATGCAGTAGGTATAAGACATGGAGGTGATGGTTTAATCTGAGTTTTAGATTTTTTCTATATTATATTCTGTAACATATTACAAATCTGGAATCATGGTTTACATTTCGATGACAATTTACATTCCGTTTCTTTTCAGTGGATTTATTTAATAAACGATTAAGATTACGCGAAATAATAGAAAATCTGCATTTGGTAGCTTACATGGTTGTGATCAGTTAAAAATGTGCTCCTCTTGTTTGAAATCAGCGACTTCTTATACTTTTAACGTGACAATCCGATTACTCGTATGAGAAACGAATCAAACTTGGTAGATGCCAGTATGTTTTGTATAATACAGCTGGTTTTTGTTTGTTTAAAAATATTTAACATACTTAAAAAACATATCATATCTCACTTAGGAACAGAAGGTGTCATAATAATATAGAGTGGGTTTAATCGGAACATTTACTTGCGAATCAAAAAAGAAACCTTATAAATTTTTTTTAATCAGACAAAAAATATATAAAAATGTACTTTTAATATTCTAGCAGATTTTATATGTTTTGGTGAATTTTGGGAAATAAATATTTTGTCTGATAAAAGAGTTTCAAAATATTACCTAGAGATTAGATGTTGACAAGCAATACCTAATAATGCGTTCAAGAATGTTTTTAGAGATAGAACAAATAATATATTAAGTAAATTTAAATTATTGGCAAGGACACTTTTAAATGCATTCAACAATATACATGAAATAAGTAAAACAAAATTTGAATAAATTTAATTTTTAATAATGTTGAAACTTCTCTTTTTTTCTTTTTTTTTATTGCGACACTGTGGTATGGTTTGGTAAACATTTTAATACACCTTAATGTTTATGCAACATTTACAGAGTCGGGACGTAATTTACGGCGAAGTAAGGACCTGACTCGCAATTTTGTATTTTAACCTTTACCTATAAAATTACAGTTAATTACAGTCTGTTACAGTTAATTACATTTTTGAGTAATTATTAATTAAAAGCTTGTGTTAATCTTATTTTGTGGTAGTCACCTTTGAAACCAATTAACTGTAAAATTATCGATTTAGGTATACAATATAAATAAAGCAAAAAATACTTAATATCTATTATCCGTTTCCATATTGATCATAATTTTAGATGCACAGTAAGGTGTGCATTTGAATCTTACAAGGCACAATAAGAAATATTTATATAAATTTCGATTTAATAACCAGAGTGAGATTGTTTCTTAATCAAAACACTGATAAATTGTATAATGAACATTTTACAATTATCAAATGATATAATTATCATTAGACATACATTTAGATAGATAGAGAGAACGAGTCAATTTTGGGTACATTTGCATTGTTTATACGTGTTTAATAGTGTTAAGTAATATTTGTTTTTATCTTGGGGGTTGGGCATAATACAAATAAAATACAAAAACAATGAATAGTAAGTTAACACCTTTAATATGTTTTGATTTTCATTTTAATATGTGCAGAGGCATATAAATCAGAAAAACTATTTCAATGATATTATTCTAACCTCTTTACTACGTTTATGTTACAAAGTAAACAATTTAAGTCGAATCAGAGACAATATAATGTACAAAGTTCACGATAATTTCTAATTATCATCATTTTAATGTAAACGCTTTACGAGATATTTTATTTTCAAATTTAAGAACTATTCTAAAAAGAAAATGTAAAATATGTAATATAACTTTTTGCTTGACAACATGTGTTTCGTAACCCAATCGTTCCATTTCTCAGAATAATATTGCAGTACAACATTCCACAAGAGAAAGAGAACGTCCAGCTATTTGTCCGACCCTCACTTCTCAAAACCTAATATTTTCCACTGTGGCAAGTTTACATGTTTTACTTTTATTTTAAACTTTATGAAGAACATGTTTTAACAGGATATCTTATTTAATGTAATATAATTATGTATCTTCCAATAGAAATAGTACGCAAAAATAATAGGCAAACTGTCAGGTAAGTTAAACCCGGACAAAATAGTTTTAACTGAAATATGGAAACATAGTAATACAGAAGTTAATCGTTACAAATACAATAGTTACAACAAGTTTGTAATTGTAAATAAAGTTAAAAAATAATTGTGCAGTGGAGTGGAAGGATTTTTCAACCGTGAACTCATCCGACTAAGTATACTTATGTTTAAGGTCGAATATAGTTTTAAGTTTATGTAATTTGCATTACTGATCTGAAAATAATTATAAAGAACATATTTAAAAGATTTTATAATAAAGATATACACAAATTTAGTGTAAATATGAGTTATAAATCATGACATACCAACAGACTTTGAAAATAGATATTTAGTCTAATAGTCAAGTTTGTTCAAAAATGTGTAATTAATTAACCAACCTATGCGATTTTGTAGATGTGGGTAGTGAGTCATTCAAATGTTTCGAGTATTTTTTTTTTAAGATAATTATTTATTTCTGAGATGTTTTACATTAATACACACTATAAACTTGATCCAGTTTACATATCAAAGCCAAACAAAGTTTTATACTCGGAGAAATTCATAATTCAAATTCACAGTTTGATAACCTGTTCGGACTCTGACAATTGCTGACAATTCGGACCCTGTTCGGTTACACCATAAAATAAAAGTAATAACCAAAGAAACTAAGTTGAACAAAAATGCCATCTTGTAGAGTGGGATAATATATATATTATATATATAAACAAGTTTGGAGGAAGAGATGCTTAATAGAGTCTGTTTACGTGGCTGTCGATATAAATCCCATTTCAAATCCCAGCATTGAATTTAAATCAATAAAATATGTACCATAAAATATGATGAAAATGAAAATATACAACGAGTTTTATTTTAAAAAAGGCAAACAGATTGATCACAATGCCAAATAGTTTCTCTTAATAGTTGTTTATATATGTATAAATTGTGATTATAAATGTTTTAATAATTCTGTGTTTATTTAATGATTTAAAGACAATAAATAAATTTAGATACAAAAAATTAACTTTTTATGAAAAGGATATGTTTATGGATGAGATAGTAGATTGCATTATTTCACAGATAAAATATTCAGAAAGATACTATCAATAAGGAAAGTTAGTCTTATTTGTTCTATTTAAAGTGCACTTGGTTTTCAAGGTCCAAGGATCATTTAATTTCCTTTACTCTAAAGAACTGTAAAATAAAAGTAAATCTTTTGAACTGAGCAGTTAATATCATCAATTTTTCAATATGAGGCAAAGTTGTTAAAACTTTTTCTTTTGATTGCTTGAAGGAATTCAACGAAATGAAAGATTTAAAGTCTCTAAAGAAATCATCAAAAATCAGTTTATTCCGATGTGACTTCCTAACTCAATTTGACACTTTCATATTTAAATATTAACTTCCTTCTATTTGATTTAAACTTCATTTATTTCTGTCACTTTTCCCTTGTTATTTTCCGCCACTAATTACTGTGAAGCTTTGTAAGATATTAGTTTCTTTTTACAGTATATGTACAAATATTACCCTATTTACTTTATTTGAAAAAAGTTTTGTTATAAGTACTAATGAAAGAATTACACAAAATATTTTACATTTCAATCAGGTACAAACTTCATTACCAACCTGAATTGATTTTACTTTATCATTGAATATTCCTACTCTTTGTAATTCGTGTATAAATTATTATTTAATGAGCTAGATAATCTTGTCTTAATTTAAATTTACGTGTAATAAGAAGTAATCATTGTATTCTTTATTATGATCAAACAGACATTAGGACAGTAATTAAATATAATTCATTATTATCATATTTTTTTTACTGTTATGTAATATTGACAAATATTTTCCATAAAATATGTTTAATTGTGCTATTTTAAAAAGAAGAAGAAAGAAGAATTTTACAGTTACTACAACTAAATATAATAAAATATTAAAAACCTAAAATTTATTAATATAGATTATAAATATCTTATATTATATAGTTTTAAATTTACATAAAATATATTTTAATATTCTTGTCGGTTTATAAAAAATTCGCGGGACTTCAGAAATTAAAATTGTAGTTTTAGAGTTTTAAAATGTTTTCTTTATACTGTAACGAAACAGATGTTTTTTTTTAATACAGCCATAGAGTACCAGAATTTTCACTTCTTTGCATTGTTGACTGAGCACACAAAAACAGTTTTCGGGTTTATGGATGTGTAGTACGGGGGTCGAAGATGCAAGAGTGTACTTCTGCTAAAAACCTGTCAAAAGTGAAGCCTGTATTGAGGGTGCTATGAAACTACTACAACTGCTATGGAGGTGTTGTTAAGTCTCTCTTTACTGGATATTGTTATCATGGGTTAGGCTATGATGGCGGCCAACAGAATGCAGAGTGGGTATATCTTTAGTTATATCATGCCACCAAATATACCGAGTTCGGCAACTTTTTTCGAAATAAATAACTTTTTAATGGTGTCAAGAATTACTGACCTTGAGTCACCATATAGTGTCAAGTTTATTGACAGAGAAGAATGGTTTCAAGTTGAACTAACTTTGTACACGGACGGGTATATCCAGAAACCTCCAAATGTTAAGGGAGGCTTGTAGAGTCAGAATCAGAAAGAGCTTCAGCTTAAGCGTGGGAATGCCGACAACCGTTTTCAAGATTAGGTGATTGGCCTTACGTAATGATTGAGGAGAAATTGACCAATTAGGGACTGAATAGATAAGACCATTTAGATCTAATCAGACTGTAGAGTATCACTACTGTCTTTGGCAAAACACAACTATATTTCTGGGATAATATGGAACTGTCTTGTCGCCATGAAAAACCTGTCAAAAACCAACAAAGTAAATATATTGTTGTTCCCGGATTTGAAAGGTGTTTAGGGGAATGAATAAACAGAACAAGTGTGCCAAAAAAGGACCTACAACCCCTTGATGGAGCCAGAACTAGTTTGCTGTGTAACCTATACTTTAGTGCGCAGGTGTGTCTGTTAATGGGTTATGAAGGAACACCAGATGGTTCGGGAGATAAAAAGGAAAAAGTACAGTCTAAGAGGATCCGTCAAAACTCCTCACAAACGAGGCTCTTAAACTGAACAGGACTAATCTGCGGAGAGGGACTGGATCCCATGCTGGTCACTGAATTTTTCTAAGCAATCTACAAAAAATTGGGAACCCACACATGACTTTTTGTGTATGACTTTTTGTGTGGTACAGCTGTAGAAACAGAACAAAGAGTAGTTTTCTACTGCACAGTTATAAACAGAAAACGATTTGAATCACTCAAGGCAAAGCGAGGCGACAGGTAAAAAAACCAGACACATCATCTGAAGCATCTCACAGTTTCCCAAAAATCTGAGACTGAATTAAAAACGAAGGTACTATGAATAATTGTGTATAATAAGTTATGTAGCTGAGAGGCATATCCTGAACAGTTATTCCCGGCCCTCCTATTAATATAAAGAGAAAAAATGATTGGGGTGCTTAAAAACAAACCACCAAAAATTACACCCGAATCAAAATAGAAGAATTTGGAAAGAGGTTATATTATACAGTTAAAAATATCAGTTGACCGATGATGCCGGAAGGCGCATTTATATTATTAAAATATTTGAAACTTTAAGCTTTTGCTTTATTTTATCCTTAAAATTATAATAAATAAAAATAACAAAATTGTACCGTACAAAACAACCAATAAACTTGATGCAAATATCAGCAACAAAATTGCCACGAAATGAATAAACAGGTAAAATCGTGGATTTATAAAATAACTTGTAACGAATATAACTTTTACATTAGCCAGGGCTTTTCCAAATGAGGCTTAAGGAATAAATACCTTTCTAACAACTGGACACTGTAAAATATAGTTAGGCGTAATATATTTACATGTATATTATGACCAGACCTACAGTTTCGACTAAAAATCTCTCTAAAAACATACGTAACAACTGTAATAGCATAAATAATAAAATAATATCCTTAGTAGTCACGCCAACAGGTTATGCACTTCAGTCTAATTGAGAAATCAAACTTTGTCTATCATCGGAAGTAATAGACCAACCTCTGCATTTTCATACATGGAAAGGCTATGATAATGCTTCTTTATAAATTTTTGTTTTCTTCAGAAATAAAGTTAATGTGAAGATCACAATGTAAATCAACATAGTGTATATACCACAAGATCGTGAAAATCATATTTTATTCTGAAATGTCTGAATTATATTTACTTTTTTTCTTTTTTTTTCATCCTCGAATTCGGATGCTATAAGTATAAACTAATTTGATTAACTGTTTATAAATTAGGGGTTTATTTATAGTTGATAATTCAGATCTGCTTATAAGAAGACAATCTATTGTTGTTAAGGTTCACTTTTTCTTCTATAGATATTACATTTACGTATTATAAAATGCATCTTCTTTTCGTCTATTAAATGAAGAGGTTATACGTTATGGTAATATACCTAAGTACCTTACACTTCAAAACAAGATAGTAAGAACATATCAAGAATAAATCATGATCAACCTACATGTGTTAGAAGGGACACTTCATGAACGCTTTAGTAGAATACTAGGTTTACAAAGGTGAAAAAACTAAATTACCGGCCGTCCTTACAGTCAAACAATTTTGTTATTTGACATCTTTATGAAGACACAAATAAAGGATCAAAGTCCATTGCTTAATCAATGTAATGCCCAGAATACCTAACTTATTGTCTTCAGTATAGATTAATCAATCAGGCAAGCACGTCATTCGATATATACGTTTTCATTAAGTGTTCAAACTACCTCTAGATGGAGCGAATGGTGTAAACAGTGGTGGTCTTTCAACTATAACATGTATTGTCCAAAAGGGATCAGTTAACTGTACCAAAAAAGTAAAATAAAATAAATTTAAAATTAGTATTTTCTCTATGACTGGTCGAGGCCAGGACTAATATTATTTATTGAGAACTACGAATATTTTGATTATTTAGAAGTTAAGAACAGGATCTTCTTTCTCTGCAAGTAATTATTTGTTTGTTTGTTTTTTTTTACACATTAAAACTCATATTATAATATACACTTTAAATAGAAATAGTATACACTTTTAAAACGAGTACAAAAATTAATTTCATCCAGATAGCCAAAATTAACATGGTCAAATTATAATTGAATATTGATTTTTACTTTTATCATTGTTTTAAAATCAACTCAATTTTTTTTTATTTAATTAATATCGATATTTATTTCACCTGCAAGATTTTAAATGATGTAAAAAAAAAATTCTTTTGAATGTAAATTAGTTGTAAGTAAATCATTGTTTTGGTATTTATGCTATGATTCTTTATATTAAGAGCGTTTTTTTCAGACATTTTGATTCACAGAATTTATTTAAATATAAAGTTTGTTCATATAAATAAAATATCGTAGTTTATAAATTTAAATAACAGCCGAGCTTCCAACTTTATTAGCAACAAGTGTTTAACTCTTAATCTATTAACTGCACTAAAGTGATTTCACTTGCAGCTGTCGTTTTAATTAAGTTGGCATTTATTCCCCACTCGGTGTTTAGGTTTAAATTTCCGTTGCAATAAAACACCAGACTTACTAAGCCATTCTATAGGTAAAAAGTTTCATACAAATTTGGTCTCTATATCACAAAATATTTGTATAGTTTTAATTACTATAGTTTACGCCTTTTGTTGAAACTAAAACTGAATCTGAAATGTATACAAAAAAAAAATTTAATATAATGTAGGTCAATAACTTTAAATTGTACCTTAATGTATTAACTAGTTTTTAATAATTTTCTTTACAACGAAATAACTTATGGTCAGAAACTCAAATTTTGGATATTTCAATCATTTTTGATTAGCTACAAAAAATAAGTACAACCTCTAAATATTAATCTTTTATGGGTATTGATTCAACAGTTAATGAGACACAAATACCAATAATGTATCTATACAGGTTGGTATTTCACAAAACTCACTTCTGGATGCATAATTACACCATATTTAAATTTGTTATGTGTATTATTATTATTATTATTCTTAATAATATTACTATTATTATTACATATCAATCTTTTGTTTTCCTCAGTTTGAGTCATTCGGATATGGGTTATTTAAAACAAAAATTCTCTAAGTTTTAAAGTGTTCACACATAAGGGACTTCTTTTAAAAGTGGAGGAAAACTAAATCACGTCAACTGATGCATTACCAAATAAAACCAATCTAGATTTTACATAGGGTAAGGATGTACATAACTTCACTAACATATAAAATGTGCTTGTTTGAATATAATTGAATTTATGAGCTTTTTACTTAGCATTGATATTGATCAACTTGCATAGCTAATAACAAATTAAGAGAAGAGATAGTACTAAGAGCTGTCTACTGGGAAATGACCGGAGCTACGAAAACATCCGTCAATCCCTTATTCTCGGAGGAAGTAATTACGAAGGCTCTTTCAAGATAACGCAACTTAATGGAGTAAATTTTAACTAGAAACAATGAAGTTCCACCTCAATTCGTATTGAATGCGATTTAGACCTGAACTTTAAAAAATTGTTAATGATAACTTCATTACTGCAATTGCTGTAAACTTTTTTTTAGATAACAATGTTGCTATTATAGACAATTTTACTTCAACCGAGTAAAATAAAAAAAATTCGAAATTCGGAAAATCCGCACGTTTTTAAAGACCCTAATCTATTCTCAAAAATTCATGTATGATGTAATTGTGAGTGGAATCATGATTGTCCATTATTCTTCAAAATACAGTTACAACTAAACATTATGCGAACTCAATTCACCAGTTCATATTGCTGTTAGAAAGTGATGGACAGAAGTGTTGGTTACAGAAAGACTAACAACCTATTACTACCGACCTTCAAATTGCAAGAGTTCTTTGTAGATCGGAGAATTTTGACTTTTATCCAGATATTTATCGATGGGTCAACTAAAAAAACATTGTTTGTAAAAGCAATTACGTATAATAAATGAACTTGAACAGAATGTAGAAACATCGATGGACGCCATAAGTGCAGTGACTATATAAAAGTTGCATAAGAAATAAACTGTTGCCGTCTAAGATGTTAATCGAAAGCTATTCCTGCATTTATTGTAACGTAAAATGTAAATTTCTTTCTTTTACCCACGTATTATACCTGAAATAGTGCATATGTCATAACTTTACTATACGATTATTTCCTTTTTTCTAACTATTTACGCATTTAAATAAGTATTTCTAAAAAAATTAAAACAACATACCCACATATATACACATATTTTCCTCAAATTATAGCTAGTAATATAATAACTGTTACAAAAGTTGAACAATATTTTCATTAGGTTTTAGACGAGAATATCTAATTGCATATCTCATTGATTTAGTAAGTTTCTCACTTTGTTTTTCATTAAATTTCATATTCTATAGTACGAAAATAATTATAAACAAACAAATATTACAAAAGAAAAAGTATAAATTAATTAAGATAGTAAAATGGAATAATATGTATATCTTCAAATAAATAACTATAGTGTTGTCATCATCTGCAGTCAATTTATAAAAAGATAAACTTAAAGTAGTAATATATTTTTGTTTGCTAATTAAATATTATGAATCAAACACAGAGGATAAGACGAAAAGACATAAGATAAAAGTGTTTTTATCTGCGGGCCTTTTTATAAACGTTATTGATAATTTTACCATTTGCGCCACCATTATTAACATGCGAATTTGTAAAATAATTGTTCATGTGAAAACCAGAAGTTTCTTGACTAAGCCCAGATGTAGCCTATTCTTAAACAAATTTACATTTTGATATTATGGGCAGCTAATTTTACATTTATTGATATTTGAAAAAAGAAGAATAGGCTCTCGAGATAAGATAAAATACATCCACATACCAAATTTAATCCAAATTGTTCCACCATTTACTGATATAGCACAATGCATAGACAACAGTTCAGCATAGACAGACGGATATACGACAGTTCAAAAATAATGTTTTATTCACTTTTGAAGTAAATATAAATTAACTGAAACACGAAACAAATGTCTGTACTATCTTCTATAGTGGAAATGTAACTTGATGAATATTGTAATAGACATGATGTTTTTTTATCAATGTTGTTTTATTTGAGAGAAAAACTTGTCTTTCAATGTATATGTTTATGGAATAAGCTAAAACTTGCTTATTTATACAAAAACGATAAATAGTATACAACAGATGGTTTTGCATGGAATAGTTTCAGTTTACTTTAGTAACACAGGGCAAGGATCGTGTAAAAGGCAGATTGAAATTGTAGTTTTGTTTTATAAACATTTTTCTTCTTCACATCACCATTGAGAGACTTGAAAAACAAAAGGTCTCCAAACCAAGTCTATTTCGGGGAATTTCTAAAATACAACAACTTTCTAATAACAGAACGTACCACGTGCATGACCTAACCTAACCTAATCGAACCTAATCTGACCTTATCACGCATAACTTCACCTAACCTAACAGATCTTTCACTTGCTTCCGTTGTGTAATAACTTGTTCTTAGTCAACCTTGTAATAATAATGTTTAATTTTTTTCTTCTTTTTGTTAATTATTTCCAAGTTTTGAGTTACTGATATTAGATATTTCTAATAAATATGAATCAATAGTTACTAATATTGAATAAAATCTGTGAAACTGTACAGACTGTTGAAGTATATTCTGACAAAAATTAACTTAGTAAGAAAAAAATTTTTTGCGACTCAGTAAGGTGGGCTAAAACAGATATATCCAAGAAAAACTTACTATCAATATTTTGTCCATTCATGACGATTTTTTCAATTAACTACTAATAAAATACTTATGATATTGAAATTCTGTTTGATCCTTGTGTAGGAACATTAAATTAAAACTGTAAAGTCCCAAAAAATAAATAAATCTTCAGTTTAAGATTTTGTTTTCTACAAGTGTATATTATGTTATATATAGTATCATAGATTATGCCTACATCATGTGCTTTTACTGACAACGATTTAGTAGGATATTACTTGTCAATAGATGCTTTTGTTTCTAATTAACAAAATGATGCACGCTCTAAAAATGTGTTGAATATAAAAAGTACAATTTATACACGAGTCAATCTGTATTATTAAATTACTTATCATCCCATGTCATGTAGGAATGTATTTATACACCTTGACACAATGTCATGTTTTAATACAAATTAACTTGCTTCTGTACCAGTCAAAAGAAAAATAAGTTTAGAAGGTGAACTGGGCCTAATAAAGACGACACATGTTCAAGAATAATAAAAAAGATTTTTGACCTTACTTTGTTTTAAATGTTTGTGATGTTTGTGAAGGTAAATCATCTGTGTTAGCTACTTACAGGCAGAAAATAATAATACAGCATTCTCTGAAAAACAATATTATTATTAAACACAAACACAACACACACACAGCACTTTTACAGTGTTAGGCTTTGTAGACAGAAGAAAAGTAGTTGTAGGCGCTATCTCGAACAAGTATTACAACTGTATTAAGAAAAATACAAGACAGGCAATGTATGACAAGCAACTTAGCTTTTTCAGGTTTGATATTGAAATTCAAGGTTCATGTTAACTTTTGCAAGCTAAAGGTAACATTATGTCGCGTTAAACAAAAAATAAAAATGAAATTATTTTACGTTAGACTAATTTTTAAACAGAAACAAAATAGACTATTTAACAAACTTCAATCAATGAAAGAAAGAGAATACTTAGAAAAAAAATACAGTTTAACCAAAAAAAAAAAAAATGTATATATGATAGCTAACTCAGATTTTATATTTCTTTTACTTAAATATATCTTAATAAAATAAATTGATGTTCTTATTATCTGGATCGGAGAGGGAGCTTTGAAATTTAACTTGTGAAGCTTAGCCGGCATTACGAACCTCTCGATTTTTATCACTTTTTATTATTTCGAAAATTTGTTAGCCGAAATCACATATTACACTGTTTCTATATTATTATCATTCTTCTTTTTTTTTAAATTCTTTTCACTTTCACCGAAGACATTTTACTTATTCTGGTGTTTCGAACAAAAGAAAAAGTGTAGTTCACTTTTTTTTTCTATTAACAATCTCTAGGAGTAAGAGAATGTGCCGTTATCAAGACGTTATCATGCGCATAAGGAAACAGCTGATTTTGCCATTGTTTGGTGTCTCAAGGAGATAGTGTATTTGTTGGAACTTAATTTCGTGGTGAAATTAAATAACGCTATACTGTAAACTGTGAAACTAAATTAAAACCCCTGTAAAAGTGTATGTGATAATAAAACCCCTCTCCTCATAACTCTTAACCACATAACAAATTTTATTTAAAGGAAGTTTTAAATAGTTTGTTATATGTATAATTCTAACTTTTGAATTGATGTAATCATTGAAATATATTTAGTTTAAAAAATGGATTTAGAACAAGTTACTCTAAGTTACATTTTTTAAAGTTGATGTTACCTACATCATTTGCGAACAATATTTACGTAAAACTTCATTACATTTACATCAAAGAGAAATATTATTTTAAACTCATTTTAGTTCTATGTTCGTTTTTTTCAGAGAATGTAATTCAAACAAAAATATATTTCTCTAATAAATCACTGTGATTGAGTTAACATTGTTTCCTATGTTGGAAAACATAGTGTTTTGAGAGTTGATAAGAGTAAATCCTTCGTTCATTGCTGCTGATAACAAGTTCCTAATAAACCACACATTGTCATTGTTACCTTGAAGGAAATCTCCCTACAATCTTCTACTTTGAATTGAAATCGTCTTTCCATGTTTTACGTTATACTCATAATTCGTAATGTTCTAACTATAAAACGGGAAAAACGTAACTATTTTATGTAATATATAAAAATAGAAAAATATTACAATAAAACAAAATCATTTTTAGTTTTAAATTATAGATTTTCTACGAATACGATATTTAAAATATTATTGAAAATAACTTTATATTAGATTTAAATCGGATTTATTCCAATTAACGTCCTACTTGAAAAATTGATGAACTTGCTGTTTTAATGAATTAAAAGATAAATTTAATTGAAATATGTAAGAATTGAAATACGTTGTATTTAAATGTAGAGATAAAGATAAAAATTTCCGCGTTTAGCTAAGTTAGAGATTCATACTCAATTGTGACGTGACGATTTTGGAGTGACGTGACTCTCAGATGAATTCACCACACTTAAAAATCCCATACCGTCTTGTAAAGAAAAAAAAAACTTCTAAATATGATTCTTCAAACATTACAAAGTTGGGACACGTACTATCAAATAAACTACGTGTGTCTCAACCAGAACACGTGTTAAAGGCCCTTTAAATTACATGTATGTAAATATATGTTTGATTTTTAAAATATTTAACTCATTAAATATTATCCAAGGAATAAATTGTAAAAAAGGTTAAAATTTTGATTCGATCATATATACTAGCTGTAGCTTTTTGATTCAGGTTAAAGTGTTATAATTTTACTTTCTTATTGAGACCTGATGTTTTTTAACTTTTCTTTGATTACTATGTTGACTAATAAAAATGTTTTGAACAATTTACAAATGGGTGTCCGTTTAAGTAAATTTTTTGTAAATAATTTCTCACACGTGGACCGTAAAACTACTCACACTACCTACTTGTGTGCGCTTTTAAAATCTGTATTTAATGTGTTATCTGCATTACAAAATACAAAAGTTTCTTCTTATCTCTAGTTATAAAAATTAGCTTAAAGTAGCTCATCTTATCAGTTTGGTTATAAAGCACCACTGTTGTTGTCGTAAAACATGCCGGTCGTAAATCATTTGACAAGAAATTCGTGTATTATTTTATATTATATTTACTGTAATTGGGAAATTTTGAATAATTCTTGTGTCTTATAGTTTTGTTAGTTAAATAATTCGAGCTTATATCGTTGGTGTGATTGGTCATTGCTATAATATTATATTGTTTACAATCCAATTTGGGAAAACTGTTGTTAGTTGGCCATTTTATAAATGTGCAGAGATAATTAAGAAATTTAAACTAAAGTCCGTTGTATTGTAACTATTCAGTTTTTTTTTTTAAATTGGCTATAAACTCACATTTTGTTTATTTAGGATTCTTGTAGGATATGTGCAGACGCAGACAAAATGTGTACTCTGATAACACTTGAATCAATGTTTGAATTCCTCAGACCATTATACTTCAGTATTATATATTTTACAAAAATTAGGCAATCATAAAATTTATATCCAACTATTACACCACGAATTTAAAGTAGATTTTACAAAAGTTTAACCATTCCATAGGCTTTGATCCTGGTATCAATTTCAAAATATTATTTTAATCTCCACTATTTTATGAGAAAACTTGTAATAAAGCCACTGGCGAACATCAATTTATAAAATTGAACCAAAGAGATTCAAAAGTTAAAACAACATTAAAAATAATGTCGTATCAACATTTTCGTAGAGATCTTTTCTTTTTTTAAAATTTTAACAAATTTGTGGTTACGTAGAATATTACTAAAATATGTATAAACTGACCAATCTTAATTTATTGATTCCTGGACTGAATGTTTTGTTCCTTCAAAACAGTAATAGATTTTAGAGGAAGGTATAAATTAACCAATACCATTTAATGTATAATGTAAATTTTAATAATGAAATCCATGTTTATATACATGGTAAATATGTATGGATGTAATTTATAACAGTTCAATGTGATGGAAAAATTGGAATAAATTCTCTACCTGTCTTGATATAAGATTGTGGTTTAGATTATCAGACCGCTGTGATTCACAACATAAATAAATTACGTATATATTCCCAAAGAAGATGGCAGATAATAGATTTATGTATTTATTAGTTTAATTGAATAGGGTGTGCAACGATTCTATACAGTCTAAAATGAGTATAATAAATAAAACGGTGACTCTAATTGTAAAATATCAACCGTAAAATTGTAAAATATTAACCTTGTACAGAAAAGGTAATAATTGAAAATTGAATACATACTAGTTTTTTTAACTAAAATAAGTTGTAGATGACTTCAAAAATATTTTTTTTGTATATTTTGAAAAAAAAATTATTTATAATTTTTGTGAGACTTAATTTTGATGTGTGACGACTAATTTTATGCAGCTCTCTAGCATAAATGGTCTATTTTTATACTGTAAAGCAGAACATCCGTCTACTAGCAAATACGTAAATTTTTTTCTAAGCTCCAGAACAGAGTTTATAGACATCTTTTAATTAGGTTTACACTATATTTATTAAAATGTTAAAACAATTTTACGTTTTAACACATACAAAATAATATCTGCATTTGAAAGGAAACTGGAAAAGTGACATATATACTCAATCCCTTGTCTGTGAAATAACACAAGATTATATACACTTATTTCATAGCTGTATGTTTCCTCTTGTATAGACAGATTTGCTTACTAAATGTGTATTAAAAGTTTGTTAAATAATTTGTGTGCCAACAGAAACAATTTTAAAAATACGCTCAACAATGTTTATCTAAGTTCTTATTATATGATCATGTAATTTATATTAGTTTTGTTTAAAACACTCTTAACTGGTTTAATATGCAGTAAATAAAATCTGCGTAGTAATTCTACCATGGGTATTTCAGCCTACATACTAAAAAGGACATTACCTTACTTTTAATAAAAATAGATTAAAATTCATTATCAAACAACGGACAATTTTATTAAACAAATAATTGTGTTTAATAATACCGTTTTCTGGAAAAAATATAATTTTAATGAGTTATTATATAGGCGGGAGCACGAATTGAGCCCAAGTCGTAACTCTACAGAATCTCTATTAAGAATCTCTAGTGAAGGTGTGTAGTAAGAAATGGAGAATTTGTTTATAGCATTAAAAAAATGCGAAAAGCTTGGCAATGGATTGAATAAGTCACACCATCAATAAAGGTGATTTTACGCTATATAGTTTTATAGGTCACTACATATAACCACTCATAATATATAGGCCTAATCAACTGTAATGTGCTACACTTGTGGAAACTTCAACATTCAAAAGATTAAAAACACAATTTTCCAAAAAAATCACTTTATTTGTGCAGCACAAATACAATATAACCTTTCAATTATCAAGTCATTATCCTCAGCTACTACATGAACAACTTTATACGAAGTAAATAATGTTTAGTATAAAGCGAATTACCAAAGTGTAAATGTAATAAAGAGAGAAGGGAATGAAATGAGTTATTATAATGCAAAATAAATCGGGTGAAACTAAAAAAGAAAATGGAACTCTATGTATTCAGCTAGTAATATATATTTAACCTACTCTGTCTATCTCAGTGGTTATCGTATATGAAAAGTTCAGTACAAATTTTTTAATGCATTTAAAGTACTGCAAATATTGACTACAACGTAAAGTAAATTCAAATTGACGTAAGGTTATTCTATTTAACCATTGCATTTATGAGAGAAGCAGCATTAGTGTTGATGAGGACGTAAGCGCTATCATATTTCACACATCGCTTAAATGGATTTTTGCGTATTGATTTAATTTTACACCATAAACTGTATGTTTAAGTAATTATGTTGAACCTAACTTTATTAACGTACATAGTTATTAATTTCGGGGTACATAGTTTTATTTTGGTTAATTATTTACTATTTTATATATCATTCTTACTTAATACAATTAAAATGATTCACTAAAAATTTTAATTGTTTATGAAAACATTGTTTTTCTTCTCTTATTTTATATACTCGTACGAACAGTAAACTGCTTCTTCTCAGACTTTTTGTATGGTATATTATATTTTTATAAGTATTTATAACTCACATAATTTTATATCACGTTTGTAAATTGTCTTTTATCTACAAGTTCTCAGCACAAATACTCCGTAGACGTAGTATTCATAAATATGGTGCTTCGTCAAATATCTTACAAATATATTACATAATATATATTTATCGGGACATGTATTTACCAGACATTTTACCATAAAATTATAACTACTAAAATAATGTGAATTATATCTTAAAATCTTTATTGAAAAGTTGTACCTGAACGGAGGTTCGTCTAATCGTTCATGAAAATACAGAATATTAAATATCAGTATCAAACACATTTGATCGTTTACGAGTCTTGCATTCTTACATACGCAAAAAAACAACAATAACACACACATAAATTATATATATATATATATATATATATATATATATATATATATATATATATATATCTAAATTATTCCAGGCATTTTGCTTATATTTATTCAAAATAAATAGGGCTTATTATGTTGAAAGGAAACCCCAACTTTGAGATTGTTGGTTTAAATTGTAGTTTGAATATTTTATATCGCCTATATGTTTCTTATTATTATTTGTCTTTAAACATCTGTACTATTAAGCGCAAGGTTACTGAATAACGTTACTGAAACGAGAAGTCAGATTTTAAAGATAACGCTTTAAATATATTTTCATAGTGATAAAAAAGATCGCGATGATGTTCCATAGAAGAAAAACGGATCCAGTCATTATATTTGAGTTTGACCTTTCTTCACGTGTTTCTGATGAGTTCAATTTATTTAATAACCTCGTAATCCTATGTAAAAAGATGTTTCGAAAATGCTATTATAATTTGACAATTTATAGACAGCCAAATTTATAATTATCATTTAATGTGGCGTTTAGGGAATTAATCATTCAAACCTCTCTTCTGAATAACATTAGGATTAAGTAAGTCGCATTCGTACTAAAATTTCTACCTGAATGATAGATAAGTACAAGTACAACATGGATATTGTTTTTACATTCAACATTTAAACGTAACATAAATCACGTACTAGTATAATGTAGTTCTCTATAGCTCTTTACTCCTTTTAATTACAATTTGTTACTACTAATCTACACGTATTAAAACAGCAGGTTATTATAAGCTATAATTTTTAACTCATGAGCTAATGTTGTACCTATTTTTTAACTCATAACTATTGTACTTTTAAATCAGTTAGCTGTTAGAGTCTATTAAGAATATATTACAACCTATTGACATAAATTTTACTAAAGTTTTAATGGATTCAGTGTTTTGATGTATGTATTAACAAGTATGGACCTAACTGCATTACTTAATAATTACATTAGTACAGAGTATGTGCGTATACTCTGCAGTAACTTCTCCTTACCTAATGTTTACTACAGTGCATATTTTGTAACCATTGTCTAATCAAATAGGCTATATATAATGCACCAATGCTACAACTATTGCCAATAAGACAAACATACACTGCAAAGTATCAATATCGTCCTAATGAATATTTTAATACTTAACATCTTATTTTCGCATCTAAATACCTTTTTTTATTGACAATCAATATCACACGATTTAACCTCATACTGTATTTGACACTGATGACATTGGTCAATATTCATAAACCAAATTATTAATTGAACGGGAATGAAGTGTCAATAACATTCATAATAACTAGTGCTACCCCAAAGTAACATGTTCACGTGTTGTATATATATGCAGAAGTATTAAGAAACACGATAATAAAACTTAGACCAATGAATGCCCTCTTTAAAGTGTTTACATAATAATTAAGAAAAATGTCATTTATTTAACGTAACATACATGAAAAACGGGTTTGTTATAAAGAATACACATTCAAATTTCTGGATGTATATAATTATATGTTCCTTTATAGCTTAAATATGAGGCGAACGTAATAAGAAAGGTGTAAAACTTCTTTTTTTTCTTCAGTTTTAATATATTTAAGTACTCCAATATTTAAACATTATAAAAATTTAGTCTGATTTTAATCTTATTTTCATAATTATGCACAAAACTTTGGTTTTTCGGACATGTTACATGAGACATCTTTATAAGTACCTACCTAATAATATATAAGTACCTACCTAGTTTTTAATGTATTTGATCGAAGTATCAAAACTTCGAAAAAATAAATGCAATAATTTATCTTGTGATTACATTTTTAGTAGGAGACGGTAGTACAACATTCTTCCCGTTGTTACGTATTATCGCTCAGCCATGATCGAATAAAACTCGAACATATGATCGCACAAAAATTAGGTTATCTACAATAAATAAACTATAAATGTTATGTATCACCTAGGATGGCGACTTTGTTGATGAAACGCGTTTGATTAAGTAAATCTAATTTTTGTGAGATCTTGTGTTGGAGTTTTATTCGATGTAATATCATCTCATATATCAAGGTCAATAGTTATTTACAATAATTAGTGACTACTCAAAAATAAATTTTTGAATAAACGGTAAAAATTAGGAAGTAATTTATGTTCAGTATACAGTAGTATTAATCTTAGCAAAATACTAATTAATACAAAATACTTTATAATTTCGAATATTAAATTAAATATATCAAATAAATTTAAATGTTATTTGATAAGCACATGTCTATTATTTTATATTTTATAAAGTGCGACTTTCGTAAGCAATCTTGGTGACTTTCTTAATAGCTGCGTTGTATTTTGTCGAGAACAAAACTCTAGCTAAATTGTTACAAATAAATAATAAAACAAATTTATATATATAAAGCATTTCTTTACATGACTGTCAATTTAAAAAAAAAAAAACTAAATAATGTATTTTGAATCTATACTATTATTTTTGGATAGAATATCCTTTAAAATAATGAGTCAGGTTGTGGAGTTTGTTTATTTCAATACTATAGTTACGCCAGCTCTGTCAGCCTTAGAAAACGAGCATTTTGTTCATATTTTTAAGCACAATCACACGTGAGAATATGATATTTAATTATGACTTTTGATTACATAAAATTGTAAATAATGTAAAGTAATGAGATTGTTGAGTGAGAATTAATAGTTACGAATTTTATTCCTTTAATCATAGAAGGAATATTGTAATAAGTAAAAACAAAATATTTAAACCAATAAACAAACATAATGCTCTTTTTGTGTACTGAAATATTTTAGATGTATTTTTTTGTTTATGGTGTAAGTCATATGGCATAACGGTTAACCTACAAAGTTATTAAAGCATCCAACGTGATTATAAATTTCTTCCACCGGCTTTGATTGATTTAAGAGCGGCTTTACCAAGATTGTCACGTTAATCAATATTTCTTAACTTTTTACATAGTTATACTAAACGTGGCTACCACAAAGGGTGACTGCTTCCTGTATAATTAACACGTCATCATTTTTCGTTATAATATATCCAGATTTTTACTTTTATTTTCCTATATAAAAACAAAACACAATGTCGTTCATATTGTATCTTTATCATAGCAATGAAAGAACAAGTAAGTGTTATGTCATATTACAAGTTTGAGCGTATGTTTAACATTTATTTTTCCAAGTACTGAGAATTGGTTTTAGTCTCTCTAGTATAACAATTTGATATCATTTGGTGTTTTATAGAGCAAGTATAAGTGGAATAAGTCACATGTTTGGTAAAGAATCGATGTCGAGTTTTTTGCCAATATATCGGTTTTGAGTATCCATTTGTCCAAAAAAATTCGTTATGACGAGTACAGTAGTTAATATTTAATATAAAATCATTTCATTTTTCAAGGTAATTTGTTTTGATATTGGGTTAATTTGATAGTATTTTTTAATAATAACCATTAAAATATATTTGAGAGTTGGAGTATTATAACAAGTTATTTTACCAATAATTATCTGTGACTGTTAATTTGACAAGTTTTATAATTCTGTTTTCAAAACATACATGTGTAGTGATATTAAATATTTACTTTACTAAAGGTAAACTGCTCACTTTCCCTGTTAAATTGCATTTTGGAAAATACTTCTGTGCATGTCAGAAACCCTATACATAGCTTTAAATTATTCTTTAATTTCTCAAGATGTAATGGAATAAAATCCTCTGTGTATTTGTTAGTTGAAAATAACAGCAAACTATTAAACGTCCCTACCGCCAAGACATTTGAGTTAGTCATGAATCATATGATCGAAAATTCATTTTTAATTAATAAAACAGTAAGTAAATCAATCAAAGTAAATTGTAATATGTTTAAACGATTAAGGCAAAGAACAACAAATTTATTCAAGAAATTCAGGTTTTAAAGTAAAAGTCACGAAATTTTAATATAGTGTATAGATTAGTGCAATATTGATTCAATTTATTCTAGTAGAAGCATTGCTTGGTTACGTTATGCAAATCTCATTTTCTATCAAAATATTCAGGAGTGTTCAGACAGGGTGGAATATTCAGTGCAACATTCTAGTAAATTAATTCCTTTTACATTATGTGTTTTACATCTATTGTATGCTTTTACCTTTTGTATGATAAAAGTGTTTTTAAAAGTAATGTCGCCAAAATTCCCAACTTTTCAAATTGTGGAAATAGTTGAAATATTTAATAAAAATAATTAAATAATTTGGTTTGAAAGTTATTTGATAATATTAAATTATTAAATTTCTTTAAGCGGACATTTTCGATCATTTGTTTATAGAAAATTAATACACGAGGTTTCGTGAGTTTAAATCAACTTTTAAAACTATAAAGTCATATCAGTTTCCATTCATGTTCATTAATGATAGTAAGGTTAAAGAAGCAACAAATTAAATCGGGTTTTCCTTTAGAGTCTGAAGATATATAGCAGCCATTGTTATAAATTATTGGAAAAGAGTTCAAGTTACAGCTTTGCTATATGCAGATCACTTCTTACTATTTTATTTCTACAATAAATCATTATTTTATTTATGAAATAAAGATTAGTATTATTATTTATAATTAAATTAGTTTGGATAAATTCTAAGTCACCTTGGTTGGAATCGTAATTATATAAAAAAATTATTTGATACATAAAAACATTATATTATTAATTGTTTAAACTATATTTAAACTTGTTTTATATGAATAAAAGTCGAAAAATATAATTTGGATTCACAGATAAATGAGTGATTTATGTATAAAAATTTAAACTAAAACCACTTATATGAAGATTGCTACATATTAAAATAAAAAAAATATATAGTTCAGAACGTTTGTATTTATTTGTTACCCATTAAATCTTTTTAGTTTTGTCTAAAAACTATATGTAATCACGTCTTACCTCTTACTTTGTTACAGCCGGATTTGATGTTTAACAACGTGTCTCATATTTTACAAAACGATTACATCCTTATTTTTCATAACAAAATTACATATGTATTGTAGCTATTGTTTTCGATTAATGAACGTTTATATCGATTAAGCCTAGCATAATATACTAGATGTAGGGTATGTTAATTATAACATAGAATTGAATAATGATATAACTGCTTAAAACCGAGTATATAAACGTAAAGAAAGATATTTTCAGTTGTTTTGTCTATAGTAAATTGTACAAGAGAATAGAATTTCTTCTGCAAGTTTTATGAAAATGGAACTAAATTAGTTAGGATAAAATACTTCGGTATGTAACAACAAAGCCCTATTGTAACGTACAAAGTTGTGAACACAAAGACGTACTAAAGTTAATGTTGTTTTTACTTTATTCGTATCCTTCCTAACCTCATTTTTACCTCTTAATGTGCACATCCTTGAGAAGGATGTATACAAAAACTGAATCGTTATAAGAAAATAATTTTACAACTATTTTCATCAAAACACTTTCATGAAACATTATAACTTAACTTCCCATATGATTTTATTTAACAGTTATGTTTATATTTATCATTTATTTTTTAAATTATAGCTCAAAACTAATGTGAAAATGTTGTAAAGTGTTATTTAGTTTTTCATAATAAAATATCTTGTATTTATCCCTGAAGACGCAATTTTAGGGAAATTTGATATATAGAATGAAGTTCAAAAGGAGTTTGTATATAACCATGGTTAATCATACACCATGTACAAATTTGAGTGACAAGTCTGAACGTGTTTAACGTCTAAATAATGAACATTCCTTGATTGCCGTTTAAATTGAAATTAAAATGTTTAAGAGTAAACGGTGGATTCATAAACTTTAGATAACATAAAACAAAAATTAAATAATAATATTTTGAATAATTGTTTCTTATTGTCAGAAAATTTGAAGCGAGAAGTCGGGAAGTGAGTGTTTAAAATGTTTTTACAAGTACAGTTAACACGGACGGCTTGAAGTACCATATAAGAGTACTGAATAGATATTGTAACGATCTCATAATCTCACCTAGATAAAGAATTGATATCATGACATCTAATAATAAAATAATTAAAATAACTTTAAAAAAAATAATATATGAAAAAAATGGAACAATATTAAATGAAGGGAGACGACAGCTGTCGCTTGCAGTTAAAAGTGTACGTGTTAATTACAATAGAACCAGGATTTCTACAACCTTGAAGAAAACACATGGGCTACATTAAAGGAACAACAGTAACGTAATTTTCGGGGAGCGCAGAGTTTTTTATATAAAAAAAAATCGAAGAGAAAGCCAGCGTCCTAACGGTACACTAGTAGAAAGTCTAACGGTGCTTCAAAAAACACAAAAACGGAAAGGAGAAAGAAGGTCGACTAATCGAAGACGATCTCACGCTTAAAAAAACAACGGACAGATTTAAAAACAACCACTAAGAAGCGAAAAAGGACACATGTTGAGAAAGTTAGGGAAAATCAACGAATCAGCGAACAGGGCGCGAACCTCGTGTTCGAGAGAAGGGAGAGAGTTGTACAGGGAGCAGGGTTTCGAAAAAGTAAGGAGTCTTAGAAGGGAGGTCTTTGAAGGAAGGTTATGGACGCAGAGCGTCTGCTCTGTGGTCCATAAAGTTTGATCAACAGTAAAGAAAGAGACAAGAAGTCTCCGAGTTAATTAGAAAAGTTTAATAAGTTTAATTTAAAGTAGAGTAAAAGAAAGGAAGAAATAAGTAACAGTAAGAATTGCAGATTAGAAGTCTTGTGGAGTTTTTTAAAAATCAGATAGAGAAAAGGAGTTCGATTGACCAGAGCCAAGGGATTACCGTCATCTCAGAGAGGAGCTGGAAATTGGATCAACCCAGAGAGCGAGAGAAAGCGTTAATCAAGGAATAAAGTGTTTTGAGCAGTGTGGTGTCTTTTAAAAATAAAAGAGTCAATTATAGTTTTATGTGTAGTGAAAAAGTGCAAATCGACCGATCAAAAGGACCAGCATTGATAAGTACCAAACATTTTGTTAATTATTAAATTCATCATAAAATTTATTTCACATTCAGTTGAGCCATTAAAAGAACCTATTGACCCGAGATAAGAGATTGTGTTTGTTAAATAAATTTAAAACTGAGCTAGTATAATATATGAAAGGATAATAATTTAAATGTAAAGTAAAAATTAAATTGGTAAAGAAATATAATAAAATCCTAAAAAGGAGCTAATAATTTGAATAATCAAGTAATAATTAATGTTAGAAAATAAAGTAATTTTGTATTTTAATTGTAGAATCAATTCATAAACTCATTCTAATTTAAGTCAAGTTTGAAATAAAAATGGTTGTATTATTATTCAAGGAAAGAAAAAAAGGCCTTGAATATTCTTGAAATTGTAAATTAAAAGTTAAAGAACTAAACTGTTATAAATCAATATTAAAATAAGGAATGATTGAGGAATGAATGATCTAGTTAAGTAAGAATTGAATAATTTTATGTACATGTTTCATTGTTTGTTTTTTTTTATTTATGCTAAATTAAACTAAAGATTTTATCCAGGTAAACGTTGTTGTTTAATGAGTATTAAAAATATAATTGATATGTTACCATCTTAGATGTTATATTTGTCGCTCCAACGTGAAGGCAAATTAAAGAAGTAAAGTAAAATAAATAATTTAATAGCATCTTAGATGTTATATTTGGCGCACAACGTGTGGCTTTAACAATTATTTTTAAATTTAACAACAAAAGTAATAATATTCTTAAATATGTGTCAGAAGTAACAGATATTCCATTACTAGTATCGTAAGCTGCATTACGGAAAACGTACATAAATTTATTTCGTGAGTAATAGAACAGACGGAAACAAATTTGCATAGAATATAAAATAGTTGAAGGCATTTCATACTTGTGGCGCGTAGAAAGTATACAGCAACGTTTTCTGTTAATATACTTTTTATGAGTTTACTACATTTAATTATTACATGCTTTTATTAAGAGATCCGTTTCAGATAACCAATTAAGTTTCCTACTAAACTAAAGAAATCAAAACATTGTTAATTTTAATTGAATTTACTTGATAAATTCTATGTTTTTTTACCATCAGTTCGAACCATTTCAGAATTATTCCCCGAATTATGGTTGAGTAAAACTTGTTGAATATGTTATTTTATTTTCAAACAGAATCGGAATGAGATATATAGAATTTTAAGTTTTAATCAGAAAGCTTGGTAAAGGCCTACATTATGTTCAATATTGAAAAACGAAAATTGTAAAATATTATCTTGAAAAATAGTTCTATAACCTCTTAGTTAATGCAATATTTGGTGTAACTATAAATAATATTAGAAAGATACAAATATTAGAACTAGCGAACAAAGAAAAAAGACTAAATTAATTAATTTCTAAGCCTACATATATTGAATCAATCATTTACAATGACAATCTATGTGCCGTACGTAGTGCTAAAAAATCTGTTTAATCCCCATATATAATAAAATGTCAAACGATGAATACATTGCTCTTTTGTAGAATATTGATAAAATATAAATTAATCTTTTAATTTAATTAAAAATTTATATTTTTAATTAATACAATTGTCAAATATTGTGAGGAGTTAGGAAACCGTAAAAGAAAATCCTTGACTTATTTATGAAGATTTTATTAAATTGAAAAGATAAAATAGATCCTACATAATGAAAAAAAATCTTACAATGATTTTAACTTAAAAAAAAAGTTTTATTGTCAAAATTTTTATTTGTAGAATAAATATTATAATACCATTAAATGGACAGGACTATTCTTCTACCAATGATTGGTTTTTAATTTACTTTATTCAAAAAATGGCCTCCAAAACAAAAATCCTGAATTGATTTTTTTTTAAATACGACATTATATGGGACACTGATGTCAAAATATTCTAACCTTACCTGACATTTAGTTCTTTGCACAAAATTAATACTCCGTCCAGTTAATAATTACCTAAATAATACTACGTCAAAGGACGCCTACGTTGGACAGTTTTTAACTGTTGGACACGAAAAACCCGTGGTTAGAATTTGGATATTATAAGAAATAGTGTATCCTACTAAAATAGTGTATGAATCCACAAACGAGAGTAATTCAATAAACACGAAAATTTCCCATATTGCAGTATATCCAATTAAAATTATACAATTCAATTTTAAAAAAAGGTTTTCAATGAGTAAAACTTATAGAAAATATATAAGCATAAAAACAAATAGTATCAACATTTTAAGTTTACAATGAGATGTTTCGCGTATTTTTCACACTCACTTTCTATAATATTTCAAAGAACAGATTAATAAGACGTGTAAATCATTGGAAAATCAAATACCTATTTTTATTGAAATTTAGCACTTCTTTTAAAAAATGATTTCCATATCATTTTATAGCTTAGAAAAATAAGGGGAGTCCCCAATAAAACTTACGTGCACCCCCAATGGTTCAAAAGTTAGTTATTTTAGGTGGAAATCAATTAATGTAGGCTTATCAAGCGTTTAATCTTCTTTAAGTGCCTGTAATTCCTAAACGGCTAATGATTAAAAAAATACCCAATAATAAAAAATTATTAAAATATTATTCTTTATAATATTTATAAAACCCAATAAAATAAAGTGTGATTCATAATAAATTTAAAAATTGGTTGAAACACATTGAAAAGCGACGGCAATTTTAGACATTTTACAAAATGGATTTTTAATTTTCATTGAAAATAAAGGAAGGTAACATTTTGGGTGGGACACCCAGTATGTATTACGTATACATACATTGCTTTATCAATTATACTAAATATTATTTGATACATATTATAAAATTTGTATATATTATAAAAGTCATATCAGTCAAAATAATATACAAAAGTGGGGTAGTTTAATTTATGAATATATGAAATTAATTTACTATTAATTTTTAGTACACTATTTACTTTTTTAACGCATTTACTTAGTTTTTTTATTCATTTGAACAGAGGAAACAGCAAAGTGTTTACTTTTTGGATATAAAGAAACTGTATAGGCAAAGGAGGATTTTTATATCCGTAACAAATTTAATATATTTATTAAATAAATTTATTTTTCAACGTTTAAAGAATATTTTTGCCAAACAAAAACGTATTTTGACTGATTGTAGTTTAAATCTAAATTATTAGATTTCGTGAATTGAAGTTAAAACCACTCCCAGGTTTGTACTAAAAGAGTGTACGAAAGGTCGGCGTGTCAAGACGTGAAGTCTAATTATTTGTTTTCTTCCCCCAATATTACTGCTGAGTCTTTTTATTTTGTTTCATAAATAAATATTTAATAACTCAAGTCATATATTTATTTCGTTACATGTTTCACAGAACGTATTATTAATACTAGATGACTAAATAAGCAGTTCATAATAATTTCTTCAACATTATTTATCAAAATGTAAATTAGACTTCATTTACGCAGTACATTCCAAATTGAATAGAAGAAATACTATTACTTTTTAAACTCAGATTTATAAACCACCAATTTCCTTAATAGAGTGAATCGTCCATACTCTGCAAAAATTTAAAATGTAAATTTCTTTCTGTAGAGAGATTTTTCCTAAAGATAGTTCAATTAATTTTGGAAAGATGAAAGCAACAATCATCATTAATAATTGACATAATTAGCAAATATAAAAGAACATTAAAAACAGTAAGAATATATTATGGAAAATGTTTACCTTCAATTATAAAGACATAAATGGATATTACAAATCCACACAATACTAATAGTTTTTTTTTTTTTTTTTTTTTTTTTTTTTTTTTTTTTTTTTTTTTTTTTTTTTTTTCATATTTTCATAAGAATTGATATTTAGTAAATAAGAAATTTGAAAACTTTGGTTGAAACTTTGTATTTGGTTCATTTATAAATTTACCTTGGTTTTGACTTTTATCACCTTAGCTAGTAAAAATTGTTTACTATAAGAAATGGTTCAGGAATGTATTTATTGTTAGAAGTCACATATGAAAAGTGTTCCGTACGAAGGTACCAGTATCCATTAGGTTGGAAGAAGTTAATTTAGAAACACAAACACAATACCCGTAGAAATGATAAGAAAGTAAAGTATATCTTATGTGAATTTGGCTCTCATTTAAACCATATATTAAAAAACAAAATAATGGCATAAAAAACACTGTAATTACGTATAAAGCCATAACAAACTCGAGTCGATACTGGGTCATAATAGTAAAAACAAAACATAACCGAATAATAAAACAGACATATAAAAAATAACTGTAATGAATACCTTTTTTCTAAAAAATCCGTTCAAAAAAGATTTAAAGAATATTTACATAAAAACAAAATTCACCACCATGAATTAAGCTATCGTAAATTATCTTTAAAATAATTGCTTATAGGGGGTTCGGTTTGGTTACCGTTTTGGGTGGTATGCCGATCTACTTTGTAATGCATTGCCGGGTTGTTCGATCGCGTGGTAAAATTAACATAAGTACACTGGACGAATCTCAATCTAGGCTAACCATTTTTACCATCATTGCTACAAACTAATTTACTAAAACTAACCAATTTACACTAAAACCATTATTACTATTAACTACAAAGTATTGGCACAACATGTCGGTCTAATACCAAAGCCTATCATGGCCGTGTATTAGTTCAACTAATAATATTACGAAAACCAAAAACCCGATGCGCCCAGATATAAACCATACCGGCCCTATTCTTTTAGGTTTAGCAGGACCCTAACCTTTAGGTTAATAATATCGGCACTGAAATAAATTATAAATGATCGATGTCAGACGTCTTCCTTCACAGGTTCATGTACTACTCTTCCCCTATCTAGTCGCCTCGCGCACATGCCGAGATAGCGAAGGGGAGAGGGGAGTGGTGGCTAATCACCACACATGTAAGTTATAAAAAGTTTAGCGTATTTCCAGAGATACTGGTGATAGCTTTATATTATTTAATTTTAACTTAAGTTGGAAACAAACTAGTAAAATATCTCTAATAGGGGCCTCAATAACTTGGAGAAAATAAGTTTCATTAAAGTCTGCACGACATAAAAAATGTTTTGTTTAATTGAATTTACTGTTGTAGTATTGTATTTTTACCTTTAAAAAATAGGGATTTCTCTCATTGTGAACCTAATTTACTCCGACTGTTGTAACAATCTATAAATATATAGGATCTAGAAGATATCATATATATATATATGTTACTTTAATAAAAAAAAATAAAATGAATTTGAGTTTATCATTTAATCTAAACGTTTTGCTCAGCATTAACGGGCGCCAGGAAGCTTTCGCTTTACCAATTTTGAAAAATGAATTTAAATTAAAAATCATATCTCGGGAGTAAGTTCTTTCAAAAGTGTACTCTCAGTGACCTGGTAGAATGAATAACACTGGAACTGAAATTTTGACATAAACATTTATTAAACATATCAAATATCAACATGAACATTCATCAAAAAGAAATATATTATGAACATGAATTATAATTAACATCCTACTAAAACTTGAATTTTAATGCCTTTGAAAAAGGTCTATTTTCATAGTCAAGAATTGACTTTAATTGAAAATTGAATTTATTGAAATTGAAACTTGCAAGTATTGAATTACTTTTATGAAGTTAAAATTTTGAAATGATAATTTTATTCATTTGCCTAAGTACGAAAATTATGTAAAAAAAGAAAAATTAATTTTGTCCATTATCTGATTAATATTTGGACTAATAAACTTTTTTAATGAAATTAATTGATTTTACGTATATTAAATACAAAGAAAAACATAGAACATATTATAAAAAAATTACATATTTGAATCATAACATGTTATGCACATGGTTTTACCAAATTGTAGAAACTCATTGTCTTTAGGAACATCGTTTCTTCAGCCTGTGTTTTTTAGCGTTGAATTACTGTTGAGTACACCTGCAATTCGAATAATGTTCGTATTGTAATGCTTGAAACAAAGTTCATATAACGTATTAACACAAAAGTTCATTGTCCGTCTTTTCAAAGCACATGCCCGAAGTTGCACAATATAGTTCTCTTTCCTACTTTTAAACATATACGATCTTAAAAACATGGAACATTGTCTTTGATACTCTTACGAATGTTAGTACACCATGAATTAAACAAAATTATTACTTCCGAACATTTTTTCTCTCTTTTAACGCAAAACTCACAACACAACCTGAAATAGGTCTTTGAGCCACAAGCCCCAAACTTCGACTGACTTCTTAACACGTTTTTTTCCGCTATTCCGAGCTTGTCCATCCCGGTTAAAACTGCGCATTTCCTTCACAAGGTTAGATCCAATCATGATTTCACATAACACACAATTAATAAACATTTTATTTCAACAATTTATCTTAAATTTATACATGAATATATTTTATTTTGTTTATTTGGAAATCTATTTTTATCTTAAAATTTACTTTGTTTGGTACAAAATATTACCTGATACACATTTAATTCAGTTATCACCACTACTCTACCCGCTATTTTCAAATATTTAATCAAACCAACATTTTTCCAGTATTACACTGTACATAGTTGTTACTTAAAGTTTCAATCTTCGAAAATATGTAAAAAAATATAATTTATGCAGAAGAAACGTTGGTTTTGTAATGTAAAAATGTTTGAAAACTGGTGGATTTCTCGGTTTTTATGAAAGATGGGGAAACGTATGATTTCACTTTTAAAGCTATTGGTGTATGATTTTTACATAGTAAATAATTTTGTTTCAATATAAGGATGTTTAGAAATTTTCATCACATAATTGTGTTCTTGAAAAGTTCCAATGTAGGGTTTTAAGCTTTTTTAATTTTTATAAGCTCACATGGGTAGCAGTTATAGTTGCTTAAACTTTAAGAAAATGTGATATTTGTTCCATTTTAGGATAGTAATTTTACATACTTCCTTTAGTTGAATAAGTTAAATATTTAATTAGGTATAGTCTAGTAAGTGTAAATAAAAATGCAGGATTTTAATTATTAAAATAAATAATTCGTAGAAGAGACACAAAAGCTCAAAATCACAAACACGCACGAAATCTACCAAATACTTACTATTAAATAAAACTGATTTAAGGGAAATATATGTATTTAATAGATATCCAAACACACAAAGAAACTACTATTAATTTAGCAAACATTAAGCTTCATTAATGTACATATGGTTTTAACTGTAACGACCACACAGGTGAGGAAAACGTTTCAATATTTATTTTCCACTGATAATATAAAAAAAGTCTATATTATCCATTCTGGCTTTTTAGCCTTTAATATTGCTTTCAATGTACATCTCAATATAATGTAGAATCGATATTCAAGATATCACAATTACAATATATAATATGTTTTCAATACGTGGAAGAAGAGTTATTTTATAAAATAATATTTTCAGTTCTCTACTTAGGAGAAAGATTCGTCAATTGGAATTATGGAAATGGTGATTATAGAGAGAAGGAATCAGAGCGAGGGGAGTCTCAAAAGGAAACAGTAAAATGAAAGTGTTAGAATAATTCTAAATTATTATAAATGCTCAGATTACTATTTAACAGTTAATAAATAAAAACAAAGTTTTATGATGTAGAAATATTTGAAATTATGATAACGATTATTAGGATGAACAAAAAGTAATGTATAGCGTATTCATAACAATTTAATTCAAAGAAAATAATAATTCCTAGAAATGTAAATTAAGCTATGCTATTTAGATCGAAGAGAGCGTAATGTCACCAACGAAGATTTCTAATGTTTCAAACTTTTTGTTTGTTTCGACCCTGTATAAATATCTATTTCTTAGGCAAAGTAGCTGTAAATAATACATTTATAAAGCTATCTCTCCTTAGTTAACGTCCCAACTATTGATGTTTGAAAATACTAGAAAATTAGTATTTTCTGTAATGAACTAAAACAAACATTATATATAATTTTTTTTTAATGTATATATTTTTTTTAGAAATTATCGATACGTATAAAATGCAAATAATATTTCCAATGAGTCTTATTAAAATGCTGTAACAACGTAACTATACTATTCCGGAGAATTTATTAATTTATTTCTAAGAGATTTATTCTTATGTTTTATAGTTTAAAAAAAAATGTAGGATAATTATAATTTTAAAAAAGTCTGTTTGAAATTACTTAAAAACATTAATTTTATATCTTTACGCTATTACGTATGAAATGTATTAAGCTTCTATGATTGCATCATACAATATAATAAGTAGACGTCATAAATGATTTGACTTACTCCATTCAACAAATAATATTGTTCTTTCAGGCGTGGTCTTTCCTATTTAATTGTCATTTTTACAATGGATTTATATAAAATTGATTGAATAACTGATAATAATAAGTTATTTATTAAAATTTAATAGTAAGCAATAAAATATATTTAGTTTTACTATGCCTTAAAACTATGTAAATTTAAGCCTTTTACTTTATACAATTCAATAATAAATCACAAAGAATAGTGTCAGGTCAATACTAACTGTAAAGGTTGATGAAGGTAGTATTATATATATATTTTAAAAACCCCAAGTTGGAGCTGCAGGAAGGATTATCCAATTTATTTTTAATTCGATTGAAAGAAATGTCCGATATAAATATTGGAAACTAATAACATTCCTTACTAATGAAAGTATTATGAAATACCAATGGAACTAAATTTCATTATTAATAAAAAAAACTATTAAAATATGAAACGAAACTTTTTTAATCATGTACAATTTTCATGAGGCTAGAAAAAAAATTTCAAAATAGATCAAAAGTTACAAATTGAAAACTCCATCATGAAGAAGTTAAAAATATTAACAAACTAATATTTTAAACTGCCATTTGTAAGTGATTATAAATAATAGAAGAAAATTTAGTCCAACACCAGTATTTTACCAAAGTAAAAGGTGTGAAATATTAAAAAAACTAATTTTAAATATATTATAATAAATGCAATAACAGTATATATTTCTTAGATCTTAACATATTTTCAACCTTGTCTACACTTGAAAGTAACTGGCATTTCAGCATACATTAGGAAAGCAAGCAAAAATAACAATGGCACAGGTCCTCAGATCCTACTTGAAGACATTAGACAAACAGTTACTTTATCGACGTTGACTTAGAGCACATGTTTATAAATAAGTACATAAACTACAAATGTATATAAAACTTTAAAATCTATAATTAATAATATTTGTTTACGATTTCATTATATATCGGGTATTAACATATAATTAGATCAACATATCTTACTATGATACACGAAGATTATTTTACTGTTGGTGTCTTTAAATTATAATAAGTTTATACTGATATTCGTTTGAAAAATAATGACATTTTTTCGCCAAAAGTCGCAAAGTAAAGATAAATAATTAAAATAAGAAAAGAAAAACGGAAGGATTGTTGCAATATTACGTTTTAAGTGGGTCATAAAAATAGTTTCGGAAGACAGTGAATAATTGTAAGAATCTTTAAATAAAATTTCTTCTTAAGAAGACATCACCCATCTTATAGAACACTGTGAAGTAGTATCGAATTTTTTACATGTTGTAAATTAGTGTATTTATGTAGGTTTTGAAAGAACCTTGTAGGATTAAACAACACACAAACAAGGGATCGATGTTCACTATGAAGCAAAATCTTCATTAATTAAATACTCAAATAAGAGTTATAGAAACGATTTAGAAGAGTAAACAAGGTCCTAAGTAAACAGATCAAAGGTGATGGAAGGTTCTAGAACGTCCAAAGTCAACATTGGATAACTGACCCCCCCCCACCACAAAAACACAGTATAAAAGCAGCCTCGAACAGCTAAAAGAGTCTGGGGTTGAACCACCCTGACTGCCACTCCGGCAGACCTCTCCCCTCTCCTCGACATCCTGTTAACGCAGAGGCGTGTTGAGCCCTCGGTAAATCCGTATCTGTCGCAGAGGCGTACTGAGCCCTCGACATCCTGTCACCGCAGAGGCGTTGTTGAGCCCTCGGTAAATCCGTACCTGTCGCAGAGGCGTGCTGAGCCCTCGACATCCCGTCACCGCAGAGGCGTGTTGAGCCCTCGGTAAATCCGTACCTGTCGCAGAGGTGAACTGAGCCCTCGACATCCTGTCACCGCAGAGGCGTGTTGAGCCCTCGATAAATCCGTACCTGTCGCAGAGGCGTGCTGAGCCCTCGACATCCTGTCACCGAAGAGGCGTGTTGAGCCCTCGGTTATTCCGTATCCGTCACAGAGGCGTGTTGAGCCCTTGACATAGGAGGGGGTGTTCCCCCTCCTCTACCTCATAAGTAGAAAATATTAAGAAACCTGAATGTTCCAGAGTCAATGGATCCCAAGACACCACGTCGTAAGGATCAAGGCGAGTCAGTGGATCCCAAGACACCACGTCGTAAGGATCAAGGCAAGGGAGTAAATCCCAAGATACCACGTCAGCTCACGGCAGTATCGAGTGAGAAGACACCCGCAGAACAGCTGTTGCAGTTGTAGATCCAACGATCTACTGATGGATTTTTAAACTAGTGAAGTCAAGAAAGTGGTTACAGTCGATGGATACGAATTAAGTGTCAAGTGTATACTGTCCGTTGTAGCTAAGAAAAGTTTTCAATTAATTATTCATAGCGATCTATTGTATTATTTTATTTTAAATAGCGAACCTTGGATAGATACCCTTGAAAAATCTAACTCAGTGAAAGAAACGTTACAAGTAGAACTTCGAAAATAATTAAAAAGAGTAAGAAAAATATGTTTTAATAATTTTTACCAAATATTCAAGTGTTACTCTATTTGATAAATGAAAAATAAACCCGTCCATGTTTTGTAACTATCGTGTTTAACGTAACACTTTTATCATTTTATATTTAACTTAATGCAATTTAAATATCACCCATAATCCTGGGTTACATCTTATAAAATTAAGGAGCTCTTGATTATTAAATCACGTCTTGGCTGTCAATTATATAAAGATACAACAACGACTACTTTATTGGAGTTTTATAGTAACACTGTTTGGAGATATTTAGTTTTACTATTTTGTTTAATATGCAATGATAATGTGGTAATTAAAAATACATATAGAGTATAAGATAATAATATCTAAGGTTAAATTAAGTAAGGAACTATAAAATATACTAGTGTTCATTGAAAAGTACTCAGACTATATATACAGGCACCGGTGTATGTTTATTTTAATATAATAGTCTAAAAATCAGTTTAAGACCGGATGTGAAGAACATAAAAGAAGCCTGATTCAGTTGTTACTTCTAAGTTAAACTGTATGAAAACAATCTAAATCTTTATAAAAGCAGGGAGAAATGTATATAAATTATTTAGAACAATGAAATTTTCATGTTTGTAACAACAAAACCTTATTGCATTGTGCAAAGTGAGGAAAACGAAGGCGGAAAACTTTTTGTTGTTTGTTCCCGTGTTTACCTTCTTCATTTATATATTTTTATATTTTACAAGCATACAATAAACATCCAATTTTAATAATTAAACTGAGAGATTAAATTACAATTTTGTGTTGAAATTTAAAACTAGCTTTTTAATCAAAAGTTAGGTCGGTATTTGATTCATGGAAATAAAAGACACAAATTATTCATATTAATATGATTTATTTGTTGGCATTTTCATTAGATTTAGAAAACTAGTAAATCCTTTGTCTCAAAAAGTATTCCTTCATATATTTTTTAATGAGCAACCATAGTATTATGTATAAAGTTCAATAAGTGGAGTTTTATTACATTAAATATTTACGATACTATAACATTGGATAAATATTTATTACTATCCCATTATTCCATTTCTATCATTGTTTTTTTAATATTTAGGGTGCTAACAAATTAGCGATTTGTGATAAATAGAAGCCTTTATTACTTATAGTGTTGGATATGCATGAAAAGGCAAACAAATTAATATAACTATTTAAATTTTTTCCAAAGTTTTTTGATGAATGCTCAGATTTTAAATTTGTGTAAATAATTTTATTGCCGGTAACGCATCTGAAATAATTATAAGAAACAATACTGAAATATTAGGCCTATTATCTTGCACCCCATCGAAGTTAGTCACAAACATAATTCAAATAGACTATAGACAACAATAATGGTCAAATTTATAATTGAAAATAGAAGGTAATTAATAATTAAAGAATACTCTCAAATATAACTTTGAAAATAATTGTCTAAACTTATAGAAACCTTCGAAATCATTAGAATTTCCATTGGTTAAAAAACACTATCATATTTGAGTAAGAGGGGGGGAGAGTTAGGTTAGGTTAGGTTAGGAACAGCCTATTTGAAAACATTGTAACTAGAATTTTAAAACAAATTCATATAATTTTGTCATTTAAAAGAATAACATCGATATATTGAAAGGTAAAATTATTTCATGTTATAATCAGAAAAATGATTCTGTAAATTTTTTTACAAATATTTACAATCGTTTATTAATATGAATTGTTTAATTGCGTGCGAGTGTTTTTTAGAGTTAGATAATATTAGGTAAATAGTTTAAATACAAATTTAAAATAACATCAATTTACACAATAGATTTGGAATTTTTGAGAAACCGATCAATTGGATGATGTAACATAAAAATAAATAAATTTATAATTAATAACTCATTACGACAGGTTTCATACATATGAGAACTTAATTACGTTCATCATGTTCTAAGTGACATATTCAAACCAATTTATATAAAAGTGCAAGAAATCATAACTAAATTTTAACATCATTTATATCCAAACTCTTCTCTGAACACATTCTTCGCAAATATCCTGTGTTACAAAATAGAATGTAAAACATTTAATATAATTTTGATCTCTGACATGTATTTTCTAACATCACGGTTCCTTATTATTGAGGAAGAAAACTTTCTTGCTACTATGGTTTTGTTCCCAGTGTTCTATCTGGGCGAAGGGTAAATTAGTAATTATAATTTCAATTCCATCATTCATTATTTATTTTATTTTTTTAATTTATTTATTTTTTTAATTTATTTATTTATTTCAGTTGGTAGCTCACACAGAAAAAACAAACAATTACATTTCATATTTATAGACTACTTATATAGAAAAAAATAAATGCATATAAACAATAGTAAATTAAATTGAACATATATATAATAATTAAAATAATTATAATCAAATCATTGTCTTTTATATTTAGTTTACAAATTCAAAAAAGAATATCTCTATGTCTTTCTACCAAATGAAACCCTCAAAGGCTTTGCCTGTTTTGAGGTACACCTCTTTTAAAAGAAAAGAAAAAAATAGAAACCGTGGAAAGCCAAATAAATTGTCGAGCTTTTTTTTGGGAAATTTTCAAAAAATCATTCATTCTGAATATTTTTACTGAATAACAAAATATAGCTGCCTTTAGCATTTGCATTTCTACATACAAATAAACACACACACACACACACACACACACACACACACACACACACACACACACACACACAAATACATTTTATAAATACATTTTTCATATACAATCTCGTGTTTATTATTTATCAATAAGTAAAATAGACTTCATTCAGAATTAATTCACATTTAATTTTAATGTAACAGCAGATATTTCTTGTTGAAACTCCATATTTAAGGATTAAATAAAACAATAAAGCTAAAGTTTCCGATAATGCTGCAAGGCGAAACAATTGTAGCTCATTTAAATTATAAAAATAATTTTGAACCTTTAGCTTTATTGTTTTAATTAATCCTTTAATTCACATTTTATTAACAGTAGACATAAAAATATATATTAAAATGTTATATCTTGCTAAATGTATACAGTCGGGTTTGCGTTCATTATTACAGAGTGAATATTTTCAAGCTAAATTCGAGAATATAATAGGTTAATTTCCTAAGCGGCAAGATATTTCGTACGAATAAAAAAGTCTTTTGTATAATGTAAGTGTTGAGAGTACAAAACAGCAATCATCATTAGTTAAACGATCACCATTTATAAAAGGAGCGTTGTTACTGTTAGATCTTAGAAAAACATTTATGTTAATACATAAAAGATTTAAAAGTTTTAGGTGTACAATATTTTTTATCGTTCTTGTAATTTTGATACATATTTTGAAAGGGAAATATACCTGTAAAAAACAACATTATTAATTAAGAATAGATATCTGAATACCAGATAAACGTGATATAAAATACAATAGAACATTCTATAACAATTTGATATGTTCTTGTAATGCGTTTCATTGTTAATAATATTTAGAGTTCATAGTGCCTCATTAATATGATAGTAAATCGTTGCAGTGTGTTATTGTAATAATTTACACCAATGTTTACGCACTTCGGCTTTGTTAACATTTTCGGAAAAACTAGTGATGACTAGCACTGTGTATCTGGCTACGTTATGACGTTTTTTCTTTTACAGTTTACTGGACATTTATTTCCAATTAATGTGTTTATCTCTTATTGTCCCTGAAAGGGTAACCAATTATCTTTCTTGTTGTCTTTGTCTCCATATGTATAATGTAATTAAAATTTCTACCAAATTACCTTTGATCGGTTTTCGAAAGATATTATAATTCCCAATATTGGTATCAGCACTCTTAATTATTTCATTTATTACAAAATGTCTAAATATGCAGTTGATGAAATAAACCATATTAGCACAGAAGATATTCTTTTGTCTCTGCTTCATAATAAGTGAATAATATTTATTTGGTATCTAACTAGGCGCAGATAAAACGTCTATTTGTTGCGTTATAGCCTCTCCCTAATGAAGGAATTTGTTAGTTTATTAATCAGATGGCTTTCAGCTACCCGAATGGTTGTTGAAAGTGGTAATATTGCAATAGGTAGCTTTCATCGACTTAGTTTAATACCTTCTTCTCCATGAATAACATTTATGATAATTATATACCTTACTAGATATTTCATCTTATTACCATTATATTAAACCAAACTGGACTAGATGGTTATAACTCTAATATTTAGGGCGCAGAATGTCTGAAAGTTCAGAAAAGATTTTTTCCACAGCCTATGTCTCATAATATAATTGAAACAGACGTATCTGGAAATATAATTGGCTTGATATAATAATGGAAAGATCTGGTTAAAGTATGCAATTTACAAAACATATTAAGCGTTATTTTCTTCAATTACATGTAACATTTTTCATTTATTTTACAGCGTAAAAAATATCTTTTTCCTAACATCTTTCCTAAGAATATCATTTATTTTTAATGGTTCACTAAGTCATAACTAAATTTAAATAAAAAGGGCCAGAAAAACTTTACTTATTCCCGCTTTGACTTTCTGCAATAAAGTAATAAATATATTTTCAAATGGATTTTAGAACAACATATTTAAATCACGAAAGTGGAAATTTCATCAAACAGTGTTCTTAGACCTACAAAATAAGTTGAAATATTAGTTATTATTCTTGTACGATAATTATACCTGAAAATAATTGTTGGAATCTTTACACATGTGGAAACATTTACCTTTCCATAACCTTAAAATATATTTATATTTCTTATATGTTTGACAGTCTTATTACTCGTAGGCGTTAATAAATTAATGTGTCATTCAAGGATTCTAATTCGTTCTAAATGTGTCCATTTTATTTTAATAATTTTAAAATTATAAACATTCTTTTCCTATACAAAAAGTGTAAGATAGAAAACAAAATTAAATAATAAACTACATGCCGTGGAGGTTTGACTCAAAGTGACGTAAAATTGCTAAGATTGTGTTATATTGTCATATAACATTAGCTTGTAAAAAGTGAAACAATGACAGTGTATTTGGGTTTTTTTATGAAGGGGAGATGGCAAATTTTGTGATAAAATAAAGGATATTTTTTAAGTAAACAATGTTTCAAACATTTCATTAAAATTTGTTTGTAAATTAAATTATTCTGGTTAAGTGAAGAATTTACTGTTTATGTGCATACACAGAAATGAATTTCAAAACAACAAGTTGGAAATATAATCAAATTGACGAATAATTACAAATATAAAATAATATAGTTTTATCTGAGAATTTGGATTATATTCTCAAACGTGGTTTGAAGTGAATATTCAACAGATTTAACTAACTTAACAAAGTCAAATTATTAACAATAAAAATTAATTTTTGATTTTTTTTTGTAAATATTGATAGATTTTAGAAATGTTCTTCTTATCCACTTTAACAAATACAGAAAGACATTAATTGATATGACTATATCCTTAGTTGAACAAAATTTAGTTTCAATTGGATAAAATAATACTTTAAAAACAGGTTATTTGTTCAGCTCTAAAATACATAAAGAATTGCTTGCTTATTCTGTCAATATGAATTATAAAGTAACGCAATTAACAAGACATGAGTATAAATCATGAATACTGATTCGAAAGTATTTTTTTTTCATAATTGATTTGATATCTCATTAAGAACATTCTCTTCCAATTAAATTGTTCTGACAGATGGTGGTCTCGCTGGTTTATTTGTTCTATGAAAAAAATATTCCAGAATATCAAAATTGATAATGAATATTACGATCCCGAAACGCGTCGTAGAAATTCTTCAAAACCAAAAAGTCACACGACTGATTAATTACAGGTAATATTTACTATTAATGTAATTTCAATATTTGAATCGACTTGGATAAAAAAATCATGAAACTTACTTTGCCTTAGTTGATGAGACAAGGCCTCCCCTCCTTACGTCGTCATGGTTATTCTCTCTTCTACCTAACTCACTGCCTTTTCACCATACGTTTCATAAATATGTCTTGGTCTGAAGCTTTTTGTTTATACATTGCGGATAATAGACTTAATTACAAAATCGGCAGGTTCATAAGTGGAGTTAACATTTTCTATGTTTGAAAAAAACTGAAACCATACTCTGTTCTAACTGTGATTACCAATGATGTAAGGAGAGTAACACCCATGGGCATAGCGGAGATAACAGCGTTACGGCAGCAGTGCAGCGAAACGCTACTTATTTTTTATTGTAAAACATTGAACACGAGGATGATGACGTCTACATAGCTGTAGTAATATAAAATTTTATTGCTGATTTGCATTTTGATTTCATTATATTTTTTCAAAATGTAAACTCTTTTCAATACTGTTTAGGAATTATTCTGCCAGAATACCAGATAGGGTACCTATAAGATGGGGTACAACTCAAATGGGTTTACATAGATTCAAAACTTAACCAAGTAGCGCCACCTTTAAGGGGGTGAATAATTCATGAAAACTAATAAAAAGCTGATTTTATGGTTTGTGGCACTCACACAACAACCACAATTTGGTTGATTTCTCTTTACTAACGTCAAATATATATTAAGTTGTTTGCTTCCAATGTTTTCTAACATTCGGTACTATAAACAAATGTCCTGACAGTCGAGAACAAATAATGGGTCTGAATCATAAAAATCTCGGAGTATTCCATCAATAACAAAAGGATCCACCAAGAAGGGTTTTTTGAAGTTTTAACGAAATTTTGTACAAATATACATATTACAAAAATATCGACCCGTACACCTACCGGTATAATTAGTAAAATGTTAGCCTACATTTACAATCAAAACCGTTTTTGTGTGATTACTATTTTGTGTGTTAACCTATAACATAAATGTTATAATAACATGTAATAATAATGACATACAGTTTATATATTGTGTATGTTAATTGGTGACACTTTCAGTGTGAATTCATAGAAAATAGTTTACTGGAGTGAAAATCTTAATGAGGTAGTGACCAATGAAAAGAATCTGTAATTAGTGAATGTATTCATGGACCAAGGTATGCACATTTTTTAAGTTGCACTCTCATTTTGTAATAAATTTGTTGTTTCGAACAGATCAGTATCAAAGTTGACTGTACGAGGAAACATAGTTTAAATTTTTTCATGCAAATGAAATTTCACTATATCCAGTTACACATATAAATGGAAAATATGCATTGCTAATATATAGCTTATTTATTTCAAACAGGTGTTTTGCACTAAATTAAACAGAGTTTTAAAATATATTTTCCTTAAATATTCTTTAAGTGTGACGTGTATTTTATGAGTTACTTTATAGTAGGTGTCACGTGAATTGATTATTTAATCACAGCATAATTTTATTATAAATTATTCATTTCCTTTTCAAGGTTGATGGAAAAAATCACAAATCAAGTGAAGAATCATAGAGCAACTTGAAAGTTAACTTCATAAGGAAGCAGAATGCAAATTTTATTTTCAAATGAAATATCATTATTTGAAGACAAATAATACTTATTTCACATGTAATCCACTATACAAATTGGATATAAATTAACACCTTGTGTTAAACCAATTATAATTAAAAATTTATTATTCTCCTGCCTGTGATTAATATTCCACTTTAATAAGGAATGATTTATGGCAGCAATAATTACATTCTCATTTATACTCAGGTTTTGTGCAGTGACGACATTAATTAAAATCCAAGAGCAATCGCTGACCCAACAAATGGCACGGATATTTTAAGCAAACAATTTATGAATATAATTTTCCACTAGTGAAATTTCTATTATTTTTAATTCTTTAACCACATTTATTAATTGTTTAATTGTAAAAAAGGATTTGGGTAACACACACACACACACACACACACACACACAAACACACACACACACACACACACAAACACACAAACACACAAACACACATATATATATATATATATATATATATATATATATATATAACATATACTAATAATTAAAGAATCCATTCATATTTATGCGAAATCAGTCTTCTAACTCATTATTCTCATTAAGTACCTGAGGGCCTTTCAAAAATACCAAAAACATTACATAACATTCGATGGATTAGATAATGAGACTGCTGACAAATTTATGTGTATGGCATATGCAAGTTTGAGCTTCAGAACAGCGCTATTCTAATTGTCCCTTGTTTGACTTCTCAACACTTTTTATCACTCGAAACATAAGATAAAGTATTTAAATTGTATTTGCCTTCCATATTCGTTGTTAATGTCTTAGAAACGACGTAAGAATTAAGTATATTATATTACGATAGTCATATTGAACACTAATAATAACGGATAAGAAAAATATTTATATTTCATAGAAGTTTTACCTGACTAAACAAATATAAGAACCGATTTTTTCAGGTTTATAGATCACTGCTTGGTTAGTGTAATGTCACAAAATTTATTACTGGTATTAAAACTGAAATAATTGTACATACATCTATTGGTATAAATAAAAGAAAAATAACTTGTATATTATATTAATTAAAAAAATCAATGTTTCCAATCACCCAATTTTCGTACTCACTAATTATATTCAATTTCATATGACATACGTTCCTTAAGAAATTGTAATTATCATAGAATTAAGTAAACCATGTCATTTTTACATAGGCTGTTTATTATTTTTTTAAAGTGCCACTATTTGAGGAGAAGAAGAAGAACTTACTTTCTCCTAAGCCAATGATGTAAAAGACATTACCTCTTAAGATTCCATACAGAAATCATCTATCTGTTCGATAATTCAAATTGATTATTCAGACTAAAGAAAATATATATCTAGCTATATAAATAAGGAAGTGAAGTCAACAACAATATTGCATTTAAGACAGTATAAATATGATTTATAAATGATAATATAAAATTTAACTTAAACATTTGGTAAATCAAGTATTTTATTTATAAAAGTCCAGGACTGGAGTACTAACTTCAATTTTAAATTAAGTGCATAATTTATCCAACGTTGTAAAACTATAATAAAACAAACCTTGTGGTGATCAATAAGACAATTACCTTTTTTCATATCCATAGGAAACACATAGTCTCAAAATAAACCTTGTATCCAGTCATAGAATTTCGTATTAAAACGATATGGCTCTACACTATTTCTTTTATAATTTGAATTAAGAAATAATTATATATTGTCAAACCCCTGTTTGTCATTTCAATATCTTTCTTTATTTAAGGGGTTCATTTATACATAAATTTTCATTTAATTGTACTTCATTTTGTTTAATATGAATTTATAAAATTAGATACCAATTTTATACATTTTGTGAGTAATATTCGTATCGTTGGTAATTAACTCTTTTAATTGAAATAAATTCAGTAAAAATATTCACAAGGGACTAAAATAACATTATATGATTTCAGCCACTAATAAAATACCAAAAATGATATCAAAACAGCTTCATAGCAAATTGGTTTTGGAGGAAATGGTAATGTAATTATATAATATGAATATAGCTTGTTTAGACATGTATCTACAATTTAATACAAGTATAAGTAGGGGATAATATTATAACTATAAGATTAGATTTTCAGATTTTGATGAAAAGGATATTGTTAAATTTTGAATGTATCTAAAAAAATATGTTTTGAAAAAGGTCTATATTATGTAAACATGTTGTTATGAAGCGTGCAAGCACGTTCACTAATGCAAACATCAGGAAAATTGTATAACGTAAACAGGAAAGTCGATATCTGAGATTGTACTCATTTATATTATTCATGATTAAATAACTTTTGTTAACTCAGACGCTGAAAATGTCAAATAAACTTGTAGCGAACATTCATATGATTACAAAATAAATACTTCTTCGTTGACTACATACTCTTGAATTTGATTGATGTACGTAAGTAACTTAGATTTTTGGTACTACATCTTAAAACCAAGTACACAGATTAACTCATCTTTAATTTATAACTTATGTTGAATTCAATATAATAAAATGACAATCACAAAATTCTTTATACATTGCTAATTATTAAGAGAGTTACAAAACTATGTTTAGTTTAGAGTTAAGCTTATATGTATTGTTACATCTGTATTTCTATTAAACACCTGATAAAATACTACAACAGATTTCCATCATCCATAGTTGGAAGGATATAAATCACAATTTTAATACATATTTTCATTTAGACCGATTATAGTTTCAGATAAATTTATTGTAGAATATTGCAAGCATATTACTTGACATCATGACTGATATGGACAATTTTGAAGGTCCTAAATATCTATTTCCACCACTGTTATGTAGTCAATCTGTCGGTTTTCTTCGAGAAAAACTTCGACTTTGCACTCATCCAGGTGCTTTGGCTTCCCAAGGATAGGATTGCTGGACTAACCAATTACCAAAGGTTAGTTGAAATACTATACCACTATTAATATTGTGTAACTAGTATTCTTGCCAGGAGAGAGGTAAGAATTTTGTTACCTTTATTACAATTTGGTTTTAGTAATAATAATATTAAACTGCATCACTACTGTGGCAACAACTTTATATAAAATGAGCACTTTAATTGTAACTAGACAATATTTACAGTATGCATTGCAACATGGTTGGTGTTACCTCGTTGGCATTTTAAATATTTATACAATGTCCCAGTCTTCATAACAAAATATATAAATCTTGGAGTTTTGTATTATCTACATGTAACAAATTATCATGAAAAATATAAGTTTTAATGTACACTTTAATAAAATATTCGAGATGCTATAATTTTTGTAACTTAGAATTTTTATTTGTAATAACAATGAGTGATAAAATGATGTAAATAAAATATTGTTCCTTGTTTATTAGTGTGTACATTAGGTTTAATTAATCTGAACGATGACACAAAACAAAAATCCAACAACTTTAAGCTACAATTAAAGCTAAGATACAATTGGGTGGCCGACTGTTTGAAGATAATTTCGTTATTCCTTATTAATTACCGTCATGGGCGATATAGTAAAATATAATATAAACTAATCAAATTAACCAAGCTAAATTAAAAGTCACGTTTGAGAAATGCTGTATCAAACCCAAAATGTGAGTGTGACTAGGGTTAAATTATAACATAGATTTTTTGACAATCAGTTGTTTAGTAGTAACTAATAATTACCATAAAATCGTTTACTATATTTATTATTTTTTATTTTGTTTTAACTATTTGTTTTCAAACATCCTTTAAGTCAGTTTTTTCCTGATATTAATTTTTAATTCAGATGTAAACCTGACTACCTGCTATGAAATATTATATTTTCTTTTTAAAGATCGTGATTGAATAGTTTATCTGATCCTGTTCATATTGTAACTTAAATCTGTCACTGCATATTTTAGTGTTTCATCTGCTTTTATTATGATTTGCGTGACTACATTTCCAGAGAAAAGGATTTTTTTTCTTGGTAGGTTTCTGTTCTATAATTTGGACATCTGGAATGAGGAATTGAAGAAGGTAGGCATGGTGATTAGTACAGAGAATTCTAAAGTGATGGTCGTGCCCAGGCAGAGAAGAGTGTTGAATTTTAAGATCGATGACAAGGAATTAGAACAAGTACCAGCTTTTAAGTACTTAGAACCACTCCGAAAACAACTCCATGTACTTTTCGTGCATGATATCCGAAAACGGAAAGATGGACGCAGAAATAAATAGCTGCTTGCTTCAACAGGACGACTCTATTATACATTAAGTCGCAACTTTATTAGCGAAGGAGAAGCGAGCAAGAAGACCAAGCTCTCTGTGTATAAATCAACATATGTACCAACACTCACATATAGCTCGGAATCATGGACCCAAGGCACTAAACATCAAAGTAGGAAACAAGCGATGGAAATGAGATACCTGCGGTGCATAGAACAAAAGACGAGGAGAGACCGCATCAGAAATAACACCATAAGGAATACGCTTGGGGTAATACTTCTGGCATCAACCATAAAGAGAGCCCAACTGAGATGGTATGGCCATGTCGCACGTATGCCCGAAACATGACTACCATATGGCAGGGTATGGCATGCTAGAAGTGAGGGTCTCAGAACCAGAGGATGTCCACGCATCAAGTGGGAGGACAACATTGCAACGAGTCTTAAAACAAGAGGCATGGAATAGACATCATTTCGAATCAAGACCCAATATAGAAAAGGATGGAGACCCCTCTGTGAAACCTCGTCACCTACCGGTAGAAGAGAACTGACTAAGTAAGTAAGGTTTCTGTTCTTTTTGTGACAATTTTTATAAAGCAATTACATTAATCTATTTGCCTTGTCATGTATTAGGATGTCTAATGATGAGTATTTCTCAAAATAATGTATTATACTTAAAATGCCTTTATTACTAAAAAAATCGGAAAATAAATTTAAAAAGAATATAATATAAAAAGGTTATTATTGAAACTTTACTTCTAAGAGTTAGGATGTTTTGATAGTATCGCGTTGTGGCCTTCGCCCGTTTTTTTTGCGGTATCCAGCCAGTAGAGAACTTCGGATTTTTCAGCAGTTGTTTTCTGCCACCTAAAAGCGGGCGACGGCCAATTTGTGGCTTACTATCTACAGAAATGGGCACAGCTATGAATTATCTATTTAATATACATCTATTGTAAGTTAAGATCATCAATCGAAGTAAACTGTTCTGGAAAATGTTATTAACGAAGACTTCAGTACTATATCGGATTATTAATATATTTATGACTATATTTTGAAATTTGAAATCTAACAACCATTATTACTTTGTACAATAAATATAAAATTTTACTTTTAATACATACCTAACAGTGTGAGTCTACTTATTATTAATAGTATATATGTTATTAATAATATGACTGTTATTAACAATAATCAATTGAAGTAATATGTATTATTTAATTAACCCAGACATGAACTAAATTTTTACAAGTGCACCTGCTGTGATACCGATGGTTATATTTATATTAGTCCTAATGGGGCACTTGAGTCCTGGTTTTGATGGAGTCCTATAAGGGTAAAATGCTCACACCGATATAAGTATTGGGAGTTCATGTCATTTACATTTTGCGCCTGTTAAGTTATTTTACTCTCGATACCTCTTGGTCGGCTTATCAACCAAGGTTGAATAGAAATGGCGACTACACATATATTATATTGCCTACACCAGCACTTTAGGGGTAGAACACTCACACAGATTATTGGGAGTGTGAAAGCACACACCTCAAAACACACAAACACAATCAATTTTAAAACGTCATGTTGAAAGACTACACCTCTAAATCCTGTAATATACGAGTCGTGGATGATCCTCACAATCCCCTCAGTATTCCCAGTCCATAACTCCAGCCATGAATTCAATACAGAGCAGTTCCTTCTTCGACATGAAAAAAATGTCTAATATTTACGATATTGACCATAGACGTAAATATAATATAACAATAAAAATAAATACTTCACTTATATTAAAGAAGTTGCGGAGATAAGTCGTATCGAACACGTCTATGACGTACATGTTGTAAACTCTCACTGAACATCGTAGCGTCTTGAACTTTGTGTATCATCCGATACAGTTTTCGATTAAAATGTTATAATTTCTATTCTCATGCTATAATATTTTTAGATAAGAGAACAGTTTTTTGAGAATTATAGACAGTGTAACATGAGTAACGATTCTGGTCATGTAATCGGGGGAAGGAAAAAAGAATCTTTCACTTTACAGTTAAAGATGATTTGAAGAAATGCTGCAGAAAGGTACATTTTAGACCTGTAAAGCGAACCCAAAGACTGAGGAAGCTCCTGGCTCCAGAATGTATGAACTGTGAAGTGTTCTACAGTGAATATCAAAATTGACTATTTCTATGGTTAGATCCAGGTTCGAACCTCAGCTTGAAACGCAGCCTGGGCCTCAACCACTTAGGTTACCACAACACAGTCTCTCAATCTCTCCAGATCCTGGTCCTGATTCATCAAACCCTTCAACCTCTAACATGAGAATATGTGATTATATGACACTAACTCTAATATCTACATGTAATAATCTATGTTAAATTTATTATTTTATTTTATTTATTTTTTAGTTTTCAAAGGTACACAGAATTCTCTCTTACATAAAATCAACTTCGTTATTTGCATGAATTATTTAAATCATTGCACGCATAAGCTCACTGTTGTTCATTAGTATCTATTGGTACATTTATGAAACCTTCATTAAACTGAGATATTCTTGACCCGCTTAAATCAGATTAAATAATATTAGGTAACAATCATTTCTCACTCCCCCGTCACAAAAAAGAAGAAAATAACAACAATAATAAGTATTATATTCGTTACTGAACATGTCAGTATATTAGTTGTTAGTTAAAAGTGATAATGAACCAAGGACGACGTCGATTTAAATAGAATCAAAGCTTGTGAGATAAACACATTCTCAACGTAAATAGTGTTTGATTAAAATAAAGCTTTTAGTGACATAGATCAAGATTCAGTTTTTTTCCAATTATTCCTGAATCATAATTTGTGTTTATTGTGTGAGTTTGAGCCAATAATTTATAACATTTCAGTAAAATTTTAACCAAATCAAAAGACTTTATTAAACTAAACTTTGGGTTGTAGAAAACCACAGACAAGAAATATAACTCAGAAATATTTTCAGTGTTATAAGGGTTCCACATTAGGATCCATTTTGTTTTGAATATTTTATTAATGATCCAGGAAGTTATGTAAAGTATTCTGAGTATGGCCTTCAGATGGCTTTAGATTCATAATTAGAAACTCGTGTATTAAAAAAAAAACATTGCTAATTAATGTGTATGATACTTGTAGTACAATTATACTTTACGTCGTGCGACAACTTTCTATATCGAATGACCAACATTGTACAATTGTTACAAAACAAGCAATGTAATAAAATAAAATAGTTCAAACTAAATATTTTGCTGTACACTTCACACTATAAATTTAATGCATTTAGTTTTTGCGTTGAAGATAAAATAAATACAAATAAAAGGAAGGTACTATAGAAATAAATCTACGTGAACAAACTAGGTATAAAACGCCAGCCTAGTGTTGTCCGTTTTTGTGATATGTTTAATTTAAAAAAATATTAAAATATATTATTTTTGTGATGTCCCTTTATCCATAAAATACCGAGTGGCTTTATATTGGAAATTCTAATAATTTCGTAGTTAGATATGATAATGTCGGAAATTTTTGAGGAATTCAAATGGTTTCATTAAAATGATTATATTAAACGATTACTACAGTGAATTTTTAATGTAATATGTTTGTCAGTAATTTCAATTATGTTGTTTCAGTTGTCACTTGTTTTCTTGTTTGAAATATTCATTTTAATTCTTAACTTTCAGCATTGTGTATGAACAATATTTTCACAGTAAAATTTGATTTTCATGAAAACAGATAATATCATTTTTCTTTCTCTATTTTTTGGAAATAATTTATTATTATAATGAAGTGTAAGACAAAATTGAAATACAACAACTGGTGCTTTAATTATTATTTTCTGAAGGTTTTAACATTGAATACCAACATTTTAAAGATTGATATTTTGTGTATAAAGTGACGTCTCATGACCAAGTTCTTCCTCCTCTTTCAGGAAGTATTTTAAACCAAATCATTGGTTATATTTTATTATAATCACTTGACGATTAATTTATTACGTGTCACATTCCCCTTTAGCGAAATGATATTAGGTCACCCCGACAACTATGAAGCGACACGACCAAGTAAGAAACGAATGTGTATCTTTGTCTTTTGCAGAAAATGGAGAGGTGTTCCCCTCTTGTGACTACAAACGCCGTAACTCAGGCGATAAACCACAGAGTCTACCACCTAGAGCAAGATAAATATACGCTTAATAACTTTATTCCATATTTTAGTTCAAACTTTAATTATTAAAATGTCGGGCTAAATAACCCAGGTTTGTAACGTTCATGATAATGTCCAGCGGGCCGATTAACCCATTTGAAATCTGGCTCTTCTACTGCCTTACGGTGCAAAGGTATACAATGCAGTTAGAATAGGCTTAAAGCAATGTCTAGTGAATTTAATAAGTTAATATAATATATATTATATGTTAACATATATTATGTGTTCGTTTATTATTAACGTTTATAAATGAATTATCAAAGCTAATTTCTTGGTATGTTTTTTGGTTGACTAGGTTATTAATATTAAGTAATTATATTCAATTGTCGCAAAATCCGTTAATATGATTTCCATAAAATGATGCCTAAAATATGATTAGCGACATTACACCAGTTTTCCCCATAATCACTATAACTCGTTCCAGTTGGTAATAGAGCACACACGTAATAGTGGTTTATTTATATCTATATTTATTTGTTATTGAATATTTAATGAATCGACAAACCTTATTTTGAGGTTTATACAATCTTAATAAAGAGCCTATTTTATGCATATGGAGTTCTGGATTTTTGCAAGTAAAATAATTTTAAATAACACTAAGGTTGCATACATTGCAAAAAATATCCTAGTTATTACTAGATAGTATTACTTTTTAGAAACTGGGTTAAGATATCAACTGTCTTGAAACACAATAGCATGTCTAAAAATTTAAGTTGAATTGTATTTTGTAAACATTTCAACTAAACCATTTTGATTTAAAGTGTCAGTATAAATGGCAGATTGTAGATTTAGAATAAAATTTAAATTGTAAATTGACGTTTCTATACAGTGTAAAATGGGTATAATAAATAAAGCAATACATTGGAAATTATGAACTACTAATAGAAAAGTACCCCATACCTGAAAGTTTCAATTTAAGGTAAAATAGGGATTTCAAATATATGTGTTTACTTTTGATTTTGAATATGTTTTAGGAGACAAAATCATATCAATGGGTTCCTTTTACAATTAATTAAAATTAAACTAACATTATTTAATAATTTTCATCCAACATATTATATATTTTTTTTAGATAAAGAAGAAAATACTTTTGTAATCAAAATATTGTAATTGATAAGTTCCAGACCAGCTTAGCATAAACAAATTTGTAAGATATCTGGAAATTGGCGTTACACTAGACTTATTATAATTGTTTAAAAATTACGTCATAATATATCACAAGTAATATCATCATTTAAGCGGTAACTGCGTAAATATGCGCTCTCACCTTGGTCTATAAAATAATAGAAAAAGATGTATCTGTATTTCATGGTTGCGTTGTTTAAATTATATTTTGGACAACACAAAATTGATAGTCTACGTTTAGGAGGAAAAAATACTCTCCATAAATTTGATTATGACAATCCTACAAAGTAAACATTCATTCATAAAACTCAATCAATAGAGTCATATTTATTCAAACAATTAGTCATTGAACTTAGGATTGCTATTGGTGCTCCTTTCAATATTTAAATAAAGTTATTCATTCAAACATTTGTTTTCTCGATTCTTAAAATGTTCCTGTGTTCTGTCTATATAACTATAACAATTACATACCCAGAAATAGAAGCTTAGATGTAATAGTATGACCAATAATTTATATACTTGCAAAACAGAAGTGGAAAACAGTCATGTTAATGAAAATTACACAAATTGGAATTGGAATATAAAGTGAATTGTATAACATAAACCTAGTGATATTTAATTATCCTAATATATTTGTGTGTTTCATAGCATATCGTATTTTAATCACTTAATATAATTCAATTACTGCAAATATTTCAACTGTGCATATTGACGTATGTACACAATCTATTTACGAGGGAAACAGCATTAGCTCTGACGAGAACCATACTTCACACATTGTTTTAAATGGGTTTAGATCGTTGATTTTATTTTACACTACAATGCTGTTTGCTTTAGTAATTAAGTTTTATCTAATTTTGTAAATATAATACATTCTGTTTGATCTATACAGTTTTAAATTTGCAAAATGCTTTGTAATATCATTTAACGTCATGTTTACTTATATACATATTGTAATTTGTACTACAACAATATGTATTTCAATGATTGTGATTAATATATATATATATATATATATATATATATATATATATATATATATATTATATATATATAACATATAACTTATATATAAGTTATATGTTTTATTTATGAAATGTATACTGTATGTGTTGTATATTTATATTATATAATATATTGAACACACACTTTCTTATCGAAATTTTTCGTATACAACTTTTATACTGTTTTAACATTTTATAACGCATTGTACATAATTTTATTCACTTTATTATACTTCTGTAAATTTTCTACATGTTTCAGTTATATGTGTACCCTAATGTTGAGTTGTTGTAGTTGTTATACCGCAAGCTTGTGTTACCAGGGGACTTAAATTTAAGAAAGGCGGAACCAAATGGTAACAATGTTTGAAAAGAAAAAAAAATAGAAAAGACAAAAACAAATTTAGTAGTTAACAAGGCTCAAGTTTATTGAAACAAAAGAAATTTTGACGGTTCAGATTTTATCATTTACAACTTAGAAAGGCATCCTGAGACAAATCATCATAAACAGCTTATGATTAACAATATTATAATTAAAAAGTTATACGCCCTTAATGTAAAATATTATAATTTAAACAAAAAAAATTAATCAATAGATTCTGAAAATTTATCCCCCCTTTTTAGTTTATATATTTTATAGTTACAAAATTTAACAAAAGACAATGAGCACAGCTTAACAATTAACAGGATTATAATTAATCTAAAAAAAAAAATTATACGCCCTTAATGTACAATTAAAATAAAAAGATGAAAAGATACTGATATTTATTCCCCCCCCCCTTTTGACTTTATGAGATGATAGTTTTTTTTAAAACAGTTACATAATACTACTTATTTGACAAATTTCTTAAATGCTATATTGGCCAATAAATATATATATGTTTTAGATAAAAGAATTTATTATAAAATGAGAAGTTTACTTTAAAAGAAGAAATGAAATTTTGAAGATTAAATTTTATTAATTGACGTCAATTATATTAATTTAGAAAATAACCTCTTGGAGGTTGTTAGGACCGAAAGTTTGCATGCAGGCTCCACCCAAATAATTTTTTATATATTTTATAAATAACTACACAAGTCTACATCTAAAAGATAGCTTAAAAAAAAAAATATTCGCTGAAGCTATTTAGGCACATGTACAATATGAGTTTAATTAAAGTTCTATAAAGTCAGTTTTTTTTTTAACATCACTTTTGTGCACTTGAAACTTTGAAGGTGTATTAAGAAAAACGTGTTTTGCCAACAGGACGAAACATGTTTAGATGCTTAGCTGGTCTATGCAATCTGAGGCAAGAATTGCTGAGAATCTCCTACCAGCGTATTAGCTATAGCAAAAAACATGTTTTTTAGCGTCTGTTCAAAATCAGACATGTTGTAGCATTAATGTTCATTATTAAAGCAAATATCTGGTTATTTGTCAAAATTAAAGAAAATTGATTGTATGACAGAAATTCGTTATGATTGTAATTAAAAGCTTCTTAGATGATTATAAATCTATTTATATATATTTAGTTTTGTGTAAAACAAAGCTTGTATAAGACTTGCAAAGATCTGCAAAAGTCTGTAAAACGAAATTTTCTGATTTAGAATAGATTTCTCTAATTGTTTTATATTTGACATGTTCAATAAGATATTCTGATCATTTAATGTTCAACATTAATTTGCACCTATTTCACATAATTGTTCAAAACTCAAAATGTGCCTTTGCAAGGTTTTGTAAAGTATGTCTTAAGAAAAGAAAATTTTTATAATCATTCAGTTTCAAAAAGAACATTGAATATTAAATAAAACATGAAATACATATTTTAAAGAATACATGATAATTAACAAATTATTTTAAAGCATTAACAAAATTTAAGATATGATAAAATCTGTAAATTCGAAATACCTGGAAAATCCTGTCGCAGATCACGTGAGCTTGTGCCGTGAAAAATAATAATTTACTTAACATTTTTAAAAAAAAAACTAAAGCGCACAAAACTGTAACTTAACATGTCGTTTAGAAACTGAGAAGTAATTTTGAGAACGAAAAGATATGTCTGACGGAGCTTATAATTGAATGTAGAACATCGTGAGTTATTTCAGATAGACTGGCTAAAGGTTTTAGAACAGGTGGGCTAACCAGGGAATGGACTTTGCGCTTAGATAGAGACAGATATAGAGAGGGAAGATAAGGGGGACGGCGAGTGGACTGTCGATAACAAAAATGCAGATTGATTCTACTGATTGCTACAGCTCTCCCCCCCCCCCCGAAAGACGGAGTTGGGGTGGAGTCAGAAAAGAGGCCAGAAGGGTCTCTCACAAAATTTTGAAGAAGGGGCAAAGGGCCAGAAGGGCCTCCAAGAAAAGATAGAAGAAAGGGGCCAGAAGGGCCTCCTACAAGCTTCTGAAGAAAGGGGCCAGAAGGGCCTCCTACAAAATTTTGAAACGGGGCACCTGATAGAAACAACGCTTCATAATGCTTTTATAGTCACCACTCTAGGGTGTAGCCTCCTTCGGCACTTACTTATTAAATTTTGAAATTTCTACAGCGTCTCAGCTCTTCCCACCTATAATTGGGATAAGCCCAGGACAGAAAGAGCTGAAGGATGACGCAAAGGTCGACATTGTTGTGCATGAACTGACTTTGTACACTAAGGTACGTGGGGAAAAGGGGTGGAGTGGCACCTCGGGACACCAAGAGGAGGTGACCACTCCGGGGACTGGGGAGGGAAAGTGCATAACACTTTAGGCAGAGCAGGAAAGGTCGGACTCAGACGGGGGGAAGTCAAGATTGTTTTACTGCACAAGGCAGGGCATGTGGTGTTTGACTTAAGGTCTTATATGTGTATCATGTGCCCCAAAAAAAAAGGAATTTAATTTAATCAAAAAAATTGTGTAAAAAAAAAATTCATCAAGATATGTTGTGATTATAAAAAAGTATGAAAGAAGTGTAGCAAAAAAAGAGTGTGGCAAAAAGACAGTATAAAAAGGTGACCCACAATGTGAGAAAACCCAACTCCGGTTTTCTCAATCCTAACAAAAAAACTAAATCAGGAAACAAACATGTTGACCTGCTAACAAAAAAGACAAACAACCGAATAATTTAAAGAATAGACAAACAGGCCAACCATGTTGTCCTACATACAAAAAACTGGGCCCCTATAATTTAGAAAAGAAAGAAAAAAAATTTAGTACGCAATGATATATTTTTTTAAGAGTGTTCAACATTTCAATGAATTATAAGCAAGTAGCACCATCTGCATCAACCAGTCCACCGCCATGTCGCGCATTACTCATGGTGATGAAAAAAAAAAAAAATAAAAATAATTTTCTTTCAAGATGACAAAAAAATTCAAAAGCGAGCTCAGTGTTCTTTAACGAGTCTACTAATCTCAGCAAATCTACTGCCATTTTAACTATTGCTGATAATAAAAAAATAAACCAAGTGATTTTAAAAAAAAAATTTCTTTTAAGATGATGCAAAAATGAAGTGAAAGGACAAGAGAATGACTCAAGAATTATATGTAGTGTAGTTGTTGTGTATACGTGTGTGTGCAAGTATGAATTAATACAGACAAGCGAAAGAAAACTCGCGAAAATTTTTGAAGGAAATTTTAATTTTTTTTGTTTTTTTTTTTGGTTTCTAACTATTTTTGGGTTTTATTATTTATTTAAATTTTTTTTGGAATTCTCGAATGAGCCCGCTGTCTGGATCAAATTCAGTGAATGACTAGAGTGCAATGTATGTAAATATAAAAAAAAAATTATTTAAGCAGAGAAAATAATAAAAAAAATTTTTATCAAAATCGGTTTAGAAGTTTTTGTGTAAAGTGTTTATATGGAAAATAAATAAAGAGACTAATAAATTTATATGGATTTAAATATAAGAAAAAAAAATTTCATCAGCAATAGTTGTGCAGTATTTGAAAAAAGCTGCAAAACATAAAAATTGAGCCTTGTTTAACAAAGAAAATTTTTTGAATTTAAATTTAGATGGTTCCAATGCAAAATTTTGAAAATTAACTACCGTTCCAGGATTTAAAATTAACCACTCTATAATTTAGAGATAACCACGCTAGAATTTAAAGCAAACCACGCTCTGCTACCAGAAACATGTTACCAGGGGACTTAAATTTAAGAAAGGCGGAACCAAATGGTAACAATGTTTGAAAAGAAAAAAAAATAGAAAAGACAAAAACAAATTTAGTAGTTAACAAGGCTCAAGTTTATTGAAACAAAAGAAATTTTGACGGTTCAGATTTTATCATATACAACTTAGAAAGGCATCCTGAGACAAATCATCATAAACAGCTTATGATTAACAATATTATAATTAAAAAGTTATACGCCCTTAATGTAAAATATTATAATTTAAACAAAAAAAATTAATCAATAGATTCTGAAAATTTATCCCCCCTTTTTAGTTTATATATTTTATAGTTACAAAATTTAACAAAAGACAATGAGCACAGCTTAACAATTAACAGGATTATAATTAATCCAAAAAAAAAAATTATACGCCCTTAATGTACAATTAAAATAAAAAGATGAAAAGATACTGATATTTATTCCCCCCCCCCTTTTGACTTTATGAGATGATAGTTTTTTTTAAAACAGTTACATAATACTACTTATTTGACAAATTTCTTAAATGCTATATTGGCCAATAAATATATATATGTTTTAGATAAAAGAATTTATTATAAAATGAGAAGTTTACTTTAAAAGGAGAAATGAAATTTTGAAGATTAAATTTTATTAATTGAAGTCAATTATATTAATTTAGAAAATAACCTCTTGGAGGTTGTTAGGACCGAAAGTTTGCATGCAGGCTCCACCCAAATAATTTTTTATATATTTTATAAATAACTACACAAGTCTACATCTAAAAGATAGCTTAAAAAAAAAATATTCGCTGAAGCTATTTAGGCACATGTACAATGTGAGTTTAATTAAAGTTCTATAAAGTCAGTTTTTTTTTAACATCTCTTTTGTGCACTTGAAACTTTGAAGGTGTATTAAGAAAAACGTGTTTTGCCAACAGGACGAAACATGTTTAGATGCTTAGCTGGTCTATGCAATCTGAGGCAAGAATTGCTGAGAATCTCCTACCAGCGTATTAGCTATAGCAAAAAACATGTTTTTTAGCGTCTGTTCAAAATCAGACATGTTGTAGCATTAATGTTCATTATTAAAGCAAATATCTGGTTATTTGTCAAAATTAAAGAAAATTGATTGTATGACAGAAATTCGTTATGATTGTAATTAAAAGCTTCTTAGATGATTATAAATCTATTTATATATATTTAGTTTTGTGTAAAACAAAGCTTGTATAAGACTTGCAAAGATCTGCAAAAGTCTGTAAAACGAAATTTTCTGATTTAGAATAGATTTCTCTAATTGTTTTATATTTGACATGTTCAATAAGATATTCTGATCATTTAATGTTCAACATTAATTTGCACCTATTTCACATAATTGTTCAAAACTCAAAATGTGCCTTTGCAAGGTTTTGTAAAGTATGTCTTAAGAAAAGAAAATTTTTATAATCATTCAGTTTCAAAAAGAACATTGAATATTAAATAAAACATGAAATACATATTTTAAAGAATACATGATAATTAACAAATTATTTTAAAGCATTAACAAAATTTAAGATATGATAAAATCTGTAAATTCGAAATACCTGGAAAATCCTATCGCAGATCACGTGAGCTTGTGCCGTGAAAAATAATAATTTACTTAACATTTTTTTAAATAAAACTAAAGCGCACAAAACTGTAACTTTGTAGCATTCAAATTCAAATCACCTCTGAAATAAAACGTCATACACTCAACATCCACACATACAACTTCCGTTGCTTGACAGATGCTGTCACCTGCCGAGATTGTCCAAAACTAATGATCGTACGATAGCGGAGGGTAAAGTACAACGGCAAGACAGCCTATCTTCTCTAATACCGGTATGCGAGTCTACCTGTAGTCACACACAATGTCTGACATCTATACATAGTTACGTTAGAGATAAATTTTCTTACTTGGCCTTCAAAAATTGCAACTCAGTTTCAACGATATGTTAAAATTTAGTTTGTGCGTTTTAGTTTAAAATGTTTAATAAATTCGTTTTCACGGCGCAAGCTCACGTGGACTGCGACAGGATTTTCCAGGTACTAAGCTTTACAGATTTTATCATATATTAAATTTTTGTTAATGCTTTAAAACAATTTATTAATTATCATGTATTTTTAAAATATGTATTTCATGTTTTATTTAATATTCAATGTTCTTTTGAAACTCAATGATTATAAAAATTTTCTTTTGTTAAGACATACCTTACAAAACCTTGCAAAGGCACATTTTGAGGTTTGAACAATTATGTGAAATAGGTGAAAACTAATGTTGAACTTTAAATGATCAAAATATCTTATTGAACATGTCAAATATAAAACAATTGGAGAAATCTGTTCTAAATCAGAAAATTTCGTTTTACAGACTTTTGCAAATCTTTGCAAGTCTTATACAAGCTTTGTTTCAAACAAAATTAAATATATATAAATAGATTTATAATCATCTAAGAAGCTTTTAAGTACAATCTTAACGAATTTCTGTTATACAATCAATTTTCTTTAATTTTGACAAAAACCAGATATTTGCTTTAATAATGAACATTAATGCTAAAACATGTCTGATTTTGTACAGACGCTAAAAAACATGTTCTTTGCCATAGCTAATATGCTGGTAGAAGAAACACAGCAAAAGATCTAAACATGTTTCGTCCTGCTAACAAAACACGTTTTATTCAACATAGCTTCAGAGTTTCACGTGCACAAAAGTGATGTTACAAAAAAACTGACTTTATAGAACTTTAATTAAACTCATATTGTATATGTGCCTAAATTTATTTCAGCGAATATGTTTTCTTAAAAAAAAACTATATTTTAGATGTAGACTTGTGTAATTAATTATAATATATATAAAAAAATACTTGGGTGGAGCCTGCATGCAAACTTTCGGTCCTAACAACCTCCAAGAGGTTATTTTCTAAATTAACACAAAATTGACGTCAATTTAAAAATTTAAATATTCAAAATTTTCTTTTCTTTTCTTTTAAAATAAACTACTCTTTTATAATAAATTCTTTATCTAAAACATATATATTTATTGGCCAATATAGCATTTAAGAAACTTATCAAATAAGTAATATTATGTAACTGTTTTAAAAAACTATCATTTCATAAAGTCAAAAGGGGGGAAATAAATATCAGTATCTTTACATCTTTTTTTATTTTGTAATTTTTACATATAAGGGCGTATAATCTTTTTTTTGGATTAATTATAATCCTGTTAATTGTTAAGCTGTGCTCATTGTCTTTTGTGTTAAATTTTGTAACTATAAAATATATAAACTAAAAAGGGGGATAAATTTTCAGAATCTATTGATTAAATTTTTTTTTTATTTAAATTATAATATTTTACTTTAAGGGCGTATAACTTTTATTAATTATAATATTTTAATCATAAGCTGTTTATGATAATTTTGTCTCAGGATGTCTTTCTCAGTTGTAAATGATAAAATCTGAAACGTCGAAATTTCTTTGTTTCAATAAACTTGAGCCTTGTTAATTACTAAATTTGTCTTCGTCTTTTTTTTTACTTTTCTCTTTCAAACATTGTTACCATTTTGGTTCCGCCTTTCTTAAATTTAAGTCCCCTGGTAACATGTTTCTGGTAGCAGAGCGTGGTTAGCTTTAAATTCTAGCTTGTCTTTTTTTTTCTAAATTACAGAGCTTGGTTAATTTTAAATTCTGGAACCGTAGTTAATTTTCAAAATTTTGCATTGGAACCATCTAAATTTAAATTCAAAAATTTTCTTTGTTAAACAAGGCTCATTTTTATGTTTTGCAGCTTTTTCAAATACTGCACAACTGTTGCTGATGAAATTTTTTTTATTTAGTTTAAATATTTAAATCTCTATAAATCTATAATCTCTTTTTTTTATTATTTATTTATTTTTATAAACACTTACACAAAAACTTCTAAACCAATTTCGATAAAATTTTTTTTTATTATTTTGTCTGCTTAAATATTTATATATATATATATATATATATATATATATATATATATATATTCACATACACTTCACTCTAGTCATTCACTGAATTTGATCCAGACAGCGGGGTCATTCGGGAATTCCAAAAAAATTTAAATAAATAATAAAACCCAAAAATAGTTAGAAACAAAAAAATATTCAAAATTTCCTTCAAAAATTTTCTCGAGTTTTCTTTCGCTTGTCTGTATTAATTCATACTTACACACACACATATACACAACAACTACACTACATATAATTCTTGAGTCTTTCTCTGGCTCTTTCATTTTTTTTGCATCATCTTAAAAGAAATTTTTTTTTTATTAAATTACTTGGTTTATTTTTTTTTTAATAATTATCAGCAGCAGTTAAGATGGCAGTGGATTTGCTGCGATTAGAAGACTCGTTAAAGAACACTGAGCTTGCTTTTGAATTTTTTTTGGTCATCTTGAAGGAAAATTATTTTTATTTATTTATTTTTTTTAATTTTATCATGTTGAGTAATAGGCAAGATGGCGGTGGACTGGTTGATGCAGATGGTGGCACTTTCTTAATAATTCATTGAAATGTTGAACACTCTTTAATAATATATCATTGTGTGCTAAATTTTCTTTTCCAAATTTATAGGGGCCCAGTTTTGTATGTAGGACAACATGGTTGGCCTGTTTGTCTATTCTTTAAATTATTCGGTTGTTCGTCTTTTATTATTAGCAGGTCAACATGTTGGTTCCTTATTTAGTTTGTTTAGGGTTGAGAAAACCGGAGTTTGTTTTTTTTGTCATGGGTCACCTTTTATATACATTCATCTTGGCACCATCTCTTTTGCTACACCTTTTTTTTTACACTTCTTTCTTTTGTACATCTTTTTTTTAACACTTAGAAATTTTGATGAAATTTTTTTTTACACCTTTTTTGATTAATTTAAATTCCTTTTTGGGGCACATGATTAAAGATACACATATAAGACCTTAAGTCAACTACAAGCCCTGCTTTGCGCAGCAGAAAATTTTTTTGACTCCCCAACGTTTCATACTGCTTCTTTGTTTATTTTTCAAATGGATTATTTGTTTAGACCCTTCAAAATTCTTTTTTCTCACGGAAATTTTTAAGAGCCGTGAATAGTTTAAATTTCTCTTCGTATGGGAGAAGAGGAATTTAAAAATAACGACGCTGAGCATGATCTGACCTAAAAGGCTTCAGGAGTTTTTGTTTTATTTTTATTTATTTTTGATATATATATTTTAATGGTCGGTTCAGAGGATTCTCCTCCCGCTTGCGAGCTTCCTCTGAGTCCGGCCTTTTCCTGAAGTCCTTAGTGCTATGCACTTTCCCTCCCCTGGTCCCCGGAGTGGTCACCTCCTCTTGGTGTCCCGAGGTGCCACTCCACCCCTTTCCCCACGTACCTTAGTGTACAAAGTCAGTTCATGCACAGCAATGTCGACCTTTGCGTCATCCTTCAGCTCTTTCTGTCCTGGGCTTATCCCAATCATAGGTGGGAAGAGCTGAGACGCTGTAGAAATTTCAAAATTTAATAAGTAAGTGCCAAAGGAGGCTACACCCTAGAGTGGTGATTATAAAAGCATTATGAAGCGTTGTTTCTATCAGGTGCCCCGTTGCTAAATTTTGTAGGAGGCCCTTCTGGCCCCTTGTCCCTTTTTTCAAAATTTTGTGGGAGGCCCTTCTGGCCTCTTTTCTGACTCCACCCTAACTCCGTCTTTCGGGGGGGGGGGGGGAGAGCTGTAGCATTCAAATTCAAATCACCTCTGAAATAAAACGTCATACACTCAACTTCCACACATACAACTTCCGTTGCTTGACAGATGCTGTCACCTGCCGAGATTGTCCAAAACTAATGATCGTACGATAGCGGAGGGTAAAGTACAACGGCAAGACAGCCTATCTTCTCCAATACCGGTATGCGAGTCTACCTGTAGTCACACACAATGTCTGACATCTATACATAGTTACGTTAGAGATAAATTTTCTTACTTGGCCTTCAAAAATTGCAACTCAGTTTCAACGATATGTTAAAATTTAGTTTGTGCGTTTTAGTTTAAAATGTTTAATAAATTCGTTTTCACTGCGCAAGCTCACGTGGACTGCGACAGGATTTTCCAGGTACTAAGCTTTACAGATTTTATCATATATTAAATTTTTGTTAATGCTTTAAAACAATTTATTAATTATCATGTATTTTTAAAATATGTATTTCATGTTTTATTTAATATTCAATGTTCTTTTGAAACTCAATGATTATAAAAATTTTCTTTTGTTAAGACATACCTTACAAAACCTTGCAAAGGCACATTTTGAGTTTTGAACAATTATGTGAAATAGGTGCAAACTAATGTTGAACTTTAAATGATCAAAATATCTTATTGAACATGTCAAATATAAAACAATTGGAGAAATCTGTTCTAAATCAGAAAATTTCGTTTTACAGACTTTTGCAAATCTTTGCAAGTCTTATACAAGCTTTGTTTCAAACAAAATTAAATATATATAAATAGATTTATAATCATCTAAGAAGCTTTTAAGTACAATCTTAACGAATTTCTGTTATACAATCAATTTTCTTTAATTTTGACAAAAACCAGATATTTGCTTTAATAATGAACATTAATGCTAAAACATGTCTGATTTTGTACAGACGCTAAAAAACATGTTTTTTGCCATAGCTAATATGCTGGTAGAAGAAACACAGCAAAAGATCTAAACATGTTTCGTCCTGCTAACAAAACACGTTTTATTCAACATAGCTTCAGAGTTTCACGTGCACAAAAGTGATGTTACAAAAAAACTGACTTTATAGAACTTTAATTAAACTCATATTGTATATGTGCCTAAATTTATTTCAGCGAATATGTTTTCTTAAAAAAAAAACTATATTTTAGATGTAGACTTGTGTAATTAATTATAATATATATAAAAAAATACTTGGGTGGAGCCTGCATGCAAACTTTCGGTCCTAACAACCTCCAAGAGGTTATTTTCTAAATTAACACAAAATTGACGTCAATTTAAAAATTTAAATATTCAAAATTTTCTTTTCTTTTCTTTTAAAATAAACTACTCTTTTATAATAAATTCTTTATCTAAAACATATATATTTATTGGCCAATATAGCATTTAAGAAACTTATCAAATAAGTAATATTATGTAACTGTTTTAAAAAACTATCATTTCATAAAGTCAAAAGGGGGGAAATAAATATCAGTATCTTTACATCTTTTTTTATTTTGTAATTTTTACATATAAGGGCGTATAATCTTTTTTTTTTGGATTAATTATAATCCTGTTAATTGTTAAGCTGTGCTCATTGTCTTTTGTGTTAAATTTTGTAACTATAAAATATATAAACTAAAAAGGGGGATAAATTTTCAGAATCTATTGATTAAATTTTTTTTTTATTTAAATTATAATATTTTACTTTAAGGGCGTATAACTTTTATTAATTATAATATTTTAATCATAAGCTGTTTATGATAATTTTGTCTCAGGATGTCTTTCTCAGTTGTAAATGATAAAATCTGAAACGTCGAAATTTCTTTGTTTCAATAAACTTGAGCCTTGTTAATTACTAAATTTGTCTTCGTCTTTTTTTTTACTTTTCTCTTTCAAACATTGTTACCATTTTGGTTCCGCCTTTCTTAAATTTAAGTCCCCTGGTAACAACTTAACATGTCGTTTAGAAACTGAGAAGTAATTTTGAGAACGAAAAGATATGTCTGACGGAGCTTATAATTGAATGTAGAACATCGTGAGTTATTTCAGATAGACTGGCTAAAGGTTTTAGAACAGGTGGGCTAACCAGGGAATGGACTTTGCGCTTAGATAGAGACAGATATAGAGAGGGAAGATAAGGGGGACGGCGAGTGGACTGTCGATAACAAAAATGCAGATTGATTCTACTGATTGCTACACTTGTTATTAAAACAACTTTCAAATGTATTAAATATTTTTTAAAAAAACTTACATACACTTATCTGCATATATATACACATATTAAAAAGTGTACGACTTTATTATGTAAGTGGAATTATAATGTTTTGATAGGACAGTTGGGCTATACTACGGTTCTATGTCAAGTTGCAGTAATCCGTTTAAACCTATCTACCAAATGGAAATGTCACCGTTAAAATTGATTTTCTAAGTTATCAGTTTTGCACAAAAAGGTTTTACATTTAACATACATATGTACAAACACCATCACTGTCATTTTCTTTCCAAATTTGTTAAAACATTAACTAGTTCATTTTATTAAAGGATATTTATACTTGATTGAGATGCGTCATTAAATATTTATTCTATACTGTACATTTTAAATTTCATCATCCGAACTAAGTAGAAATTCAAAACAAAGATAAATTCAAGTATACATTGTGCACAGAGTGAATAATTTAAGTTAAGTTTTGTTTTTAATGTTTGTCGTAGCGCACTGTTCTACAGCCAAGTGTAAACACAACTAGCCTTTGCATAATATAGTATGGTCGTAATATATGCTTTCCTAGGTATATTAGCGAACAATGTTCCTTAAGAAGATAAAAATCCCTTTCAAATTCCAATTAATGCTTCTTAATATTTGACATAAATATTTGAATAATGGTAATATTATTTTCAATTTTGAATATATTCGTCTATTTACAAACATTTTGAAGGATTACCAATTATTTATTTTAAAAAACAAACAGAACATTGTATGCGAACCAAAATAAAACATTGATTAAGACTCTTAAATTAAAACACAAGTTATCCACAGTTATATTTAAAAAAATAAATAAATACTTTACTCAAATGTAAAAAAAATGGCAAAAACTGCTCTAGTAGCCGAATATTTGATTATAATTTACAATAAATTTATAATAAATATCCAACAATCGCTCTATCAGAGGGACATTGCATTTAATTTTACCACATATTATAATAAATTTGCATCATCTCTCTATTACCTGTATATTTTATTTTACGCAAATTTAGAAACAAATCTGCAACAATGGCCCTATTTGCCGGATATTTGATACTATTTCACTCAAATTTAGAACAAATCTGCAATAATCCCTCTAATAGCCGGACGTTCTATTATATATTATTCAAATTGAAAACAAATTTGCCACTATGTCTCTCTTAGCCTGACATTTTATTTGATTACACACAAATTTAGAAAAGAAATTATTTTACATGTATTTGAATATTATTTTTACGAATAGTTGCAACATTTCTAAAGGTTGGCTTTTTTTGTTATATTGTGTAAACCTAAGTAATAGATGTGCTTATAACACCAAAACCAAAGAGAAAGGAGCAAGAGAGAGAGAGAGAGAGAGAGAGAGAGAGAGAGAGAGAGAGAGAGAGAGAGAGAGAGAGAGAGAGAGAGAGAGAGAGAGAGAGAGAGAGAGAGAGAGAGAGAGAGAGAGAGAGAGAGAGAGAGAGAGAGAGAGAGAGAGAGAGAGAGAGAGAGAGAGAGAGAGAGAGAGAGAGAGAGAGAGAGAGAGAGAGAGAGAGAGAGAGAGAGAGAGAGAGAGAGAGAGAGAGAGAGAGGGAGGGAGGGAGGGAGGGAGGGAGAGAGAGTGAGAGAGAGAGAGAGTAATAAAGATAAAGGGAATAAGTAATAGAAATAATGGAAGAATATGAAATACGATAATAACGTGAACTGCTAGGAATAATAAAATAGAAAAAATACGCGCACAAATATTCCTTCATTGAGATATTTTTTAAATTATTAAACATACTACAATGTGTTTAAATTAATATAACTAGTGTTTAAATTATTAATTAGTGAAACTACATGGTTCAGTTCTTAACTGAACCCTGTTTACGACGTTAATTAAAAATTTCTTATTCTATGTACAGAGAAAGGTTAAGTTGAACTTGAGAGAATTGTTGTAGATCTTATCATGGTCAAAACACGTTTGATAATTAAATGTATTTTTGTGAGAATTATTTTTATTTTTATTATTCATAGAATATTGGTTTTTGAAGTCTACTTTTATAGTTTTATTTTGTTTCATAAAATAAATACTTTATAATAGAAATAATATTTTTAATGCGTTATCCTTTTTTCATTACTCTTCCTAGGGATCACTTGTTTGACAAATAAGACGTTTAGTAGTAATTTACTCATTATTATTTTATGAAGAAGCAAATTAAATTTCAACGTTGAATAAATTTAATAGAAGAAATAATCTTATAAAATGTTATTTGTTTTCAATACGGATTTACATACTAACGATCTTTAATTAATACTGTAGATTTTTAAAATTCGCTGTGAAAATTTAAATACAGTATGTAAATTTCTTACTACGTAAAGAGATTTTGCATAAAGATAGGAAGTTTGCAATATTATGGAAATGCGGATAGATCAAAGCAGCAAGCGTCATCAGTTGAAATATCAGTGTTTAAAAAACCAGAAAACTACCAATAGATTATGGTAAATATATTACTGTTATGATAAAGACTTTAATGGATTGAAAATGGAAATAATAATTATTAAGAACACAACTGTAGTTCTTACAGTTCTTACAATAATATTTCTTTACATATGAAATAATATTTTGCAAAGAATTAATGTACAAAAATATGTTATTCAGTTATAATTTACATACTGGTTGTAATGTTCACATTCCTTAACTTAGGTGGTAAAAATCATAACCAAAAAGTAGTGTTACAGTAATTTGGTTATTGTAAAAAAAAATAATATATACGCTTGGTAGACAAAACATCTAACTATACATATCAGCAGCTATTTTCAAGCTAACTACAGCCTGACTTGAAATCTCATATTATATACGTATACACGATTTATTATTAATAATTGCATTTTCATACCAACGGTAGTAAAGATTTATTTAAGTTATATATATGTCTTATATAGTTATATTTGCATTATTGAAATGTATAAGTGAATGTTTACCATGATTTCTGTACTTAAATTTTTTGTTAGAATAAATTAAAAAACAAAAAAAAGATAATCAGATAAATGTATATGCGGTTTATTTATTTTGAACAAGTGACTCTCAATAAGACAATGCAAGAAGAAAACATCAATGAAAAGGTTTGATAATGCCAGAATAATAGGCGAAACGTCGTAACCAATAAAAAAAAAGAAACATAGAAAGGCTTTCAGCAGTCGGGGAAAAAAGGCGAATAAGTTATTAACATAACCAGTGCACTGGGTTATTTAGTGATAAATAAATGTAATTTATCCATGTTTTTGCTAACCGCCTTTATGAATAGAGTTGATAAATTTATTATTTCTTTTTACCATATTAACTAAATAAATATTTACTCAATTTCATTGATGTAGGTCTAAGTGTTATAAATAAAGAAAAAAATTACACGATTTGATAAAGACAGACGAAAAATCTTTTTTATTTTGATTAAATATCTTACTTTACCAGTTCAACGCTATTGAAAATATGGTATTCTGAGAATCGCTGATTTAAGAAATTGCGAACTTTATTAATGAATAATGAGGCAGAACAAAGTGTAGCGTTTATTTAAATCCGTTGCGTATTTTTATTCTTAAACATCCTGATTCAAACGAAACCTCAAATAAGGCAAGAAAGAGATAACAGGGCAAACAGATGATACAGTTCAGCGCAAGCGCTCGGCACTGCCGCAATCTTTTTTTTTTTATTGTACGTTACGTCTTACAACATATGACTGACACACGTTTTCTTCTTGCTAAGGAATTCAGAATTAAACAAAAGGGCTTAATGTGATTTAAAAGTCTTAATCTCAGTGATGAGCTAAAATTAACGTGTGTGTACTTCATTTTCAATTTGAACTCTTTTTATTTTATTTTTCAAAATCTAAATGTGAAAAAAAAACCTTTCGTAGTGCCGTCAGGGCCGTCTCAAATTTAGGCACCACCTCGCTTTGCTCCAGGTAATCAAAATTTCTCTTGCTAAATTCATAACCATAACCATAATATATAAAAAATTACGTCTTCAGTTCATTATTCTAAATAATTGTATTTCTGACTTAGGCTGTAAGATTTTGTTCTCTTTCATTAGATTTTGTTCTCATGTAAAATTTGTATTCTAAGTTCAATTTAAAATTCTTATAAATATATAATAGATGTATCTTTGTCATACAACTTAATCAAAAGTTTGTAACGTAGCTTCAGCTTTTTTTTTTTTTTTTTTTTTTTTTTTTTTTCCAAAGCAATGCATAAAATGAACTTAAATTTCATCTTAAAACATAAAAAATCAAGTTGTCTATCTTACTAATTTCTGCCTTTGTATTTGTGAATACAGTTTTTAATTGGTCGAATAATGAGGCCACATTAACGTGCATTATAAGAAGCTGAGTGAAATTTGGTCTTCGCCCAACAAAAAAAACTAACTGTGTGTGAAATGTGAAATCATTATAAAGGCAAATCAGACTCTTTTTTAAAATTTATTTTTTTATTTATTTTGGAAGGGACATGCTAGCGAAAATTAGGCTTCACGACCCCAAAGGGGTTAGTTTTCTAAATTAAAAAACAAACAAAAATCATTGACGTCAATAAAACTTTACATTATTATTTTTTTTAATATTTTTATTTTTTTAATGTTGGCTAACAAAATAATTAAAATACTTTTTACTATTTATGTAATTGCTGTATTATTGTAATTTTTGTTCTGTATTAAAAAACCATTTGTTAATTAATTAGTTAATAAAAAAATAATAATAAAATAAAATAAAATAATTCATAATTCTAAATAAATTGGAGGGTTTATTAAATTTTCTTTTCTTTTAGGGTGGGGCTGTTCATTGTTATTAAAAGTTTTCTGTAAGGGTCTTATTAATTACATTTTTTTTTAAGGGCACATCAACGTTTTTTAATAAATATACATATTCTGATTCTTTAAAGAAAATAAATTGCCTTGTTAATTGTTAATCTGTTTATGTATTTATTTATTTCCTGTAAATAGTGAACTTAGGTACAAAGGAAGCCCAGGAACCGACATAACCTAAAGTTTACATCACTGAACATGACCGTTCATTTCCTGGTATGCCAGAGCTCAGCACGACTTCACCTTTTTTTCAATTTCCCTTCCCGAACGGTACAACAGTCTTGCTGGAAAAATAATCTTTCAATTTTCAATCATTTTTTTAAAGCAGGGATAACTTAATTTTGCAAAAGATGCAAGTATCTTTCACCAGTAAGATTACCAACAATGAAAAAGGGTCCTGTGATGGTGTTCCCTACTATCCCTGCCCATACATTCAGTTTTAAAAATTGTGTGTGTTCTTCTTGAAAGCAATGCGGGTTATCCTGAGCCCAATAACGCATGTCGTGCCTGTTCACAGTACCATTTAACATAAAACGAGCTTCATCTGAGAACAGAGTGTCGTTTGTAGAAATGATTTTTTTGTTTATTCTTTCAAATATGACTTCATAAAATTGAATTCGTCTGTCAAAATCATTGTCGCTTAATTCTTTTACAAGGATGACTTTGTATTGAATAAATGTGTAACGTTTAAGGGTTTTGAAAACAGTATGAGCTTAGAAGGTTTCTCTAACTGAAAGCATAGGATTTAAGCAATTTCAGTAAAAATTCCAATTTCAGTTAACTCATCAACTTTAGGATGATTATACTTTTTCTCAATTATACAAGATAGCTTTCAATAATGATATTCAGCTGGCAATCAACTTCTTTTGAACAGATCTTTAAAATGAAATGTTACTAGAACCACTTTGCTTTAAACTCTTTTTCAACCCATCCCCCCTACAAGTACTTTTGTGATAAAATTCATACTGATTTTGCTTTTATTTACACACAAACCCACAAAAAGTAAACATACACACACACGCGCACTCTCTCTCTCTCTGAAAACAAACACACACACACACACACACACACACACACACACACACACACACACACACACACACACACACACACACACACACACACAAACAAACACACACAAACACACACACACACTGCAACGGTTTAATTGGACCGCCTGCAAGGAGCAATTTTGGAAAATAGCTAAATTCCAAAATTTCAATTAAATCAAATAATAATTGTAGAAATGACAAAAACATTTCTAAAATATAAAATAACACATGTAAAGTTAAAGGGAATATGTAAGTTAGCCAAGCCAAGGTCACGCGCCTTGACAGGAAATTATCTAGCGTTCCGGATTGAACATGAATACGTCCATATGTTTCTAATGCAAAAAACATCAAAATCCGAAAACTTAAATTAAAATGATATAATCGTGTAGAGCTAGGAAAACCTAATAATAAATAATAAGAGAATAAACTCGTCAAATTAATAATAAAAAAGTTATAGCCATAATAAAACGTCATAAAACATAAAAAACCCTTAAAATAAAGAAATTCCAAAATCTAATAATAACAACGCATAACCATAATATAAACTAGAAATAAATAAGACTCGAAATCAAAATTTAATAAAAGACCATAAAGTAATTAAATATTAAATAACCAAATTGCAGAAAGTACCGTAACTTGTGAAACCCAGAAGCGAGGAAGAAGAGGAAAGCAGTTTTGGAACTTTCAGCATCAGAGGAACAATTTAGAAAAAGAAGATTTTCAAAATTTCCAAAATTGGAAAAACTAAATTTTGAAAACTTACGGAATTTTCAAATCTCCGTAAAAGAAAAAATATACGTCGTATCGCTACAAACGAAGATGGAAAATCATCAGGAAAAGAAGGGCTTCAAAATGAAATCACCCAGAAGACGATCGAGCGAAGCGAACGGGATATATGAAGAAAAGAAGAATTCGCAAGTAAAAAATTATAAATTTCAGGAATCAACTTGTCTTGAACGTCGTGCGCAGAGTAGGCAGTAGACGCATGGAGAGGGAAAGTTACCAACTTCAACACAAATCCACCATAAGAAATTAAACTAATTATAACAAATAATAATAGGAATAGATAATTTAAAATGAAAAAAATAGACAAACAATAGAAGAATAAGCCAAGGAAAGTTCATCGTAGTGCAAATAAATAAATAAAATTAATTAAATTGTGAAATAAAACAGTAACAATAATCAGTGAAGGTTGGCCACACTGAAAGGCCTAAAATTCGACGAGTTAACTTTCTTCAAGTTGATTCGACAGTCTCGTTTAGTACCAGCTCCAGGGAAGTCTTCTAATAGCAGCTCCAGGAAAGATCACCAACTTTACTCAAGTCTGAACAGGAAATCGTCGTGAAAAATATTGTCAACGCTCTGTACTTCGCCAGGTTAATAACGGTGCCTACAGAAAGGATCGGCCTTGCAGGAGACAACGTGACATCCTACAACAGCTTAGTAGAAGAGATCTTCACTACGGACTCCGGCAAACATTCTTCTAGAACTTGTCGTCATCAACAGATTCTTCGAGAACTGGACTTCGAGATATTCTAGACAACTCTCAGAAAACATCTCCAAGATCCTCTAACACTCTCAGAATCAGGACGAGCGGACTTGTGCACTCCACAAAACAAGGTACTGCATAAATCAAGCTTTTTTAATAAATAAAATATTTTTTAATAAACTTGAATTACGTCCAAAATTATTAAACTCAATAAAGTTCAATAATAACATTTTAAAGACAAAGTAAAGTCAAAATAAAGCCAATTTTAAATTCATTCAAATAAAGAGATATAAAATACAATTAAATTCGAGTCCAATAATAAAGCAAAAGTAACAGATTGAAAGGAATAAATAATAGGATTCATATTTATGTGTATTAGAATAAGAATATAAATTGTTAGTTTTAGTTATTGTTAAAATTGTTTAATATAGTAGATTTTCAGTTTGTTAAAAGAGAAAGCATTTAATATAAATTGTCAGAAAAGGCGACATTAATTGTGGTAAGAGATTCGAAAGAAATCCATTGTTTCTCACAGTAAAAATTAAATTGTAGACTTTTAAATAAATTTGTTAAATTTCACTGTTGAATATTTTCATTAAAACTAACCTATTCAAAGAAACTCATTACATTAGAAAGAAGAAAAAGTAAGTGCTCACCAGTATAAAGTTAAAATTTCAAAAAAGAGCAAATTTTGGTGTTAATGAATTAAAGAGCTCCAAAGGGCACACCCTTTGAAAAAGAGTCTGGAGTTTTAAGAAAGGTAAGCTAGTATAAGAAGTGAATATATTAATATAGTAAAATTTCCTGTGTTAGCATAAGTTGATTAAAATAAATTATTCTTGTGTGACATAAGAATCAAGAGCCTTATCAAAACTAATTAACTGCGAAGGAATCACTCTCTATATCGCGGTGTTTAGTTGGGATAGGGTCTTGCAAGCGTCCCCGTGTGAGCGTCTGTCTGACAAGCCGAGCGAAGGGGGTGCGTTGCAACACACACACACACACACACACACACACACACACACACACACACACTGCAACGCACCCCCCCTTCTAGATTGGGACAGACGGACCCCCTGGGACTCACTAATACGCTGCAAGACCCTATCCACTACCTACACGCGATATAGAGAGTGATTCTTTCGCAGTTTAATAGTTTCGATAAGGCTCTTGATTCTTATGTCACACAAGAATAATTTATTTTAATCAACTTATGCTAACACAGGAAATTTTACTATATTAATATATTCACTTCTTATACTAGCTTACCTTTCTTAAAACTCCAGACTCTTTTTCAAAGGGTGTGCCCTTTGGAGCTCTTTAATTCATTAAAACAAAATTTGCTCTTTTTTGAATTTTAACTTTACACTGGTGAGCAATTACTTTTTCTTCTTTCTAATGTAATAAGTTTCTTTGAATAGGTTAGTTTTAATTAAAATATTCGACAGTGAAATTTAACAAATTTATTTAAAAGTCTACAATTTAATTTTTACTGTGAGAAACAATGGATTTCTTTCGAATCACTTACAACAATTAATGTCGCCTTTTCTGACAATTTATATTAAATGCTTTCTTTTTTAACAAACTGAAAATCTACTATACTAAACAATTTTAACATTAACTAAAACTAACAAATTATATTCTTATTCTAATACACATAAAAATGAATCCTATTATTTATTCCTTTCCAATCTGTTACTTGATTGCTTTATTATTTGACTCGAATTTTATTGTATTTTATATCTCTTTATTTGAATGAATTTAAAATTGGCTTTATTTTGACTTTACTTTGTCTTTAAAATGTTATTAGTTAACTTTATTGAGTTTAATAATTTTGGACGTAATTCAAGTTTATTAAAAATTATTTTATTTATTAAAAAAACTTGATTTATGCAGTACCTTGTTTTTGTGAAGTGCACAAGTCCGCTCGTCCTGATTCTGAGAATGTTAGCAGATCTTGGAGATGGTTTCTTAGAGTTGTCTAGAATATCCCGAAGTCCAGTTCTCGATGAATCTGTTGATGACGACAAGTTCTAGAAGAATGTTTGCCGGAGTCCGTAGTGAAGATCTCTTATACTAAGCTGTTGTAGGATGTCACGTTGTCTCCTGCAAGGCCGATCTTTTCTGTGGGCACCGTTATTAACCTGGCGAAGTACAGAGCGTTGACAATATATTTTCACGACGATTTCCTGTTCAGACTTGAGTAAAGTTGGTGATCTTTCCTGGAGCTGCTATTAGAAGACTTCCCTGGAGCTGGTACTAAACGAGACTGTCGAATTAACTTGAAGAAAGTTAACTCGTCGAAGTTTAGGCCTTTCTGTGTGGCCAACCTTCATTGATTATTGTTACTGTTTTATTTCACAATTTAATTAATTTTTTTTTATTTATTTGCACTACGATGAACTTTCCTTGGCTTATTCTTCTATTGTTTGTATATTTTTTCCATTTTAAATTATCTATTTCTATTATTATTTGTTATTATTAGTTTAATTTCTTATGGTGGATTTGTGTTGGGATTGGTATCTTTCCCTCTCCATGCGTCGACTGCCTAACTTGCGCGCGACCTTCAAGACAAGTTGATTCCTGAAAATTATAATTTTTTTACTTGCGAATTCTTCTTTTCTTCATATATCCCGTTCGCTTAGCTCGATCTTCTTCTGGGTGATTTCATTTTGAAGCCCTTCTCTTCCTGATGATTTTCCATCTTCATTTGTAGCGATACGACGTATATTTTTACTTTTACGGAGATTTGAAAATTTCGTAGTTTTTCAAAATTTAGTTTTTCCAATTTTGGAAATTTTCGAAATCTTCTTTTTGTAAGTTGTTCCTCTGATGCTGAAAGTTCCAAAACTGCTTTCCTCTTCTTCCTCGCTTCTGGGTTTCACAAGTTACGGTACTTTCTGCATTTTTGGTTCTTTATTACGTATTTAATTACTTTATGGTCTTTTATTAAATTTTGATTTCGAGTCTTATTTATTACTAGTTTATATTATAGTTATGTGTTGTTATTATTAGATTTTGGAATTTCTTCATTTTAAGGGTTTTTTATGTTTTATGACGTTTTATTATGGCTATAACTTTTTTATTATTAATTTGACGAGTTTATTCTCTAATTATTTATTATTAGGTTTTCCTAGCTCTACACGATTATATCATTTTAATTTAAGTTTTCGGATTTTGATTTTATTGCATAGGAACATATGGACGTATTCCTGTTCAATCCGGAAAGCTAGACATTTCCTGTCAAGGCGCGTGACCTTGGCTTGGCTAACCTACATATTCCCTTTAACTTAACATGTGTTTTAATGATATTTAGAAATGTTTTTGTCATTTCTACAATTATTATTTGATTTAATTGAAATTTTGGAATTTGGCTATTTTCCAAAATTGCTCCTTGCAGGCGGTTCAATTAAATCGTTGCAACACACACAGTCCTGTCGTGGCACAGGACAGTTTTATCTGTCCTGTGCCACTACATTTTCTGACACAACGTTTTATTAAAGTTGATATTTACTCTACGGTACTACGTCTCCAGGTTATTTTTAGCCTACCATTTCCCCAAATTCCTTGAGGATTCTAATGGAGAGCCTGCCTGACATTATCTCCTTGTGGCTTATGCGTAAAGCCCTACCTGTCTCCATTTTTTTACTGTAGCTGCACCCTAAGTGATAATTCGTTTGTGACCTCCCAAAGATCTTGATTGAAAATAATCTTCGTCCACCAAATTTTAAGGATACATACAATGTTTTTATCCTTCACGAACAATGACCAAATAAATAGTTCCATGATCCTTAAAACAACATAAAATTTGAATTTTAAGTATTTCAAGTAATTTTATTTACAAAATAGAATACTGATAAAAGTGAGAAACAATCATGGTAGTAAGAAAATAATTACACAGATATATAAAGTTCAGTTTTAACTATAATTATGTAACTTGTTTAGTACTTAGGTAGCTATTTCTTCATAAAAAAAAAAAAAAAAAAAAAAAAAAAAAAAAAAAAAAAAAAAAAAAAAACATTCTATTTAATTTGTGTCTGGAACAATTACATGAAAGTGCTGATGCTACATAATTTAGTTTATATCCTTTTAATGTCAGAATAAAATCTGAGGATTTAATGTTTGTAAAAGGGTTCTATTTATCTAAATTTCACATCCAGTAAAATTTACGATGTAATTTACAAGTGTTTTATTTCTCCTGTTTAATGAAATAAACTAAATTCTCAAATACTTAATTTTTATAATATTATTACAAAAAAAAAATTATATGTTTAATATTATATTCGTTTTATTTTTTTACACAAAGATAATAAATTTAATTTAGTTCAAAACGTAGGCATAATCAAAAGATATACGACTACATGATAGAAATTATTCTGTAGATGTATATAGATAGTTAGAGTTTTAAACATATTAGGTCTTATTTAAAATATAATACTATAATACGACAATAATTTTGAAAAATTTACGTTATAATATGAACAATTTAATAATTATTACAACGACTGTTTATTTCTCATTTAATGTTCATTAATATTCATGATGTTTCAATGTCACATTATTATTTGTTACTTGATTCAATGTTCAATCACCACGAAATTAGAACAATTTCAGTTATTTGAGTTATATAAATTGTCGAATTTTAAAATTTTTTAGAATCAATGGTTCTTCATATTGACCGATATTGAATAGGTTTTGAGTTAGGTTACATAAAAACTGTTTGTATTAAACTGTTTTTGAGTACAAATAGAAGTACTCTTCAGCTTTCTACATGAAGAATTAAAATTAATCTAGTAAATGTTTGTTCAAACAATAGTATTTAGATGAAAAAAATTAAAAAAATTACTGTTGGTTTCATATTAAAATATGTCTTCGATTTGTGTTATTATCTTTAACTGAAAATATAATTTGTATGACCGTAATAAGGGAATGCAAAGAAATTTAATTTTGAAAACGATTATCGTGGCAGAGGAGAATGAACTATGCTTTAATCAACAAACTCAGAAACTTTAGACATGTAAGTATTATCAGAAGAATATGCCTCGGAGGTTACCTTACAATGATATTTTTCTGCCCCCAACAAATGAATTGTTAATTTAAAAGAGGCGGTGAAATTACACTACATTTCTCATGGTAAAAGTTAGAGTATAAGGGTGGAAAACTTCAACCCTTCTCTACGTATTTACTTTTGTTGATTAAATTGTGTAAATTAAATACAATATGTACAAGAGGAAGTATAGTGTGGCATATTAAATTATTCGTTTGTTTGGTTTATGTTTAAGATATCACGTCGCATATTTAATTTTTCGTGTAATTTAATCGCTTTGATTTCAATGCTGACTAATTATTTAAATTTAATATGATGAGATATGTGTAAATTTTTTGTTAGTATTGAGTGTTATATGTACTTTGTGTTTAGTCAAGTAAACATTATATTGTATGTAAATATCCATTTTTCAAATCAAATTATTTTTATCCCATTGGTTGACTAACGTATTCAACTAAATAAATCAACCATTACAAAACTCCAGACAGCTTCTTCAACAAACAGAAGTTTAATAGCTTAACAGATTAAATTCTGTCTAGGATCATACTTCAGGACGAAACAGCCCTAATAGGGTCTCTCAGTCGAATTATCTTTATAATTGTTGTTCGGAAAATAATTAAACTACTAGAACTAAAACTTAGTTTTCAATTAAATCAATGATTTACTCTTGGAATTACAACATAATTAGGATATTTATAACAAAATATTATAACTTTAATATTGTTTGTAATTAAAGTTAAAAATTTATCTAAATTCTCCTTCTCCTTTCTCTAACCTAACCTAACCTAACCTAACCTAACCTAACCTAACCTAACCTAACATAACCTAACCTAACCTAACCTAATCATATTTGACGGGGTCGTAGGCCTCCATTTTCATTTAGTTATACTAAATAACAACATTTTATAGGGACAACTAATTTCTGTAGTATAACAAAACTGTTTCATAGTTACCTGTTTATTAGAAATCAAACGATTTTTGTTTTAGATTATTTATAACTTGTAACGTTTTTTTAAGTTTTAGACCTCATTTGTAAACTGAATTTGTATGTTAACGTTTTGTGGGATTGATATGAGGTTTGAAAATGATAGTAATGGTCATCGCCTTTGTATTTCCACTATAGTTCCAAGTATTAGATCCAGTAGTTCCAAGTTGATTATTTTCCTACCAAGAGTTTCTATTTGATTCAGTTAGTAGTCATAAACTGTGATCTAACCTTTGATAACTTGGAATAACTAATAATTTTACAGACATAAAATGAACACTATTTTTCTCTCTAACCTACAAAACTTGTTAAAAAAACTAATCTTATGTCCAATTTTGGTTTATTGTCCATTCCATAGATAATTTTAACCTAATGTTTACCGGGTTAAACGTTTATTTATTTTACAGGTTATTTTTTATATTTAATGAAATTTACAGTACAAACAGCAATTATTCTAAACAAAATTGGTTTATTTTCAAAAAGTCTGTAGTTTTCAAATATACTGTAACTTCTTCAAATTAACCGTAACCAGAATCATTTCATTGGTGGGCTTCGTTCGATTTATAACCCTGTAGGTGTGGACAAATTCTTTCTGTGTTATGAAAGGTTTATTTGTTGTTGCTATAAACTTGAAAAGTTGAAATTAAAATCTTATTGCTTTGCATAACTTTAATTTACGTTACAATATTTATCTTGGTTATATATCGTCTTAGAATACAGACATAATTTTCGTGACATATCTTAACCGTTTTGTTTAAATACATGCATTTAGACCCATTAAACATATTAACCGTACATCTTTACTACTGGTCAGTTATCCATAAGTAAATATTTGTAGGAATATTTAATTTTATCACATTTTAAAATCGATAATACTTTTATAATACACGCTAATGGTCTTTACTTCTTAACATATAAAATTTGAGCAGCGTAAAAGATATTTAACGTTAGTTGCTGTCATTAAATTGTTAAATATAACATTTATTTTTAAGTAAGGATGCAAAAATATTTAAAATTTCTTAATAGTACATGCTTACGTTTACCACGTAAATAAGGAAAATAATTAATAGTCTAAAAGAATGTTTCTAATTTTTGCTCAAATATAAAATCGGCAAATGGGCATTTAAAAATAGAATGTTTCTTTAATTATTCATCTATTATTTTATTTTAGTCTTACATGATATAAACATTTAATTTTATCATATAGTTTTAAGTACTAAAAGTTTAAGCTAAAAATCAATGGAATAATATCGTAAATTCATAGGATATTTCATATTCATGGGTGTTTCATAAATGTTGATCATGGAAATTTGCTAAAGTAAATATATATATATATATTTCATAAAATAAAATATATATGAAATATTTTTCATTCTTATTCTATCTTTAATGATTATCACTTTACAGAATTGTTATAAATTAACCCTGTTAAGCCGAATTATTTTACTACTGTTTTTAAATTTATATCGAAACTTTAAAATAATGTATGAATTATTTGATTTTTTTAATTAGAGTTGTAAATTTTATATAATGTTGAATTGGCTTAGACTCTCGTAGTGATCAATCTTCTTCAAAACAATCCCTTTGTTGTGGAATTACAATGGATTTATAATCAAATGGACAACAGAATTATAAGGTTGGGTTTGTACTTCAATCATCTGGTACGAATATGATAGTAAATTATCTTACAGGGCTTCAAATCAGTAAGGTAAGAGGTTAAGTTTAAGGGTTATAGGATGTTAAAATGTGGTGATATATTTGAGTCACCTGTGTTATTTTGACATTATTACTTTGCATGTTAACAAGTGTCATATTCAAAATCTTATGAGCTCGAAATTAATTGTCAACTCACCTTCATTACACAGACTAATGATGTCGTGTGAGGAAGGTGAAGATATATGTTATAATGAACAAGTATATATTAAATCCACGAATAGTTTATTGTTAATTTTTTTTTTAAATGTTCATTATTTCGTATAGAATATTTGCTGAAATATACTATAAAACACAGTCATTTTAAAATTACCTAGTCACATGAACTATCCTAGTCACAAAATTGTTATATAGTAATTTTTTTTCTGTCCATGTGAATACATGCTACCTACTTTTATTGACATGTTTCGGAAATTTCTATAATCAGAATTTTCTTCTTAGACGCAATTTGTATATTACTGTGTTTTGAACAGAATACTTTTAAGTAAATCAGGTTTTTTTTTAGTAATCACGATCTTAATTGTAAAAAAAAAAACTCCAGTATTCGTTACAGAAATTGGAACATTTGTTTCAAAAAACACTTAAATTTCACCTTGAAGAAAGGAAACTTTCTACACAACGTTGTTCCTTTGTTGATTTGTTGGTAATTTGACAAAATTACAAAAATATCAGGAATTTTTCAAAGTTTCAACTTTTAAGTTTTCTAAAATAAAACAATTTGTATACAAACTTTGCTGAATAAACAGTTTAGACTTTTTCTAGTTAGTTTTAAGAATAAACACAATTTGAAAGTTTCTATTGTACAAAATAGAGAGTCTAAAGTCGGGATTAAATGTAAAGGTATTTATGATTTTGGTTCCTTAATTAACATTCACCAGTGGTCAAGTATAATATTTATAGAAATAAAATAATACCCAGCAATAAGATTTGGTTGGTAATAATTTACTACAAAAAAAATAAATGTAACATCGTCGCAACCAACCACTACCAAGGGTAGTGATCTGGTCAAATAATGATTTTTCATGCCAACAGATAATAAACATTTTTATAATTTGTATATGTGAATTCATTTAGTTCTCTTAAGTTACCCCAATCAATGAACTCAATGCAGTGTTTACTGTCCATTTATTTTGAGTTTTTTCTACTGTTGTTTTTCAAAAAAAAAAAAATAATAAAAAATACAGGAGGTTTTCATAATGCTGAGATTATGCTAACATTAATTAAATTTTTGTTTTCAACTTTTTAGAATACCATACTAACGCCTCATCCCGTATATATATATATATATATATATATTTCTTCTTGAATACAAAAATCAGAAAAAATGTAAACGAAATAGTGTATATATAATTTAGTCATAAATTTATTTGTGTATGTCTCTTTCTCTCTCTCTCTCTCTCTCTCTCTCTCTCTCTCTCTCTCTCTCACTCTCTCTCTCTCTCTCTCTCTCTCTCTCTCTCTCTCTCTCTCTCTCTTCTCTCTCTCTCTCTCTCTCTCTCTCTCTCTCTCTCTCTCTCTCTCTCTCTCTCTCTCTCTCTCTCTCTCTCTCTCTCCCTGTGTGTGTGTGTGTGTGTGTGTGTGTGTGTGTGTGTGTGTGTGTGTGTGTGTATGTGTGTGTTATAAATATATTTTAATAAATCACTGATTAGCAATACTATTTTCTTTACATTTTCTCTGATTTCTACATAAAAGAAGAAATATTTGAAATCTGTTTATATTTCCTCAGAAGAAGTTTATATAATGTATTTAATTTACTATAAATTAAGAACTTTGCGTTATTCTTTTTTCCTCAAATATTATGGATTGTTTGTTATGTCGAATCAGAAAAAGAAACAAAAAAAAAAATATTAAAAACACATTGCGTTAATTGTGAAATTTCAAAAGCTGTTTCCATATTTAATAATACAATCATTGCACTATGTCCCAATAAAATATATTAGATTAAAGTAGCATAAATAATAGTATAAAATATATTGTTTTTTTGTCTTGAAGTACTTTATATTAAAAGATAGAGTATTAATGAATAATAATTGAATTGCTTTGTGTAAAACGCATTTTTGTTTATTATTAATTAAATACTCATCTTTGCAGAATTAATAAATTTGGGGTTGTTCCGGTAAAATTTAATTCATCACCAAGATAATAATTCAATTTATTAAATGTAAGGGTGGTTTGTGATATGTTAAGATACCTATCTTATTCACAATAATTCCGTAAATAATTTTAAAAAATATTATTTTTGTATTTTGATTCTAACAATATTTCTTAGCTATTTTTAAATAAAGAAAGTATCAGTTTGAGTTATGTAGCCTCCAACACAACATGCAATGTAACGTATTGCAGAAATATATTACGAACGATTTTTATTTAAAGTTTGTATGTACTTTTAATAAGTACAGTAGTATTTAAAGAAGTAATAATTATTACGACCGTCTCAGATTGTAATACATTATTTCTGAAGCCTATTATACTATTCGAAATGGCGACGCCGACGGGACGTCTAAGTCTTGACACAATGCTAGACTACTGGGACTACTATTAACTCTATCTCTAGCTAGATTAGGCTATGTTATAGAATAGATTACATAACTATTCTTGATATATATTTTTAAATTTTATGTTTAATAAAATAATAACAATAATTAAATCATTACCTTCATATATTGTAAGTTATTAGTTAATTTTTAAATATATTTCAACAAACATGTCTACAGTTGTACAAAGATTGAGTTTCACTTATTTTGTTTACTTTGTTGACGATGTTGACTTACACATTGAAAAGTGTTCACATTAATATAAAATACATGATTTTCGGGAATTAGCGTGTTGTATATCGTTAGGTGGAGATTGTGAATGGTTAATAATCCTTTGCAACATATTCTCAATGCTTACATATATATTTCTGTTATTTAGACTTTTTTATAATATTCTTCCCCTATAAAATTAAGTCGAATATTTGTATTATCGATTCCATATTACGGATGTACAATAAAATTTTCTTCAATATCTTGTGAAGCATTAAACTTTATTGAATCAAAATATTCATTGTTTAAAGATCATGGGTACCGCTCAATTTATTCAAGGGTATAATTGATTTATTAAACCTATTGAATCGTTTATTTAATTTACATTAATTGTATTACTATGAACAGAACACATTTGTATTTAATTTGAATAAATTTTATTGTGTTCATTTATAAAGTTATTGTAATATTAATTCTTTCCTATTTGTTAAATGTGTTATTATCCTCTATTTTGAGTGTTTGGAAGAAAACATGTTGCATAAACAGGTCGACATAAGCTCGCGATTACTTATATAATGCAAACAGCAGGAATACAGGGAAACGTAAACAGGAAAATCAACTTCTTACAAAATCTCATCTTAAATATTATACACTTTGTTTACTTTATGTATACATTGTCAACATGCGTACACGTTTCTTATTTGACTAAAAAGAATAAAATGTCCAATAAACTTTGTAACGGTTATACATAAATATGACAATAAAAGTTAATATTTCTATATACAGATTTGCTAGTTTTATTGTAACACCTAGTTGATTTGAATATTTAGAAAGAAGTCTACAATCAAAACTACATCACTTATAGTTCATAGTACATTAATTCTTGTAACATCCGTTACATACAAAATTCAGATATTGCGCCCGGACCATGCTACCTGGCGTGTGCTGATACCTGGCGAGGGATATCAAAAACAACGCATCGCATGTTCCGTGTACCCTGACCTAGGGCAACTACGGCAAGCCAAGTCGACTCCGAACTTCGATACAAGGCAGTAGTTTTTTTTACAAAATGAAACTCTAAAGTAGAAAAGTGAATCATGATAGTAATTACGCCGCATCTTTTCTAAATTTGTAAACATGTGTTACAGTTACATAACATTACATACTATTAGGTTTGTTCAGTGAGTTTTTTTTGTTAACTTTTCGTCTTACAATGACCTTCATGTACATATCAAGCTAAGCTTCCTTACAACGAATTCCAGGTATCTGAAATTAAAATTGACCATCCTAGATTTAGCTCTGTTAATATTTTTAAGTTTTAATTACTGATATATATTTTGTTCAGAAATAGTTTAACTATGATTAATTTTCTTTTGAATTGTCAGTAATTTTATTGAAGGATAATGTCTTGTAAATGTCAGTTTTAATAACTTTATTTCATTAAAAAAAAAAAACAATTTACAAAATCAAATCATAAATTTTAAAATAGTCGTAAAATCAAAGAATTAACTAGTCAAACTTTTCCTTAATTAAAATCTTTAGTCTTACAATTTTCTTGCAGTTACTACCAGTTTTTTATCTCAAAAAAAGATTGAGATACATTAGTTTCTTTATTAATATAAAAAAAAACTTATTTGTAATCTTTTTTGGACATTTTTGTAATTCTGATAATATTTCCTTTTCATTTTAATTAAATTAAAAATCATTTTTCATTACAAAAACTTGTTGAACAACCTGTATGAGTTTGTCTAAATCTCTTTTTAACTTGCTTATTTGCGCAGCAAAAGCTGGTTCGAGATTGCGAGTGAAGACAGGCTCCAACTCACTCTCAGCATTTCCTAGTGCACCAGATCATCTTATATATATATATACATAAAAAAAATACATAAACTTTCGAAAACATGACAGTTGTTAACTAAAGGAACTTTGGTACTGAATTATTCTTTTTTTTACAAAATAACAATATTTTGTTTGAGAAACAAAACATGGTATAATAATGTGTCTTCATTTCGGCGATTTCTTTCTGTAAAACAATGTGTACTAATTTAAATTTAAAATAATCTTGGATATGACAGCATATGCAAAATTTCGGCCTCCACGACCCCAAAGGGGTTATTTTTCAAAATTAGAAAAGCCTAAATATTGACGTCAATGGCATAAAATCAAATAAAATAAAATAAAATTGATTTTTTTTTTTAATATAATAATTTTATTTTTTTTTAAATAGAAAATATTAAGTTGATCAACCTAGTTTTAACATATATATATTATGATCAACTATATATTTAACTATATATTTAACATACAACTCTTTATTATTCAACTATTATTTCTACTACTTTTGGTTTATGTATTTTAATTGAATTTTCGGAATTTTGAGTTTTTTCAAAATTCTCCCCTGAGATCGGTTTTTGGACCTTCTCAGTTGGTGTGTGCGCGCGTGCGCGTATATATATATATATATATATATATATATATATATATATATTTATTTATATATATATACACGTCTACTCCCGGGCAGACAGTCACTGAAAATTAATGAGGGGAATGCCGTCAACGGGACCCCCACATATATTTGGAAAGTATGACATATATATATTTTTTAATCACTCACATATTATTATTGGTCATTTTCGATTATATATATGTCATATATATTGCAAAAATAATAACTTTATTTTTGTAAAAATTTATATGCTACGCCAGTCACCCGTCGCTTTTGCCGGGAAAGCCAATCACGAATATTTTGCACTAGGAAGCCAGTCAGTTGCAACATCAAATATTGTTATCCATTATTAGCTTTTACTCGCGGCTCCACCTGCAAAATGTTGTAGGCTATCTATATTTTAAAACGGTAATGCATATAATCAACTAGAAAATATACCAATTAACCTTTTTTATTCTCTTTGTTTCATTCCCTAATATCTATTTATAAAAATCGTGTACATTATAGATTGTTTTAAGGTCATATTATTATATATGATTTTTTTTGGTATTTTAATAGGAAAACCTTAGTATAAATAAATTTTGGAAATACACATGGAGAGAATCTTGTAATGCGTATGACAAAAAAAAGGAAAACATAAGTCCTTTGGGTGTTATCGGTTAACTTTATTTACCTTACAAAATTAAAATGAAATATAATATAACTAGGAATACAGGTATTTTATATAAATTAATCTAATTCAAGAAATCTAAAAATACCAAAGTTTTAACTCATGTATAAATACTGGGTGATTGAAGTATGCCAGCTGTTTTACTTAAAAACCATGAGAGCTATTATAAAAAGCTAAACAACAACTTTCCTGGATTTTTTGCTCTGTATAATATAGTTATTTTAAAATTTTGATTCTATCCTACTTTTTTTTTTCAATATGTTCTTTCATAACATTACTTCCTTCACCTAATTTCAATTTTTATCAATTTGCCAATATGGCTGAAAACTATAAGATATTATCAAGATTGCCTCTTTTTATAATAGAAACGTAAATGAACTGTGATTTTACATTTTCATACTTGGTTATTTTTTATTCAACCGAATGATATTAGAGACATTGACTGTGAAGTATGTCATATGCAATTCTAAAGGGGAAAACAAGAACCTTACTCTGTCTTTAATAATCTCAATAACCGTTAAGTTTCGGGAAAATACCAAAGATTAAAATGGCATTAAAATTACGGTGATATTCTAAAAACACCATAAAAAGTGGGGGTTTGTTAAAGAAATCTTGAAGTTAACTACCACATTGCAAAAATGGTTGATATAATAAAAATTTCAAATAATCATATTATACGGGGGAAAAAATCCAAGTAAGTTGTAATTTCACTTTTAATTATTAAAGTTATTAAAGCTCTAACAGTTGTCAAGTTGATTAGCTGAAGCACGTATATCAAAGACCCTGTCCATAAATGAAGAATTGAAATAAGATTCGTTATTGATATCTCAACATTTAAAACTAAACAACATAATATTATAATAATACAGAATTCTTAGTGGTTTTATGAATTACAAAATTTAAGTTGGACATTGACCAGAGAATTATATTTCATCTACGTGTTTTTTTCCGGCTTGAAGTGAACCAAACAATTAAACCACGTATACTTATAATAAGGAAATATTTAGCAATATTCACAACAGAAGTGGCATAATATTTAAAACTAAGCACAAACATAAAACATAATGTTGCCCACAAATACAGAAGTACTGGTGGTTTTTGTGAGTAAAAGAAAATTACATTTGTCGGGAATAATCATAAAAGAAATAACAAATACTTAAAACTGAACATCATATACAAATATATAATTCCTACTTGTTTCTATAAGTTAATACACTTTATACTTGTAGATATTGTAGATATTTTACCTTTAGTTGTAAATAAAATTAAATATATAAAGAACTTAAAAACGTTTTAAATATATCTGAAAATGTCAAACGTCAAAAATCCCTAATTCTCCTTCAAATGTTTAAAATTTGATGGTAGTTTAAGTTTTCCCTTATTGATATTGTCTATGAAAGTATTAATCTGTTGGGGAGTACGGCTTTTAAGTAATGTTCTCTTGACTTACAAATTCCAGGGTTAATTCCAGTCTGTAATATTTCGAGAAATGATTAATTACAGCGCTTTTCTCTTCATCTGTCCAAAAACGTTTTTCACGAGTTTGCTTGTTAGATACCCTCTTATTGTTATACTTTGGAATATCCTCTTCATCGTCCGTACTTGTTGCAATACTGTAGTCTGTGTCAGGTGATCTGGGAACACGAGTATTCGTCTCTGATTGTAGATCAACTATTTCTGCTGAGGGAATATGTATTTTTATTTCATTGCTTACTATATTTTTAATACATACATTTTTTTTTCTACATTTTCAAACGTAGTCCCTTCTAGTGATGTCAAATAGTTTCCGATGACTCCTTTATGAATAATATTTATCGGTGCAACATAGTTCTTAACATGCACAGATTGGGTATGGCACATGAACTGGCTAAGTTTGCTTGTAAACACAGGGCCCTTGACGTGTCCTACTGTATCGACATGATATCTTAGACCCGTTGCTGTCAGATGCTTCGGATTCTTAAGTCCTCGGCACAAGGATTTCATGTCACGCAGTACTTTTGAGCCATCAAAAGGTGTTTTAAGCCCTGGTCGTGGAAACAAATATATACTATCTGTCATATTAAATACCTCACGAGCTTTTATGATTACATCTATCCTTTTTTCCATTTGTTTTATAAGTAAAATTGTGGCTATTGCCTCTACTCCTTTGGCAGGAACAATGTAGGAAGACAATTCGTTAAGAGATATTCTTTCCTCATCAGCTAAAGTATTCATAACATCCTTTGGGTAATCATCATTGCTGCTAATTTTCGATTTCTGAATTCGTGGCCTCAAATGGGCGTCGTCGGTTAATTGTTAATATGTGACAAATTGTTATTTGACAGAGGGTTTCGTAGTCTTTCTTTGTTATGTTTGGCATATCGTTCGTTAATTTTTCGTGATATACCTTTTCCATTTCTCTCAGCATGGATACAAACATTTTAATATCCCCGGTCAATAGCATTACTAAATCTTTGGTAATTATTTTACGTCGTCTTTTTTCTCTAAGCATGTTGAAATTGCATATTTCCAGAGCCTACGAAGGCATTCATGAAAATATGTAACCTCTCTCTTTTTTTCTTGTTTTCGCTCTTGTGTCAAATTATCACTACATATAATATCATCAATAAATTGAATCATCAACAAATAAAATCATCAATAAATCACGAGTAGTGACGTCATCAAAGTTGCCGCTTAGTGAATTTTATAAATGCCCATATCTCGGTAACCAGTTATCCGATTTTAATATATAATATTTCATTTTATAGAACTAAATATTATCTAAAAGAAATGTTATGACATATATTTAGCGGATGTTGAGTAAATTAGAAAATAATAATTTCTCCTATGGGAAAGAAGCTATTACCGAGGGAAGGATAGTAACAAGGGAAAAGTTTAGTATAGCATACCCTTGACAGATGTAACATATTTGGGTTGTAACGAATACAATTTTATCCACAGAGTCAAGATATAAAATCATTTTGTAAGAAACCCATTCGCAATGTAACAAAATACTATTTTTCCCTATATTTTACTTATGTTTATATGAGCAACAAAATTTACAGTTTTTTACTTGTGCGTAGAAACTATAACATTCGTAAAAAAGGTCCGAACTTTAGTATTTGGATGAAATTTAGTAAAAACTGGTAGACATATATTTCTGAGGTAATGTTTAAAACCAGTAGGATAGCACCATCCAAGGGGCGGTTTGAGGAGGGGGGTTATATCTCAAAAATAAGTTTTGGGGTTTTACACATGGACCTTTTTGGAAAATCAAATTTTAATCCATACCATTCGATTCGCATAAAAAACAAACATTTTAATATCTTGAATTATTTCTATGAGTCAAACGGTTACTGAGATATTGAAATTTCTAAAAGCAGTAGGTTGTCCAATGTTAATGTTACAAATGGGAAAAACTTTAAATGTTATATATCAATTACATCTTAGTATTTATTATCGAAATATGGTATGTAGCTTTATATAGTTGGGGTCAATTGATATTTAAATAAAAACCCTATTTTGAGTGGTCCCTATGACAGCAAACCTGCATAATCAGCCCCCATGTTATTCTTATGGAGAATAAATAAAATGTGATAGTTTGCTTATTTATGAACATGTGCTGATTAAAGTTGGTATGTAGCTTCACGTGATTGCCGTAAAATTATATTTGCATAGAAACTCTATTTTTTATATTATTCTTATAAAACCTGCGAATATGTATTATACAAACCTTTGAACTCATTTCTAATACTATTCTTATGATGACTAAATAAAATACTATATCTCGCTTCATTATTAATATATTACAGTATATAGAAACTTGATAAGTGGCGTCATGTGGCATTGGTGTATACATTTACACCAGAAACTCCCTGAGTATGCAAATCAATAACATTAAGACGATAATAGCGTCTTTCCTCCGGAAAGATTCGCAAAAAAAGAATATTTAAAAATTACCATTTTCAAATTTACTCAAAATCTTTTTTACCTACAGCAAAACATGTAATGAAATTTATTTGAAAACCAAAGAGTGTAGACATAAAATAAAGACTTCCTCCTTATCTCTGCGAATACAATCCCAAAAAGGTGTGGTCTTGAAATAAATACTACGTAAAGGATCGAAACGGTACAGTACTTTTAACATAGCAACGTTAAAAGTGATTTCGAGAAGGGATAAAAAAACTTTACACCTATGTTGTGGTCTTAGTATGTCTTACAAAATAACAAGTTTGTAAAAATTCGTGGTAAGTATAACCTAGATGATGAAGTTAGTTAATAAATAAATAAAGTTATGAAATATATAAACGCATATAATTAAGTAAACGTTTTATTAAATGTACTTACTTAAACGATTACTCGTCTGTCAGAAGGCACTGTAGGCACACGTGGAACTGAATGACACTCACAACATGCACTGCAAACTCCTCCTGACTGAGGCAGACTGAAACTGTGGCTTGTAGCTTCTGCAACTGGAGGCCTAGTTGGAGGGAAAGGGTTTAGGCGGGATACGTGAAAATGACATCGCATCCTACTGGTTAAAAATGGGCGGGCTTTTCAGACAACACACATCGCAACTAACCATAGTTTGATTTCTATCGCGATTCGCTGTTACTACGTAAGATATTATTCTCAGGAAATCTATTTAAATTGTGTGTATTGTATTGTGTATGATAAGAATAGAGAAAAATATCTGAACGGAGTTATGAATTAGGAATATTCAGTTTACTCATTGAAAACAAAACAATAACACAAAAACTGATCGTATATATGTTTAAGACTTCATAATAATACACCTATTTTAAGATCACTTTAGTTTTACTCTCCTTACTAATTCGACGTTTTTTTATTTATAAATGAGATATTATAAGAAATTAAACCTATTTTTATTTAATGAAATCATTCTAATTTTAAACAACAGACAATTGTTTTGAAGTTTTACGTCCTTTTGTAATAAGTAGGGAAGTGTGAATTTAACTTTTTTTGCTGAATATGGCTTACCTCCACACAGTTTAATTTCACGATGAAAAGGGTTGAAAATTTGACATATTTTCGATGACGATTAACCGGAGATAAATTTATTAAAAATGTTTCTTTTCAAATTTGTTGATTTAAACTTGATTTTATATGTTCTCAGTTAATTTAAAAATAAAATAAATGAAACGTTTTACACCCAAGAGCAGGTAAACAAAATTTAACCTAACGGTATAAGAATAAGCAAATTTTGCCACAACACAGCAGCACCATCAAGCCGATATATTATGTATAGAATGCACGGCATGCCGTACCTGACTGCCTTTCGGGAGGACTGACTAGCTTTCGAGCTGATGACTGCCACACTGAGTAAAATATCAGAGTGGTGACTGACTGACCGGGCGCAGATAAATGTATATATATATATATATATACATATATATATATATATATATGTGTGTGTGTGTGTGTGTGTGTGTGTGTGTGTGTGTGTGTGTGTGTGTGTTTGTGTTTGTGTGTTTGTGTTTGTGTGTAATAGAGGAATTATGAATAGCTGTATAAAACACGTTTCCCAATCTTCTACTGTAATTCATATATATGAAGAGGTGCCAAAACGTAAGCAAAAAGTAAGTTGCTTACACTTTGTAAGCAAAAGTACTTTGATATTAAACTTGTAATTCTGAGGCCATTTAAATGAAATATGACTGTGCTAATTGTGGTTTCTACAGCACAGAGATTAAAATAATAATATTGTATCCAAATGTTGGTTACTTGGTAATACTGATATAACATATAACAATTGTCAAATTTTGAAATTACTTTAAAAAAAATAAAAATAAAAAACTTGTTTGTTTTTTTTTGTCTATTTTGCAATAAATGTAAATAAAAAAAATATGGTGTATTAATATTGTGTATTAATCATGAATTTATATCTTATCACTGGTTCAACTGCTTACCTGTAACAATTATTACGAAGATGGATAACGTAAGAGTTGACACAGGCGATTTTGAGCTTGTAGTAAAAACCAATGAGCCACCTCTTTGTTTTTCTTCCTCAATTTATGTGGTGACACATCTGGTCGAATGTGTCCACTTCTCCTTTTGCTCGATTGTAGTCCCTTATGATTGAAGGTTGATAACTATTTTTGCCGATATTACTCTCTAAATGTGCAGATGAATCTTGCAGTATCATTTTATTATGTTTAATCTTATATGACAATGCAGTCAACTTTTGATGGTAAAGAAAGAAACGTGAGTTTACCTTCCTGTCTTTACATTTTAAATTACTGTAAAGTCTTCAGGAAATTACTTTATCTTTTTCCTTATAGTCCCTATCATATTAGACGATCTTCTTTTAGTATTGAGTTTGTGACCATCGCCAGCTTTTTAACAGCCGAAAACCCAGGTTTTGGATCTGGAAGAGTTCTCCACTGGCTGGAGACTGCATTTACGTTGGTCAAAATTGTCTGGATGAACCGAATGACGCGATCTCAGGCCATTTAATGAAATTACACGCAAGTTGGTTAAAAATTATTATTTTTATTAATTAAAAAAAAAATTCTATAATTTTCTTTACAACTATAATTTAAATATTCCTACGTTCCCCCTTTTTCGAAAAGACATGATTAATAATAATTTTGTACAGCGGGAATGCCAAGAGCACGCCCCCCCCCGATTTTGCTCTAGAAGTGGTGGACTGACTAACTCAAGCCGTGTCACCCCCCCCCCCCATCCGTTACCCCCACCCTTGGTGATCTCGCGCTGATATGACAAAATCTGTCTTGTTAAATTAATATTTAAACTCCTTGTATTTATTATTGATAATGAGGTCATTGGTTGGCTGGGGCACAAGTTAAAGAAAATCTTGTAAACCAATTATTTGCGATTGTGATATTCAGTTTTGAATTTTTAATGTGTTTAGTTAAAATTTTCACAAAGAAGTATGCAGATGGGGTATCACTAGGAAATGTACCTTTATCCAAATACGGGGTAGCATCTAACATATATTTCGTTGAGTTGTCCTAATGATTACAAGTTTAATGCAGTATTGATCAGGTTTAGATGGGATGTATATCTGAAATGGACATTGTCCCCCGAAGGCAACTAGCTGCTCATCAATTGTAACATAGATTCCAGGTTTATAATTTGTACGGCATCTATTTATAAACAACTCTTTTAGTTCAGATATTTTAGCTAAGTTGGTAAAATTCTACAGCTCTTCTCTAGTACGTTTGTCGTCAAATCGCAAACAATTAACCAAAGCGCAAAACCGGTGTCCAATCGTGGAGCAGACAAAGCGTGAACCGCAGTATAATGTTGTTGAAAATGGTCTCAATCGTTAAATGGTTAGATTGAAGAGCCGCATTTAAAAAATAATAATTAGACTAATTTACGATCAAGCTCCTCAAGAGTAACGTCTAAAAAGGTTGATTTGTTGAAGAATATTTTACACTATACGCTGCAATATCTTCGATTGTACGGATTAGGATTACGTTCCAAATATCGTCTGAAAAACCAAGGTTTAATATCACTCATACAGTGGGCTTTCAGTCCAGATTTAATATATACAACTTTTCGACTAGGAGTTCTGAAAGCGTCATGAACCGTAGTCACAGTAAAAATAATTATGATACCTTGTAGGCTTTGTTATGTTTTAAATAGCTTTTCGTTCTGGCTATCATTAGATCGTACTTTATAATAATTATCACACTACTCAATCTCAGCAATATTATTACATTTACTACGACAGACGCTTACCTAACAAACGCCAGACGCCAGACAGATTTTATTCCTAAAATCACGTCTTAAGATCTTAAAGCGGATACATCCGTATACTAACATGTGATAAGTTAAAATTACCAAAAAGTCATTATAAAATTATTGAAAAGACACAAATCTTTTAAAATTGTAAATAACACACCCCAATTCAGAGAAACATATTTTCTAAAAGAAACGACAGAACAATTACGAAATGCCTTCTTTTTCTATTTCACTGAATACAAATAAATAAAATGAACAGCAGTGGAATAAATATTATTGTTAGTAGATTGTAAGAAGAAACGCAAGATTACTTGTCAGTGGAACTGACAAAGCTGCAAATGTTTGTTTTTAATTAAAAATTTAATTAAATAAAAGGCTAGTAATTCTTGAGTTACACACTTGAATTGTAATTTAAGTTCCTTTGTGGCTATGTAAAATTTGTTTTTCTTTTCTTGAGTTATAAAGGTTTAAGAGGTAAATTCTAAGAAGTAATTTTATTCAGAGATGTATTCAGATATATTAAGGAGGATATACAAAATTATACCATTTACAAGTTAGATAGATATAATGCTGTTAAAACACCATTTTTTTAATGCAAGAAGCACATATCAAATGTGTTCTTTGTTTCAGTATGAAAAATATGTACTTTTAAAAACTTTTATAGCCACATCGTTTAATATTTTAATGAGGTAATAATAATTTTTACCTCAATTTATTGTATTAAATTTTATAAAATGTGTTTATACATTTATAAATTGAATTAAAATATCAATATCGTATTCAAAAATTGATATATTCTTACACTTAATCTGTTTCAAAATTAACTATAACAAATTAAGATTAACACCTATATAGATTGTTTAAATTAATAATATTATATAATACTTTTGTTAAGCCAAATACGTGATTATTTGTAACATTTATATATTTTATAGTTAAACCTTAAATAAAACATTGCAGGATATGACCACGTTTCGACGTAAATTATGTCATAGGATTACGTGTAGTATAAACGAGTATTATATAGTATAACAAAACGATACACAATCTTGAATTGAAAATATTTTTTTTTAAATAATAAACAAAAGTTTATGTTACAAGTTTAATTATCCTGTTTATTGTTGCGTCCATTTAAATGTGCCCTCACCAAATAATCTCCAAAGTAACTAAGTTTACTCAAATTGTCATATCATAATTTCATAATTGGAGAATTATGCATTGCTGAACGAAGTATAATGAATTACTTAACAGCATCTAATCTCAAGGTAATGCTTTTAAAACAGACATCCTTTTTTGCGACAAAATATATTATTTCTAAAATTCATCAAAACGAAAAAAATTTCTAGAATATATTGAAGGTCCACTTTTATAAATTTTTAGTCCAATAGTTTTATGGAAACAAAATGCTCTGGATTCACAATAATATATTCCCAAAATAAACCAGTTTAAATTTTATACCATATTTTAATTCTAAATGAGATATACAACAAGTTACGGGGGTTTGATTGATTGCATATATATATATATATATATATATATATATATATATATATATATATATATATATATATATATATATATATATATATATATATTATCTCGCTAATATCATTTAACGCAAAATAAAGATTCATATTTATTACTATATCCACTAGATTTAAATCTTTTCTTATAAAAGTAATTAAAGAGGGACATCCGCCGCTCGTTCGAAACAAGAGGAGCACACTTTTAAGTAAACACAACGATGCTCCAAATAAAGATTTTATGTTATTCTGCGTATTAGGAATAATCTTAAACTATTATTATATAAATGTAATGAAGACGAAATGAAATGTAATTATCATCAAAATCTTAACCTTGATTATAGATTTGTAAAGTTTTACAGGATAAAGTTTAAAGTAAATAAACAATTTGAGACTGGTTTCCACCTCCGTGTCTCATGCCTCATGCAACAGACAACCAGAGACATAGAGAGAATGGCTCAATATTTGGTACATTTATGAGCGCACTATTGACTACACAAAAGGTATTTATCAAAATATTAACAGCGGATTATCACGTTCATTTTGGAATAAAATATCACAAAAAATAATTGGGTTTTTAACATAAAATGCTGTATGATAACAATTTTTAGTATAATTACAATAACTTTATTTAAAAAATAATGTATTGTATATATTAGATTATATAACTGTTTTCATTTATAAATCATAGCAAAATCATCAAAGAGTCTAAACATATCCTAATTTATATCTACACACATTAACATAGTGGATTTCGTGACGTTTCTCCCTTTTGCTTAATTACATTTTATAAGTATTTTGTTATTGTTGCTATTGTTTACTCATTTGTGGCAACTCGTACTTAATTGCGGCGATAATAATTTTAAAATGATAAAGTTAGAACCACGTCCAAGTTGTTTTTAAGTTTTAACTTAATTATTTGTTGCAAATAATTTCAACTAATATTCTTCAGTTTAAACGGTGTGTTAATCTAATAGTTACTTTATTTAGAATAACTCTAATTGTCAAAAATTACTGGAAATTAAATGTATTTTTATTAGAAAAATGTATTTTAACTTTCATAAGTTATATGCTGATTATGGCAATAACGTATCTAAAGCATTTTGTTCAAATTATAAATATTATTAATTCTTGTAATTGGGAAAACAAATATTTCAATTTATCTAACTGTGCGAGAGGAATGATCTTAGGTGTAAAAATTCAGGATTGTAAAAGGAAATCAATACGTTTTATTTAAAACTTTGTAACTAACTTAGGTTGAAAAGTAAGAATGGAGTTAAAAGCACAAAGCGTTGTCCCCCATTAACACGTCAGAATGTGTTTGTTTACTGAATTGGGGACTCAGACACAATGGAGACTTTGTTAAGTGGTTGTGACGTTACATCGTATTCCTAATTGTCTACGTAAAGTTACCTTTTCCCTATAAAACTATTGTCTTAATTTTTTCTCCAAAGTAATGCGTTTTCTGAATCGGAACTAGCACAATTAATACAACAAAACTTAACTTCGGCCCATATGTTTATAACTGAATTTTTCAATATACAGTAAGTTCAAATTATATAAAATATTATGTTATAAAGTGTTACATATACAATAAAATAACACAAATTATAAAAAAAAAAAAAAACTATACTTGAGAGGAAAAAAGAACAGAAGGTTAACATATTACATATTAGGTCTTACCTTCTGACATATAAATATTTTTGGAGATCAGAAAGTTAAATCTAATATGTTTGAAACACTTAAAAATTACTACTGAAAACTTCTGTTTTTTTTTCTCTCTCAAGTATAGTTTTTTTTTTCTTTTAAAGATATAACTAATATATCGCTGCTCTTAGGTTGATCTGATGTAAATTCAGTAGCAGTTTTTTTCCTCAGGATTGGCGTCGAACCAATAAACCTACCAATCAGCGTTGATTGGCAAATGTAGTTCAACGTCGTTCCTATTCCGTGAGAGTTGAGTTTCTGAGATTCACGTAAGACTACATAAAACTTACTCTTTCTTTGTCTTTTCGAAGAAAGTCTTCGGCCAAATATTATTTAAATGCGTTCCTTAGACCAATGAATTTTCGTTATAATTAAAAAAAAAAATAAAAAAAAAAACAGAAATGTAGTTGAAAAGAACCATTAACTGGTTCAGAATTTGTAATGTATAGGATTGTGTCATTGCATTTTACCATATTTTGTTATTGGTAATAAAACCGCCCTGTATTAATGATTCCTTAAAAGTAGGATAAGCAATTCCGTTATTAGTTTTTAAATCTTCAAAACTTGTTGCAACAGTTACATGACAATTTATTCTTTAGCAATGCTTATCTTCAGCACGTTGTTTAACATAATAAGTTCTACCAATGACATTATCACCTTCTCTTTGTTGCTGTTTCCCCTTCTTTAGTCATCTAAAACAAACAAAGAGTTCTGGGAAGTATTTATAAAGGATAAAATAAAGTTTCTTACCTCGTTTCCGTCAAGTGACCTCTTTTTTTTTTTTTTTTATAGTTACTCGTTTTATCCCATCTTCAGACACAACATAAATATAATTATATCAACCGAGGTGGTCAAACACTAAAATTATTTACACAAAACACACATATGACATTAAATAGACGTTTAGGTGTACAACTTCTGGCTACCGGACGTCAACTGACAGACTGTTATCTCGCGCACTCGGAACCTGTTCTTACCGCGGGCTTTTTGAATTCTTATCGCCGTGTCGTACAAAGTATTTGAGTCGAAATTTAGTTGGTCTTTCCATAATCGATATTTGCCATTTATATCTCGATTTGAACGCCTAATAACTCTCATACTCCTCGACTGCATTCATATATCTAACTTTAGAACATATTTTAATTGGTTTCAGGTTATTAAGAAAATATATGTTATACAACCAACTCATTTTAATAGATAAATAGATAATTCATTTTTTACGAAATATTTTACTATTTTTGAGAATAGTAGGTATATATTGTTTTTCGATAAAAATGGTCAATATTGTGAGTTGGTCGTAATTGAACATAATAAGGAATATTTTATCATTTTCCTTTCTGATTATTTAAATAATACGTTCATATGCTTGACGTAGCTTCAAAGAGCCCAATGTTACAACTTAATAGTCAGATTTTATCGATCTAAATCCGATAAATGTCAACCTAAAAAGTAAATTATTATTAGCTATTTTAATAAAAGAATTTTGGTTGAAAAAAAGGAAAAAAAGAAGTTTTTAAGCAAACGAATAATATAAGCTGCATGTATAAGATCATTCGGGTTTTAGTAATAATAAGAACAAAACAATTGGCTTTGAACTAGGTAGTTAAAAATGTGTGTTACACATTAAATTTGAGTTATGAAAAGACAGAATATATCATTTGGTTAATAAAGGTGATATTAAAATCTAAGTATATTGGATTTTGCCTTGTTATTACAGTAGTTTTTGAGAGGAAATATTATAAAAAGAAAAAAAAATGAACACTAACAGCTTGTTTCTATAACCTACATTTACGGAATTTTTAACAAACTGTAATATGGAAAGTTATTAACACTAAAGACAGTTGCAAATAAATAATCAACAATAAATTTGTATATAAAATAAGCCAATTAGATCAAGTTTAAGGAATTTTTTCTATTTTTACACACACACACACACACACACACACACACACACACACACACACACACACACACACACACACACACACACACACACACACACACACACACACACACACACACACACATTTTATGAATGTAAATGTACTTTAAAAATAAACAATCTATTTTCAATTGAAGTACTCTACAATGTAAATTACTTTAAATTAACAATTTTCTATCCATTTATATAAATAATTCATTTAGAAATGTATTCATGATAAAAAGGAAATTCTTTTTTTTTTAAACATTGTATCATTAATGCATGAGAAATAGTGCATTCATTACAACTGAGTGTAGGACTCGGTTATTCTTAGATGGCAGGGTTAGATGGTTATACTTGTACCTAGACTTTCTTTTATTCAGAAGGTTTTTCTCTTGAATTTAAACCAACCATTCAATTTGATTAATGACTTGTAATTTAGATCAATGAATAATACTTGTTTTCATTGTAATCTACACCTTCTTACACAATATTTAATATTCAAATCACGCAATAAGAATGATGGTCTTGTTACCAGGCGACTAAGAATTAAAGATTATTGGAACCTACTGGTAAACATGTTTAAAAAAAAAAGAAAACAAATTTCATTAACAAGTGCTAAAATCTATTTAGCTTAAATTTTTTGAATTAAATTTGACCATTTACAAAAATAATTAAATATAACAAACATTTCATGGATCTTGATCTTTTTTAAAAAAAAGTTACAAAAGTTAGATTTCAGATTAATATGAATTTATATAAAGAATTTAAATATTAGATATAAAAAAAAGGTCAAAATTATATATTACAGTTAACAAGATTTTGTATTATCAAATGCTTAGTTTACTACCATTTATATATATACAGATACATGTTAAAACTAGGTTGATCAACATACAATTTTTCTATTCTGAGAAGAAAAGACAAATTTATGATATATAAAAGAAATTAATTTAGTTTTAGGCTATTGACGTCAATATATTTTAATTTTGAAAAATTACCCCTTTGGGGTCGTGTAGGCCGAAATATTTTGCATGCAGTCTCATCCAAATCTATTTTGATTTTAAATTAGTACACATTATTTTACAGATAAAAAAAATAATAAAATGCTGAAATGAAGACACATTATTATACAGAGTTTTGTTATAATAAAAGAACAATAATATCCGTCTAAGTGACTTTTTTAATAATAAAGTAGTTACTTACTTTATAATCATATTACGCGTTTCGGAACTCGTTCCATCTTCAGAAAATCGCTCTGCTGAGGTTGTTAAAACATTAAAATAAATTATTACACAACACATATATCGCAATACATATACACGCGCACATTAACACAGAAAATATCAACGCGTGTGCACACCATCGAATACGTTTAATACACGTGTATTAAACGTGTATTAAACGTATTCGATGGTGTGCACACGCGTTGATATTTTCTGTGTTAATGTGCGCGTGTATGTGTATATGTATTGCGATATATGTGTTGTGTAATAATTTATTTTAATGTTTTAACGACCTCAGCAGAGCGATTTTCTGAAGATGGAACGAGTTCCGAAACGCGTCATATGATTATAAAGTAAGTAACTACTTTATTATTAAAAAAAGTCACTTAGACGGACATTATTGTTCTTTTATTATATAAAAAAGAGTGACTTGGATACAAACACAATGAGTTTTAAAAAGAGTTTTGTTTCTTGAACAAAATTTGTTATTCTTTATGAAAGAATAATTCACAACCAAAGTTTCTTTAATTGACAACTGTCATTTTGAAAAGTTTATATTCCCTTATATATGTATGTATATATATATATATATATATATATATGATGATCTGGTGCACTTAGAAAATGTTGAGAGTGAGTTTGAACCTGTCTCCAATTGCAATCTCGGACCAGCTTTCGCTGTGCAAAAAGCAAGTTAAAAAGAGATTTAGACAAACTCATACAGGTTGTTCGACAAGTCTTTGTAATGAAAAATGATTTTTAATGTAATTAAAATGAAAAGGAAATATTATCAGAATTACAAAAATGTCCAAAAAAGATTATAAATAAGTTTTTCTTATATTATTAAAGAATCTAATGTATCTCGATCTTTGTTTGAGATAAAGAATTGTAATAACTGCTAGGAAATTTTAAAACAAAAGATTTTAATTAAGGAAAAGTTTGACTAGTTAATTCTTTGATTTTATGACTATTTAAATTGATAATTTGATTTTGTAAATTGTTTTTTAAATGAAAGAAGGTTATTCTACTTTTACAAAACATTAGCCTTCAATAAAATTACTGAACAATAAAAAGAAAATAATCCTAGTTAAATTATTTCTGAACAAAATATATATCAGTAATTAAAACTTAAAAATATTAACAGAGTTATATCTAGGATGGTCAAATTTTAAATTTCAGATACCTGGAATTTGTTGTAAAGAAAGCTTAGAAGCTTGACATGTGCATGAAGGTCATTGTAAGACGTTAACACAAAAAACTCACTAAAAAAAAAACTTAGTAGTATTGATGTTGTGTAACTGTAACACATGATTACTGATTTATAAAAAAAAAAAATACGGCGTAATTACTTTCATGATTGACTTTTCTACTTTTTGAAATTACATCTTGTAAAGAAGAACTGGTCAGTATTGAAGTTTGAAGACGACTTATCTTGCTTGCCCTTGCCAGAGGCTAAGGTACACCGAACATCCGATGTTTAATTTTGATATCGCTCGCCAGGTATGAGCACACGGTAGGTAGCATGATCCGGAGGCAATATCCGAATTAGAATGTTGGTTTACTTAATGTCGATGAGGACGATGCATATTATATTTATGTCTGAAGGACGTTACAGTCTAAAAATATTTCATGTCACATTCCATACCTTACTTGGTTCCCTTCGAGTCAGCTTGTAAAGCATATTGAGACAAGCGAGAGAAGTAAGCTATCTCTTTTGTTAATACGTAGTAACACTGAGAACTCAGGCCAAACTCCCTATGGGTTTAAGTGTGTTCGGCCTCACTAGGTCCATTGCTCAGTGAAAAAAGCTATAATTCAAGGTCAGCAAAAAAATTACCCATTAGTAAAAGTGAATGCATTCAAATTGTGGCCTAAAGCCACTAAATACAACTTAAAATTAATTTCTATAGTTTATGTGAATTATACATTACCTCAAGAACGATTTTAGTATGTTTGACTCATGTATGTTAAGTTTTATGGGGGTTGGGTGATATATGAAATTTTCACCCAACAAATCACTTTTCGGGACAAATCGCTTGTAAATATTGTGTGAACATTAGGAAGGGATGAAAAGTGAATGTCACGAATCATCCCAGGAATGGTGAACTGGAGGAAAAGGAATTTTCCAATTTGGTGCAGGGTAAATGTTCCTCGGAAGTATAGTCAAAATCGATCAAGCGGTATGTGAAAATAGTTGTCAACGCAATACGTATGGCAATTTGTATGTAACAGTGAAATTTTTGTGAAATCTCATTTATGTAATAATGAATTTTAGGATGGTAAGTCAGATTTTCACATTGGTTTGTACATAATTGGTCTTGAAATTAAAAATAAAACATTTTTTTTTCGGCCCCAAACTCAAGGATAGCCATGTTTATAAAGAAAATATTTCAAATTCCATACAAATATTTTGGTCTAAGATTAATAAGAATACTACAATATCAATACAATCGACTTCCGTTCTCTGTAGACATACAACTGAACGTTTTACAGGGAATATAGAATAAGTTACAAGACCGTTTTAAAAAGATTATAATTTTTTTAAAGTTAGCTCAACTAAAGAAGTTTTATAAGTATTAAGTAAAATATCAATATGAAGTCATATGCGATTTTACACTATAAAAATCGGTAGAATGCTAGAAAGTGTTTGTTTTACTGTGGTAATTATAATAGTGACATAATAAAGAGTTTTGAAATCATAAGGTATTCTTCACGGTTATACAAAACTTTTAAAAATCTGTTTATTGAAACGGTTAACAATTAGTCGATATAAATTGATAAAGAAATGTTTGCCTAAATACTTACTTATTTAATGTTTAATTGATATATTACTTTCTTGAAAGTAATTGAACATACTAACAAACTAAATAGATGCCGTGTTTCCTTTATTTTATTCCTTATGTTTTAATTGAGATTAACATATGACTGAATCTTACATAGTTAAATTGTTTTAATTTTAGTTTTGAAAGATACAATTTTTATACCATTGTTATTTACTTATATTTATATTATAGTAAAATCTGGATAAAAGTATAAAAGTTGTTTATAATAATTTGGTAGTTTTATTTTTAAATTAATTATTACAAACATGATTTTTCTGAATATATTTTTAATGATATAGACATTAACAATGTTTTATTCCTTAATTTGAATAATACATTGTAATAATATAATATTCCAACATTATTTCTAAGAAAACACAATTATTGAGGTAGCTACTTGATATTTCTTTAATATTTTTTTCCATTATAATAATTATTTTTGAGAAAACTAATCCACCAACTTATACACGCCGAGTCATGTTGACCAAGCTATTATGGTAGATAAATTTCTTCAGTTAATAAACGGTTTGTAATACAAATTTGTGTACATGTAATAAAATAGTAATACTTTTTAACAATTTGAATCTAAATTTTTATATTTCTGGGTATTTAAATACTTTTTATGTAAAAAATGGTTTAATAAAATGCAACTATGAGTTTATTAACTTTAAAATGAAATATCAGCTGACGAGGAACATTTCATAAGGGAATAATTTTAAGATGCAATGAAGATATAATATAAGAGAATTAGTTTGACTAGGAATTAGAAGCGAAGGATTTTTATCATGTATGAAATTATTTTGTGTGCCAATAAATCATAATTCAGTTGCTTAATTGTTTTAATTTACCTATATTATTATTGATATTGGTCCTATATAAACATCCATTTTATTGGTTGCTATAATTAATCATAGCAACCAACAATTAATATTTCAAAATAGTTACCAAATTTAGACGTATAATTTACAATGGTTGAAAAAGAGCTCATGCAGTTTCCCTAAATCTATTTTAACTTCAGCTACATTATAACATTAATTAAATACCTAAAACTATAAAAGGTCGTGACGGTTGTCAATTTAACAAAATATTATTATATAAAACTAATCGATGTTTTATTTTAGTCAGAGTCATATTGTGTATCAAAAATGTCAGACCTGTGAGTTTGTTAATAAACCTGTTTGTTAATCATAACCTGTGTTACAATCAATATGGATAGACAGGCCAATCTAAAACAAAACTTGTGATGGTTAATCTTGTTTTCTGTACCCACTTCTAGGTTTCTATATCGGATTAAAAATAAATTAAAATTTTATTTTGTTATATTTAACATTTATTATTTTTATGGTGATAACGTCTTATATGAAATAAATAACATATACCCCCAAGAAAATTGCCAAAAACTGGTAACAGTTTAATCTTTGATTTGTAAAAATCAATTAAAAAAATAAATTCGTTTATTATAAACTATTGCATTAAACTGCACATTTAAAAATACAAGTGTCTCCTGTGTTATGCTAAAAGGTAAATGCGATTTTGAGTTTCATTTGTCAGCCTCAAGTCAATTACACTAGCGGATATAATGTGGTATATCATCTTTTTTTGTTCATATCAAATTTGGAACTAGGTAAATGAAATTACTGCTAGTGTGATATTGTATCATACTAAAAGGAATAATAATTTTTTTATTTATAGGTGTAAAAAATATGGAACAGAAAATTTAAAGGATAAAGAAAATGAAAAAGTTAAAATTACTATAGTCAAGCTGATTGTAATACGTTGTACTAGAAACATGAGCGCGTGCAGGCAAACATTCACACTTACTAATTGCCATCTAACCCGAAGAGTTTGTCGCGAGCGTTTGTCCAAATGAGATTCTTTTGATAAAGGGTTTTGATACCATTTAAGTCCGTATTTTATGTCTGTCTACTACTGTGGTTCCCGAAATCAAACATAGATATAATAGAATAGAGACATTTAACAACAACAAATGTAAAGAAAACTACAGAATAAACTTACAGAAATACGCAATGACTTCTTTGTCTGAAGAGATGCGACCATTTTACCTACTGTTTTTTTTCAAAGGACCGCTAGTAAATTCAACGTAAACAGGGTAGCACACTAAGAGACCAGGTGTTTGTATAGTTGTTAACCATTAACATACTTCATAAATAATATGCTGGTGTTACAAAGTTAACGCTAAGTCAATGTGAAACATTGACATTTAACAAAACTCAAATGCATCACATGAAACAATTAAATTATAAACGATATTGAGATTTTCTACTTTAAATGTATATAAAAAACAAGTTTGTTAGGACTAGAATTCATTATAAGAAACCAAAAATAAACATTAGGTGCTATTCGAATAAATGTATTTCTACACGTAGAGTTTACAAAGGAGGGCATCTTTCAGAACCGTGCAATAACCATAATCTATAATAAACGTTTTACGGCATAGAGAGAAAATGAGTTATTAATTCGACTTTACTTCCTCTTCTCTGATCTGTCGTTTCGTTGATTTTACAGTTATTCTTTTACATTTATAAATAAAAATATCTCTTTTATAGATAAATCTGTAAATAACTTAGCCACTTGTTAAAACTTTATTTTTTGATCGAATTTTTTAGCAAATAAACTTTAGGATTATTATTTCGGTCAAGTATTTCGAGCTTTTTGTCTATTTAAACAACTTCTTTAACGTAAGTGCTGCACCATTCTCTAAAATATCTGAGAATAAATAAATCTTTTAAAGTACATTTGTAAAATTGGCAAGTAAATTTATTTCACACTATCTGTTCGATATTGCGGTTGGTTTGACAACTGTGGTAAAAGCGGATGGTTCAGTAATTTAATTTAAATTGGGAAGAAGACTGAATTGAAAAATGCATGAATAGGTTAATTGACATTTTGAAATTTTTAATAACTAATAAAATGGTTTTGATTAATTTGCTGTCATGTTTAGTTAAACCTAATGTCACAGTACCTTGTAGAGGCGGCGTTCCTTTCTTCGTAATGTCCTGGCGTTAAGACTGCCCGTGTGCACACGCGAGAACAGCTGCTCTAAACGCACAAAACTAAGTACAATTTAAATCATAAAAACAAACAAAAAAAAAACACTTGAGTTCTTCTTATTAACTAAACATGACAATTGTTTCTGAGTCATAAATAATTGAACTGTGTCGAAATGCGTATAAAATAAAAAAACTAAAAATGCGGAATTGTATGCGGATGAAGAAGTACCGTTAAGCTACCTGTTTGAGGTTGAAACTTGGACTGCTGATATGAGACAAAGGATACCCCAAATCAGCTGGAGATCTCAGACTTCCGGTTGAAACGGTATAATCTTGAAACTGAACTTTAAACTGTAGATATACTGAACACTATCAATGCATACAACATTTATTATTTCCTAATTTTGGAAAGTATACTAAGTAGAATCTGATTAATAGAAATATATATTTCTAAATTAATAATTAAATAAAAGACATGTTGTATTTCCACAATATTAAAAAAGTAAACGGCTCCTTAAAAAATATTGCGGAAGTACAAACTGCCTTTTATTTAATTATGGATAATGGAATTCCACCAAGTACCTTTGGTCGGTAGTATGTGTTATTTATAAATATTTAATTCAACTCACTTTATTACCTACATGCTTAAATTTTTGTATGCTTTTATTTGAAGGGTAATAAAAAATAAATAACAGGTTTTTATTAATCAACGATATCTAACAGCATTAAAAAAAAACATTGGTGCCATATATATATATATATATATATATATATATATATATATATATATATATATATATATATATATATATATATATATATATATATATATATATATATGTATATACAGGGTGATTCACGAAGTTATCCCCACACTCATACAGCTCATTCTACTAGTAAAAATAATGAAAAAAGTACATATAAACATAGATCCGGAAATGCTTCGTAAGCGAGTTACGGCTAGCGAAAGATTTCGCCCAAAATTTAGTACCTTGGGTGGAATGAAGACTTCCTTAAACTCTGGGAAGCCAAATGAAGGGCCAAATTCAGAGATTTCGTATAGTTTTTGAGCTGAAAAATCGAATAAAACTGGTCCTAAAACTGTACCTCCCTTAGTTTTTAAGATATCCTCTGTAAAACACCCGAAATAGGGGTTGAGAAACACTTTTTTTTACGTTTGACCTACAATAACGTCGTTAATAGGTAATAAATACATAAAAAAATGTTTCATAATAATGAAATAAATAAATAAATTTTAAAACAGTATTAACTGTTAAAATTTGTAAATAACAATACCATTTTTAATAAAAATAAGTATTAACTATTTATTAATGGTGTGGAGGACACTTAATAAGAACAACTTTTATCCATTTCATCAACAAATGGTTCAGCACCTACATCCAGGGGATGATCCGCTTCGCTTGCAGTTTTGCAACTTTTTGAATAGGAATCAACAACTCTACAAGCGTATTTTGTTTACGGATGAGGCGCAATTTACTCGAGATGGTGTCAACAACTCGCACAATGAACACTCATGGGCAGACGAAATTCCTCATGACGTAGTGGAACGGAACTTTCAATACCGATTTAGCGTCATTGTCTGGTGTGGCCTCTTGTACAATCGGCTGATTGGACCATTCATATTACCTGGACGCCTAAATGCTGAATTCTATCTGCATTTCTTTCAAGAAGAGTTGCCGCAGCTGCTAGAGGATGTTCCTTTACATCATAGACGACATTTGTACTTCCAGCATGATGGAGCACCTCCTCACTTTTCACGTGCCGTGTCCACTCACTTAAATCAACAATTTCCTGGACAATGGATTGGTCGTGGAGGGCCTCACTCTTGGACACCAAAATCACCAGATCTATCTCCATTAGATTATTGCCTCTGGGGATGGATGAAAGATAATGTCTACAAAAAAAAGTTAATTCTCGTGAAGAATTAGTTGCCCGTATTATGGATACAGCTGAGCAGATAAAGAGAAGTCCTGAAAAATTAAGAAATGCAAAAAAAGCTGTACACAAACGAGCTTCGAGATGTATTGATAATGACGGCCTCATTTTTGAACATGTGTTATAAAAAGGTGGGTACAGTTGGCCCAACCCAATTTATTTTTCTTAAAATTAGTAATGTATTATCTAAATAAAATTGGATTTTTCGAAGTTATTTCTGTTGTATCTTTAACTTTACTTACATCAATTTTCTCAGAACTAAATTTTCTACAATTTATGTTTAAATTTTTTGTGTATTTATTACCTATTTAACGACGTTATTGTAGGTCAAACGTAAAAAATAGCCGCTATTTTGAGACGGTTAAAGATGTTTTATTCATATTTTGCACAAAGATAGCGGCCAATAATATGAACATTTTTGAACAATCTCAACGCAGTAACTTAAACCGTTAAGGAGTTATGAATTATTTTCTAAAAAACACATACAGACAGACAGACGCTAAACGAAACGAGATAGGACATATGTGTATATGAACTTTTTCATTATTTTTACTAGTAGAATGAGCTGTATAAGTGTGGGGATAACTTCGTGAATCATCCTGTATATATAATATATATATATATATATATATATATATAATAAATGAATAATTAAGAGTAATTTTTGTTTTTTTTTTTGTTATTTTTTAAATGGTTAATCGTGGTCATAATCTGTACACAATAATAATGTATAGATTAAGAACCACATAGACCTGCAAATAATAAACGAGTGTTTAAGATACAGATAACAAAATAAAGACAAATAGTGTATGTTAATTTATTTATTATTTATTTCACTGTTATGATTTTATTGAGAATAAAATCAAGAATTCATGGAAATGTGTTTTAATCTTCTGAATCATTGGTTCTTTATATTTTTCTCTTTACAAAATGTTTAATTGTTGTATTCTTTACATATAGAAGTCAAAATGGCATATGCAATACCAAACTATTTGTAAAAACATATTTTAGAATTGTTGTAAGCAATTTAATCTAATAATGTTGAAACCAGAATAAAAAAGTAATGATAAAAAAGTAATGAGGGAAGGACAAATTACAAGAGCAGTTAAAAGTAATAGGAGTTGACAAGAGATATTTGTGTGAGGTGTGTGTCATCCCTATGTCCAAGATTGTAAATTTCAAACAGTCGCAATATGGAATTTATATATTTATAAAGTTTTAATACAAGATGGACCATTTGAATATATTTATTGACATTAAAGAATTTTCGTGAATACTCTAAGAGCTGTAATTTGCTACAACCTTTTTTTGTTCAAAAGTAAAATTAGAAAATCCAATTGCAAAATATTAATTGTTAAGTCATAAAAAATGTTGTTACATACAGAGAAAAACAATAAATATTACAATTATGTGACAATTATCTTGCATTGAAATAAAGACATATGTTTTTTTAAATTCCAGCACACAATTTTCTTATATATTGTTTTCAAAAATGAATCAAAATATTTCAAGTAAGTAAAAATTCTATCCTAAGGAACGTTTGTAGAAAAAACAAAGTTTCCACACTGAATGTACGTTCTCAAATTCACAACCCCTGACAAGATTTGAAAACTTCTAACAGATGAAAGATATAATTGGGCGAAGCAAAGTTGAATGCTATTATTAATTATGATGAATAATTCTTTAACCATTACTAACAAATGAGAGAAATTATTTGTATATAATATTTTATTGTTTTAGTGATTTCAAACACCTATGATTTCTCAAACATACGCAAATAGGCGAGAGAATCGGTTCCAGTCAAATAATATTATATTTGTTTGAATATTAATAAACAGGTCCAACACATTTAAGTAATAATATTAGTTAGCCATACTTATGTTAAATTTATGTGTCATTCGTTAAAACAAAATGTTTGTGTTATAAAGATAAAAATACAAAATTTAAAATAAAATAATAGTTTCAGGGATTAACAACACGATAGATATTTTGTAAAAGTATTTGTATCGTTTATTTGCTTGTTTTGGAAAATACTGTAAACACTAGATAATATTTTTTTTTAATGTTTATGCCTCTGTGGTTTTATTTATTAACCAATTTTTAGTGTTTATTTTCTGGGCGCAGTGTGTTAAAAATAACAATCAAACATAGTTTCATTTTCTTGATTTATTCTAAATACTTTTAAAAATGATTTCGTTTTTAAATAACTCTCTTATCTTCAAACAAGCTTACTACCCACAAAATTTCTTTAAATTTAAATATTTGTTTACACAATAAACCATATTTCTATTGAATAATTTATTTATCGGCTATACCGCTTCGAGCAGGAAATACTCACTTTTTTTAAAAGTACCATATATGTTTTTAAATTTATTAAAATTTTTTTTTTTTTTTTTGATTTTTTTTTTTTTTTTTTTTTTTATTTATTATTAATTACAACTAGGCAGAGCCTATCAAGCAATATACATTTAACATTAAATAACACTGTTAGCCGGAATATCACCCATTGATGCACTCCTCTCATGTGTAATCATGTGTAATTTTCACTAATCAAAGTTCAAAAGGCTTCGTTCTCTTCAGCCGGCGAATCTCCCCAGAGCAGTTTAGTAAACAATTCATTTCATAATTTTCGTGTTGTTGAAGTCTGTGTTTGTGCTTCTCTGCATACCTTCTGATTTCCTCTGCGACGGTATTCATCTTAAGATCACGATGCAGACTATCATTGCGGATGAACCATGGTGCATCAACAATACTCCGTAGAACCTTATTCTGAAAAGTTTGTATAATCTGAACATTTGTCTTCGCTGTGCAACCCCACAACTGTAACCCATAGGTCCACACTGGTTTCAATATTTGCCTATAGAGAAGCAGTTTGTTGTGTAGATCTAATTGTGATTTTCTCCCAAGTAACCAGTACATTTTCCTAAATTGCATATTCAATTCTACCTTCTTTTTTTTAACATGCTCCTTCCAGTGTAGCTTGGCATCTAGTGTCATTCCCAAGTATTTAGCAGTATTAGCCGGAATTACTAAATGGGAATTTATTTTAATAGGAATTGGATTTATTTTTCTAGTTGTAAAATTAACAAAGGTTGACTTAGATTCATTTAATTTTAATCTCCATTTCTTTATCCAGATACTAACTCTATCGATCGCTCTTTGCAGTTTTTGTGTTGCCTCTTCCACATTGCTACCGATCGCCAAGATTGCTGTGTCATCAGCAAAAGTCGCAGTAATTGTACCATTTTCTTGGGGAATATCGCTGGTGTACAAGAGATAGAGCAAAGGTCCAAGGACACTTCCTTGTGGTACCCCCGCTGAAATGCTTTTCAATTCTGAGTACTCCCCTTTGTGCTTAACTCTGAAACATCTTTCTGATAGGTAAGATTCCAGCATCTGACAAATCGACTCTGGAAGATCGCGCTGCAGTTTAAAAATTAATCCCTCGTGACAGACCTTGTCGAATGCTTTAGCAACATCTAAAAATATACTTGAGCAAATTTTGCGTTCCTCCAAGGATTTTTCTATTACATGTGTGATTCTGTGTACTTGATCTATAGTTGAGTGTTTATCTCTAAAGCCAAACTGGTGGTGAGGGATTAGTTGTTTTTCTTCAATGATTGGCTTAAGGCGTTTCTTCAGTAATTTTTCAAAAATCTTTGACATAGCTGGCAGCAAGGAGATTGGTCGGTATGATGATTTACCGTTAGGATCTTTTCCCGGTTTGGGTATCATAATCACTTCTGCAATCTTCCACTGTCTTGGAACATACCTTAGTCTAAACGTGGCGTTAATAAGGTGAATAAATTTGTTTAGTGCTTTATATGGCAATTCTTTCAACACCTCACTCGTGATAAGATCATATCCTGGAGCTTTTTTATCCTTGAGGTGTTTAATTTCATTTTTAAGTTCTTTAAATGATACTTTACGAATTTGAAATTCATCCTTGTTCTTGATTGTTGTTATATTTTCAACTGTCTGTCTAGTAAGTGGCTGGAAGGTTTCCTCTAGGTATTCAGCAAACAAATCTGCCTTTTCTTTATCACTTCTAGCCCATGTGTTATCATTTTTCCTGATTGGTGGAATTTGGATATTAGGCCTTTTAAGATATTTAGTGGCCTTCCATATCTTGAGTTCGCTCTCTTTATCATCTGAAAGGCTTTCAAGGTATCTAGCAATGGATTCATTTTTAATAGTTTGTAGTAAATTTGTGAGTTTCTGGCTAATACGATTTAGTTCAGTTTTATGATGAGGAACTCGAGTTTGCTGCCATTTTCTTCGCATTTTTCTTTTTTTACTAACCAATTCTAGCACTTCAAGTGGGTAAGTATTGCTATTATGGTATCGTTTAGTTACTTGAGGTGTATTGTTCCACGCTGCTTGCTGGATATTAACAACAAATAATTCAACTTCCTCCTCGAGCTCCATTGGTGTTTTAAGGGGAACATGCAGGTCAATATTATTTTCAAGTTCAACTCTGACACCTTCCCAGTTAGTCCTGTTATTAGTTAAACTGGGTGGTTCTTCTCTTTGTATTATGCTGTGACATAATGTTAAAATAATAGGAGAGTGATCAGAGCCCAAATCAAAACTTTCACTCACTTGGATATAGTTGTCAGATACGTCCTTCACCACAAAGAAGTCAATCAAATCCGGTACCTTTCTTGGATCTAATGGCCAATAAGTTGGTTTGCCAGTTGAAAAGAAGTCACATTTAACCTCCTTACTTGCTTCATATAACTCTCTACCTTTTGCATTAGTAAGTCGAGATCCCCAAAATGTGTTTTTCGCATTAAAATCCCCTCCAAGAATGAAGTTATCGCCCAGCATATCAAAAAGATTCATGTAGTCTGCCTTTTTTAGATTATGTCTTGGTGGACAATATATAGATGATACATTAAAGTACTTATTCTTCATGTGCACTTTAACAGTTGTAACTTGCATTATGTCAATTTTTATTTGAGTTTCCTCATAGTGCTTGATACTATGTTTTATAATTACTGCAGACCCTCCCCTTGCTTTATCTGCTGGATGTTCCACATGATATACGCAGTAGCCTTTTATTTTGAGATACGAATGTTTAGTGAAGTGTGTCTCTGAAATTAAACAGATGTCTATTCGTTCTCCAATCAGGAATGATTCCAGGTCCAGCTTATGCTGAAGAAGACCGTTAGAATTCCATGTTGCTATTCTTAAGGTGTTAATCATTTTCTCCTCTTTAACTCTATTTTACTTTGATTATTTGTCAGCTCTTCCAACTTATCAATTATTAACTTGTTTACATTATCTTGTTCATCTAGCCTGTCCAATATACCTTGAATAGCCTTATCTATACTTGTTTTCTCAGTGATCTCATTATGTACGATTTGTGCATAGGTTTTTGAACCAGGGTCTTGTGTATTACTAGTTACCGGTACTTCTAGTTTTTTAGTCACATTATTTGAATTTTGATCTGCAGCGTTAAACTTTCGCACTTGAGTTTTATCCCTTATCATAGCATTTCTTCTCTTTTGTAATTCTTTAGCCACCTCACACCCTCTATAGTTTGCAGGATGCGATCCATTACAGTTTACACATTTTGGAGTATTACTTCTATTCAATGTACAGGCTAATGTTATGTGTTTTCCAGCGCATTTAACACATCTTGGTTCCTTTTGACAGTACCTTTGTGTATGATTATATCCTTGACACTTTTTGCATTGTGGAATCAGAGTGTAATTTCTTCTCAATGGTTCTATTTTGACAAAAATATTTAGTATAGTTTTTATATTATATATGTTATTAACGACTTCCTTTTGGTCAAAGCTTAGCATGAACAACGGTAGACCTATTTTTCTTAATGTTATCTCACCTTGATCATTTTCTACTTTTTCTTTTTTAAGGATATTGACAGCATCAATTATCTTTAGACCTTTTTCTTGTAGATCCTTAACAATTTCATCTTGACTGCAAGATGAATGAAGACCTCTTGCCATAACTTTGATCGGTCTATCATTTTAATTTTCGTATGAATACCACTGTATGTTATTATCATTTAGTTTTTGGGCTAACGATCTATAGGATTCAGAGTCAGGTGTATTGACCTTCCAGATGTTGTTGTTCAAGGAAATAATTTTGATATCCTTAATCGTGACAGCATTTAACAGAGATTGTATAGTACTGTATTCTGTCACACCAACAATGTTGATCGGAGGAGGCTTTTGCTCTCTCGATTTTATTGTTGTTGTTTTTGCTAATTGTGGAGTTTCCGCGTTATTTTCAGATAATTCTTGAACCTCCGGTGAGAAATTGGCTTTCCTTTTTTTAACTGGTATTCTCTTTTTAATAATCCATTCAGTTTCTTTACTTAATTCTTCTTCGTCTGTGTGATATTCCTGGTCTTCACTACAAGCCCGATTGCCTTCTGCCAAACTATTTACGTTTGAATTCTGTGCCTTGCTAAGCTTCTCTTTATCATATCTAAACTCAGACAGTTCTTTTCTCATTTGATCATCAGAAAGCCTACCTTCATCCAGTGTATATCTAAGGTCCTCACTTTCTTTTCCTAGGTATTCATCATTTTTGTTTTTAAGCACAACATTTTTGGCCTTTTTAAGCTCCTTATTTTCAAGTCTTAGCTCTAAAACTTCTTTTCCTAGTACTTTAATACTAAGTTCAATCTCTTCCAGTCTCCGACGTAGATCTTCATTTTCCCTCATTAGATGTCTATTTCTTTCCTCTATGTTAAAGCTCCCACTCCTAATTGGGGATCTTGATATCGTTGAACTTCTTGCGAAAGGATCCTTATTAGGCAGTAGTTCATGAGGTAGTGTTGATGATAATAATTTGCAGTCGCTGGTTGACGGTCGATCAGAGCCTGCAGTACCACTCACGCTACCGACCGGAACTGGGGTATCCCTCCCCTGCTCCGTAAACTTCACTTTATCTTTCTCCATCTTCATATTAGTTATTTTCCTGCATTATTTACCCCGAGCAGAACTGGGTTGCCTCTTCCGCCTACTCCGCTGTACCGAAGAACTTCTTCTCCACCGCAGCAGCCGTTGAGGACTTCACCGTAACCCTGGCTAGGGGCCCTCACGAGGTACTACCATCCGGAGCCAGATGGACCAAGGTTTTTTAGAGAGGTGTTACTCCTCTATCACTCCTCCTTCCAACATCACTTAGTAATGTGGCCCCGGGCTTGTGACCGGCGTAGCGGAGTTTATTAAAAAATGCTTAAAATACACCGACAATATTAAACGTCAAACTAGATAATTTTTTTTATTACCTAATTTTGGGTAACAATAATAAAAATAAAAATAAATAAATAAAGGCTTGCAATGATTAATTATCAAGTAACATTAATAGGTAACATAATAGGTGCATACCCATTTTTTTGTTCTGTAAGATAGTTGAGATAGTGTTTAACCCATGTTGGGGTTAAAAGATGGCTGACAATAAATAGCAGACAAAAATATTTATTGTTTTTTCTCTCAGTGTTGGTGAATATAAATTTTATTGCCATAAGTGTAGGGTTTTATTCCTCAGTGAATTTCACCATAATACTAAAAATCTGCTTCCATTATTTTATTTTCGATCGGTAAATTATGAGATAGTAATCGATTCTTACGTTTCAATTCAGAAGTTAATAGGTAGTCTAACAGCTTCCATAAATTTAAGTGGACATTGTTCACTGACTTAAGTACCAAAATTAAAGGAATAATAATTATCACTATGTACTGATTAATTACACATTTAAATATTTAACGAATAGTGTAAACATTTTAATTGTACAAGTAGGCATTACAACACGCCATTTTAGATGATTTATAATCATCTATAATCGAAAACGAGTTTTATTTTAGTTATAGCTGTTAAAAATAACTAACTAAATAATGTAAATCCATATTTTACCCTTAAGTTCCAGCATTTCAACATGTACAATGTGATAGAAATCCGTCATTAAAAACTTGAATATGCCAAATATCTGAAATGCATTTCGTATTTCTGTTTTATGAAACAATCTCGCTGAAAGCTATCTTGATAAATTTTATGAAAACAACGGAAAATCTCTTCTTTAGTGAAAACAAATTTCACTCAAAAATATTCATAATTGTTATATGTATACTTATAAAACTGTATAAATGTATCTGTACATTGTTATATGTAAAACCCTGTTGTTACATCCATATTGTCTGTATTTTCAGTTGTTGAAAAAACACCAATAACTTTAATAATTAATTAAATAATATATATGCTTTTAGTATGGATCTTTTAAAATGTAAAATATGGATGTCTAATATATGTGAATCAAATACTACAACATTTTGACGGTTGTATTATTTTCAATTTTAAAACAAGTATTTCACTTTAGGATTCCCAAAATTACACACTTTTCATAAAATAATGTTAACTTTCCTTCATCCTATTCAGTGGTCGGGAAATTTTAAAAAACGCCAATATTTTGTTTGAATGTAGTGTTCAAACTTTGAAAAACAAAGTTATATTTTATCATATTGATTTTTAGTATTCAAAGTATATTTTTAATATGTGGATAGATTCTATGAATATAGCCTATCTTTAGTATAGAGTTTCGTTTACGTAACTTTCAATGGAATTAAAACATAGAGATACTGATTAAAGAGGGAGAGATCACAAGAAAGTCATTTTTACCTCTTATATACATGGATGTTTGCTAATGTAGGGCTACACTGCGATACCATAGATGATACGTATTTTAAATTTTTAGTCTTCTCCGCTCATCTGCTTGTTTCTTTTGACGAAATATTTATATCCTTGTATATCCTCTAATGTTGGAAAAAATCCTTTTTTTCCTAACTGTATTTTTTATTAAATATTCTAGTTTTTAATCTAAACCAAAATATTTTACAGCCCATAATATATATTAAATAATGTTTACTTAATTTATATTTCGATAATTCAAATATTTTCTACTGTTCACCCCTTTTCCAATTTATATAATTAATTAAATTTTCGTAAATCATCTTTTCGTATATTTGTGATATGTAATTTACGAAGATCTATGTTTCACTATTTTATATCGCACTTTAAATCCTTATTGTGATTTTATCTATGAGTTTGAAAATCAATGTATTGGGGCCAATTTTAATCGGTTGAAAATAATATTTACAGAATTAATCAATGAAATAAAGTTGGAGGTCTGAATTCCTTGAGCTCATGCAATATTATGAAATTGATGGTTTTATACAGAACATTTAAAATAACCACCAATAATATTAAGCACTAATTAAAGATTAGAGATATTGTCTACTAATATTTATCACGATAATCAAATCATTTACATCAGATCTCTCACTGTACAAGTTTTAACCGCATTGACAAGTATTATGCGATTCAAATTTCTTATAGTATTATTTTACAATATTGATAGCCTCTTTTAAGTTGGGATCTATTATTTCTCTGGGATGTGCAGGAATTAAAGAGAAAGTAGAAATAGAAAAAAATGAATATGCGATATAATAAATAATGATATCGTATGAACCAAATCACAAATCATGACACTGCAATATTGAACAACAAACATTGAAATTAAATGCGGGTTTATATTCTTGTAATTTATAAAATCAAATCAATACATCGACTATAATAGCCATTCCATTACATTAGTAATTTTGTTTGTGAAAGACAAACAATCCGTACTTAAGACAGATAAAGTGTATACTCTCCGACATGTATAGACCCAATAAAAATATTTATGTATAGAGTTTTAAATTATGCTCGCAATAGGTTATAATAATAATTTATCTTTATTAAAATGCTCATATTTTGTCAATGGAATATGAAGCAAAAACTACGAACCGATTAATTGTAAACAGATTAAAATGTTTACGTGAAATTTCAAACTATTTTATATCTTTTTATTTTATAGAATCAAATGAAATAATAACTGAACATGGTAATTATTACAGCAATATTTGCGTGTTGTATATATAAGTTGTACTACAATAAGCAGTACTACAGAGTTCCGTCGAGTTGAATACGTTAAAGATAGAAGTGACTTTAGTAAAGTCATTCAACCTAACTCTTCTCAAGTGAACGAGTGATAATTCAAGTTACCGATGGCTTATTCATAATTCCTATGTTTAATTACTTTGGATTTGAATAGAACCTTCAACTTAATAACCAAAAGCAATATATAAAAATCTCAATCATTCTTAACTAACGAGAAGAAAATGATATAGGCTATTAGCAGAAATATTGTTGTTGTTATTACTGTTAAAATCAAGAATTCATGCTCTGCGTACAAAATGTAAATGAAGCTGAATTAAAAATATATAATTAAAAATGTGTATTTTGTGTAGTCTAAACTTCAAATACAATCAACAAAATATGTATAAAAATGTAAGATGTTAATTGTAAATGGTTTACGAGAGTGAGCTGCGATAAATAAAAAGTAAGAAAAACAAATATCTGAACGACTGTAAGGTATCCAATATGAAATACTCTATCCAAAGGTTTTGTTTAATCAAAATAAAACATTGAATATATATTCTGTTCTTTGACAAAATGTGTTTTCAAATCCCAGTGTTCTAGTTTTCCCATTTCACATTACAACCTCATAGCAGAGGAAAAACTATAATGCAATTTACTTGTTCACTATTTTTATTCCATTAACAGGCAAATATTTTATTTGTGAAAACTATGTCAATTTTAATATTGTATAAAGATTTACTATAAAAATGTTTTAAAAAAATGTATTTATTTAATATAATAGTATAAATTCTTATCGGTTCTTTTCTGTTAAACAAGATGTTATTAATTTCTGAACTTTTCAAGTTAATTATATTACGGTATTCAATAATGGTTTATTATATGGCAAAGATCATGTCGTTATTACAAATACGTCTAATGATTTATATTTAAACTGAAATACAAATCACATATGAAAAAATATCTTTATACAAATTTAACCCTCTACTCACATTACCATTATAAATTATATTAACACATTATACGTTGATATCAAGACGAACAACATTTTATTAATATAAAATTCCCACGATTACTTTGTGAAAATTTTATAGATATACCAATCATATAAATTGCTATAAGTAAATTACGCATATAATACAGTCAAGGTATAATCTAAAGCATGAAATATACATGGTTTGCAATTGACGAAGCATTATGTAATAAGATGTTTACAATTTTCAGTTAATAACTTTGAAACTCATTCAGATTTTAAAGTCCATTTAGAAATAAATAGTATTGTCCTCATTATAAGGTAAGTATGTATTTGCTTGGGAAACTAGTGATTTAGACACAATGGAGTAGATGGTAAATGGTTAGACTTCACAACGTATTTATAACATCTTCATTGATTTTGTATTAAAACTGTTTTCATTATCGTTCCTCAATGTAACGCCTTTTTTTAAATGCAAAGAGCGTTACGTGTAATATAGAAACATAGAAGGTGCTAAATTCAATATGATTGAACTAAGTTTAAATTGTTTTATTTGACGGTACGCCTCACCACTTCTCACGTGCCGTATCATCTTACCTAAACGAGCAATATCCTAAACGATGGATTGGCCGCGGCGACCCTCAATCCTGGCAGCCACGATCACCAGATCTAACGCCGTTAGATTTTGACGTGAGGGGTTTGCTCAAAAGTATCGTGAACAAGAAGAAATTTAATACACGAGAAGCGTTAATTGCTCGTATTACTGATGCCGCCACACATATCGAGGATCGTGCAGGGTTGAAGAGAGCAACGTTAACAATTCGAAGTCATGGGCAAAATGTATTGAAGTAGATGGACATATTTTTGAACATTCACTGTAAATTTTGTTAAATGTACTAATGATTTTATTGCTGTATGTTATTCAAATGAATGTTAATTTGGTTTTGTTTTTATTAAAAAACTTTTTTTTTCAGGAATAATTCTGGGTATTGTTGACAACTACCAAGAAATACTTTTTTCGTTTTTTGCCAATATCTCTATTATCCATTAATATCTAATCATTAAATAATTTAATCAATATTTTATAAGTAAATACCGTAACAAATAAAAGTTCGTTTCATTGTAAATTTTTGTGATTATTAAATAGGGATCAAGTCGCTGGATGTAACTGTTTGTATAACGAAAATAACGAGAAGGGGTGGAGAGAGTTGGATTATAAAGAAACTTTTACAAAAGAGAGAGAGCAGTGTTTGGTTGAAAATTGCAAGTCATTAATAATCTTTAAAGCTATGTTTTTACTCGGAAAACAATTTAGAAATAAGGGAGATTATTTTAAAATATATTCTATTTATATGTTTAAACTTGTTATGAACATAATGACATACTGGAAAATACGTAAAGTTTAATTAATTGAAAACATAATAAAATTTGGTAAACAGAATTGAATGATGAGTTATTTTATTTCTAAATGACACAATCAAACCACATTTAGTTACCACAACTACAAATATTTGACGTGAAAATGTTGATAATTTAATTTACAAAAAAACATAATACCACTAGGAGATTAAAACACCTTTCACTTTTCTCTTCTGTTTAAATCAAAAGTGACTATTAAGTTGAAATATTCTGGTTGTACTCTGCTTAACATATGATTAGGAAAAGTGACAAAATAGGTATGCTTAAAATAATGTACTAATTACCTAAACTATTGTACTTTTAAAAAAACATAATAATATTCCCTTAATATATTAAACAAAATAATTATTCTCTCAAGAATAATTTATAAATTTTCTTTTTTAAATTTTGTTTAACTATTTTATCCTTCAAGACGCGTTTAGACGATAACAGAATTACTTAATCACTGAAAACGTTCAACGAAACAATATCGGATTGTGCTTACGATATCAAATATCTGTGATTACAACGAACGCGTATAGGGTAATTAATATAAATAATAAATATTAAATAATATGGTATATTATTAATTATATCGAATATTTACCACCATTTGTGTAAATAAAAATAATACACAAGGTTTAGAGATTATATGATATTAAACCATATTAATTACATGAACAATTATTCACTATAAAATTATCATTCAAATCACGATATAACAATAGGAAAGACATTACGTGATTGTTCTTATTTCTGGTGATATTTGCCTAATGAATATATCTAAACACACACAAATTGTAAGGGTTTTGCTAATGCAGTAACTTTTTTCCCCAATAAATGTAATATTCACGCCATCGAATAATCATCTGGATGAAGAAAAAAATCATGGCCATATCACTCTGTTGATAGAAAATAATTGATTATATAAATAAGTACTACACTTTTTTAGGACACTGTGATTTGAAGTTAAAGATTTTTAAAAAATAGCCAATACAACAATTCAATAAACAAGATTTATTTTCTTATGTACATTACAGTAACGTAGTTATCATCCTCAGAGGTTGAGTATTAAACAAACACTAATTCTGTAAATTACATAAACAGTTATACATGTGAGACTCTTTCCCCACTCCTTCCCGTGGCTAGTTCAAACAATGACATTGACCCAAGTCAATAGCCTGGTCAATTACCCAATCCTTCCCACTAGGTGGAGGTGTGGGTGGGTCCCCTTACATTTAGCCAAATATATGGACAATAATTTTCTGTCAAAATAAATCATTCTTACCTAAACAACTTACTTAAATTTCTAAGAAGAAAGTAAAAATATTCATGAAAAAGAACATGTCATTTTTAGATACAAATTTACCAAAAAACTAATGCTAACTTTTATTTAAAGGAAAATTTGTTTTTAGAAAAATGAAAAATTAAAATTAAACTTTATTTGGAAGAAAATAACAACTTAAAACTGAGAACTATAAAACACCATAGTAATAGGCCATTAATATCTTTTTCAAAACTTTTCATTTTTCATATTAAATATAAATTCTATGTTTATTTAGAAAAGATAAAAACCTATAACAATCCGAGTTAAGAATAGACCTTTCATCTCTTTTCCAAATTTGTCAATTTACAAAGTAAACATGCCTATTGGAATATCTTAAAGAGTAGGGAATGAACCTCATTTGAGGAATGAACTGTTTATAATTTACATAATATAATTGTTCGTTAAATACTCAACCTCTGAAGATGGTAACTTTGTTGCTAAAATGTATATAAGGAAATAAATCTTGTTTTTATAAAATGTGGTTTTGGGTGTGTAATATATAAAAAAGTAAATATGAATTCAGCAAAAATACAGTAACATTGATAACGTGAAATAGTAGCTAATAATAAGTAGTAGATAATAGTAGTGTGTGTGTGTGTGTGTGTGTGTGTATGTGTGTGTTTGTGTGTGTGTGTGTGTGTGTGTGTGTGTGTGTGTGTGTGTGTGTGTGTGTGTGTGTGTGTGTGTGTGTGTGTGTTGCAACGGTTTAATTGAACCGCCTGCAAAAAGCAATTTTGGAAAATAGCCAAATTCCAAAATTTCAATTAAATCAAATAATAATTGTAGAAATGACAAAAACATTTCTAAAAATCAATAAAACACTTGTAATGTTAAAGGGAATATGTAGGTTAGCCAAGCCAAGGTCACGCGCCTTGACAGGAAATGTCTAGCTTTCCGGATTGAACAGGAATACGTCCATATGTTCCTATGCAATAAAATCAAAATCCGAAAACTTAAAATAAAATGATATAATCGTGTAGAGCTAGGAAAACCTAATAATAAATAATAAGAGAATAAACTCGTCAAATTAATAACAAAAGAGTTATAGCCATAATAAAACGTCATAAAACATAAAAACCCTTAAAATAAAGAAATTCCAAAATCTAATAATAACAACATATAACTATAATATAAACTAGTAATAAATAAGACTCGAAATCAAAATATAATAAAAGACCATAAAGTAATTAAATAATAAATAACCAAAAATGCAGAAAGTACCGTAACTTGTGAAACCCAGAAGCGAGGAAGAAGAGGAGAGCAGTTTTGGAACTTTCAGCATCAGAGGAACAACTTACAAAAAGAAGATTTTCAAAATTTCCAAAATTGGAAAAATTAAATTTTGAAAAACTACGATATTTTCAAATCTCTGTAAAAGTAAAAATATACGTCGTATCGCTACAAATGAAGATGGAAAGTCATCAGGAAGAGAAGGGCTTCAAAATGAAATCACACCGAAGAAGATCGAGCGAAGCGAACGGGATATATGAAGAAAAGAAGAATTCGTAAGTAAAAAATTATAATTTTCAGGAATCAACTTGTCTTGAAGGTCGCGCGCAAGTTAGGCAGTCGACGCATGGAGAGGGAAAGATACCAACTTCAACACAAATCCACCATAACAAATTAAACTAATAATAACAAATATTAATAGAAATAGATAATTTAAAATGGTAAAAATAGACAAACAATAGAAGAATAAGCCAAGGAAAGTTCATCGTAGTGCAAATAAATAAATAAAATTAATTAAATTGTGAAATAAAACAGTAACAATAATCAATGAAGGTTGGCCACACTGAAAGGCCTAAACTTCGACGAGTTAACTTTCTTCGAGTTAATTCGACAGTCTCGTTTAGTACCAGCTCCAGGGAAGTCTTCTAATAGCAGCTCCAGGAAAGATCACCAACTTTACTCAAGTCTGAACAGGAAATCGTCGTGAAAATATATTGTCAACGCTCTGTACTTCGCCAGGTTAATAACGGTGCCCACAGAAAGGATCGGCCTTGCAGGAGACAACGTGACATCCTACAACAGCTTAGTATAAGAGATCTTCACTACGGACTCCGGCAAACATTCTTCTAGAACTTGTCGTCATCAACAGATTCATCGAGAACTGGACTTCGGGATATTCTAGACAACTCTAAGAAACCATCTCCAAGATCTTCTAACATTCTCAGAATCAGGACGAGCGGACTTGTGCACTTCACAAAAACAAGGTACTGCATAAATCAAGCTTTTTTAATAAATAAAATATTTTTTAATAAACTTGAATTACGTCCAAAATCATTAAACTCAATAAAGTTAACTAATAACATTTTAAAGACAAAGTAAAGTCAAAATAAAGCCAATTTTAAATTCATTCAAATAAAGAGATATAAAATACAATAAAATTCGAGTCAAATAATAAAGCAATCAAGTAACAGATTGGAAAGGAATAAATAATAGGATTCATATTTATGTGTATTAGAATAAGAATATAATTTGTTAGTTTTAGTTAATGTTAAAATTGTTTAGTATAGTAGATTTTCAGTTTGTTAAAAAAGAAAGCATTTAATATAAATTGTCAGAAAAGGCGACATTAATTGTTGTAAGTGATTCGAAAGAAATCCATTGTTTCTCACAGTAAAAATTAAATTGTAGATTTTTAAATAAATTTGTTAAATTTCACTGTCGAATATTTGAATTAAAACTAACCTATTCAAAGAAACTCATTACATTAGAAAGAAGAAAAAGTAAGTGCTCACCAGTATAAAATTAAAATTCAAAAAAGAGCAAATTTTGTTTTAATGAATTAAAGAGCTCCAAAGGGCACACCCTTTGAAAAAGAGTCTGGAGTTTTAAGAAAGGTAAGCTAGAATAAGAAGTGAATAAATTAATATAGTAAAATTACCTGTGTTAGCATAAGTTGATTATTCTTGTGTGACATAAGAATCAAGAGCCTTATCGAAACTATTAAACTGCGAGAGAATCACTCTCTATATATCGCGGGGTGGTTTTGGTAGGGTCTTGCAGCGTATTATAAGTAGAGTCCCTGTGGGGGGGTCAGTCTGTCCCACCTCTTTCGGGGGGGTGCGTTGCAGTGTGTGTGTGTGTGTGTGTGTGTGTGTGTGTGTGTGTGTGTGTGTGTGTGTGTGTGTGTTGCCGCGTATGCTCTCCGACCCTTTAGTTTTATTGAATTGATCGCAACCCTTTAACCTCGCTTTAATACCGCCTCCGTCGGGAGTTCTCACCTAACATTGCACTAACGCGGACAAGACCAAGATGCTCAATTTTACTTTTTCTTTAATCAAAGCTGTTGCACTACTTGGCTTTTGTAAGTATGAGCTTGTCCTCATAAACTTACAACCTTTTAATATTCGCAAAAATTATCTGAATTTTATTTCAATGCTCGATAAATTTACTATTTCCCTTAATTACACACACACACACTCTCTCTCTCTCTCTCTCTCTCTCTCTCTCTCTCTCTCTCTCTCTCTCTCTCTCTCTCTCTCTCTCTCTCTCTCTCTCTCTCTCTCTCTCTCTCTCTCTCTCTCTCTCTCTCTCTCTCTGTGTCTCTCTCTCTCTCTCTGGGGAAGTGCCTTTTGGAAGAAATCGGCTCCTAAGTTCTGATGATAATTTCTTTAAAATTTTATACTATATTTAACCAGAGCACACATATAACATTTATCATAAACAATGTAATATGAATATACAGAATGGATAATAGAAAACAAAACAAACTTGAGAAAAGAATTGTATATATTATATCTCTTCGAAAACAATTCAAGACAATTTAAAATCTTTATAAGACAACAAAAATAAACAATCAAAATATTACACAAAAAATCAAATAGAATATTTCTTATATACTAAAACAAATGAAAAAAGCTAGACTATTTCAGCTAGGACTACAGATGGCTTTTCCTGCACTGAAATAGTCGTATTTAATTTTGAACTATTTATTACACCAAAGCAGAGTGATTAATTTTACTGAATTTATTTTTTATCAATTTCCCCAATGAATTTATAAATAAAATGATTTTACTATTTGCGAATTACTCCTTAGATTTAGTGTACCTTCACACTTAATATGAAGCTCTCGTAGATTTGAAGTTTATATGTTGAAGTCGTTTGTCTGATGTCTACGAGTTGTTTTCTCCTCAAGTCCTGTAGATTGCTGAGTTGTTGAATGCTGGTCTCGATCTCGAATCTCTGCTAAGTCGCCTTCAAGGTTGATGAATCTTCCTGCAGCTTGAAGTTCGAAATGAGTTGAAATTTTTTCTCAGTTGAATTTTTGAAAGAATTAGTAGAGTGACTAATGTAGCTTCGTCTCTGCTTGGAGTCTGATACTGTAGAATACGTCTTCCTCGCTCGGAGTCTGATACAAGAGTCTACGTCTTCCTCGCTTCGAGTCTGCCACAAGAGTATCCGTCTTACGACGATAACTTTCGGTCTCCCTTTCTGTGGGAAACTTCCCACAAAAGGTAACCACTTTTTCTCCCTTTTGTGAAGAAATATCTCTTCGTTGTTTTTCGTATTTTCAGGCCCTTTTGGTCTGAAATTTTTGTACTAAAAACCAAACTAGGTATAGTTTTTACCTATTGAATAGTTTTCCTTCTTTATTTACTATTAAAAATCCTTTTAATAGATAATTCCATTGTTGTATTATTTAGTGTTCTATGTGTTGACGGTTGGTCATACAAAGTCCACTAGCTGTACCGTGACGTAGATCTGCGCGAGTCACTTTTCCTGATCAATATTGCAAATCTTGATTTTGGACATTTTTTCGCACAACTCGCTGTAACTTTTGAACGGCTGGTCCGATCGTCGAGTTCTCTTCTGATTCTTCTTCCTTCCAATCTTGTGGGTCTTGTGAAACTCGATTCGTTGTTTTCGCAAGCTCCGTTCCACGAGTTATTGCACTTTTACCGAAAGTCTTATTTTACACATCTGAACTTCCGATTTAAGTCCTTTTTCGAAATTATTTTGTATACACCTTGTTCTTCTGCTCCCATGACGGAAATATCTTCTTAGACTTTTATCGTAGCTCGCTTGGCTCTCGAGTTATTGGTCCTTGAAGTTCTGAAGTTTTCGTCGTCTTGATTTTTGATTGTAACCCCCCCCCCATTATCTATTTTCAACTCTGCTCTGTTGTATCACATTTATATATACTAAATACATACTATTATATACTTTTATTTCCCCTTTAACCTTTAATTTGACCGCTTATGAACTTTAAAGTTTTACTTTTTTCTATTATTATCACTCCCTCATTTTAATTTGAAATTTGAATCTAGGTGCATATTATTGTTCCCTATTGAAAAATGTACAGATTTTACATTGGAACATTTCAAAGTTTAGCGTCCCTCATAGGCTAACTTTCTATCGTTATGAATGAAAAACTAAGCTATAAATAATCAACATAAATAATTATTTATAATTATTGTGTGTGCATTAAAATAATTTTAATTCATAATTTAAAAAATACAATTTATTACATATTTTTGTAGATCTCAGGAACTGCAGATAGAACCTTATGTCTCCAAGTCCCACACTACCATTAAAACCCATAGATAAATGATTGAAATTATATTTGAGTACATGAGATGTTTCTTTCTATTGGGTATGTAATTTTTTCCTCACCTTTTCAACACTTGAAGAAACTGCTATTTCAGCAGATTTTAGCTAAGCAAGGCAACAAAAGAGAACAATAGCACAGGTCCTTGAACGTACTTAAAGAGACATGACTCTACCAACATCCGCACTAAAAACAAATATAACGTATTCCGTATAAAGTATGTAAAACATATACATTTTGTAGAACTACTTTAGAAACTATATTAAATCATATTTATTATTTATAATATATGTAATCAAACGATTCTTTAGTTCAATGAATTCACAATGTAATATGTAGATTTCAGAATGAAGATTGTTTTATTGTGGAGTCCCTTTAAATTTGATTGGTATGTGTAATCGTACTATATGTATTGTTGTTTGTTAGTAACTTTAATTTATTACTACCATTGTCTTAATAATATTATTTTAATATTATTTTGTAAATACAAACCATAAATCATTTTTTGTGTTATTTTGTTAATACCTACTAATATTAACAATACACATATAAAATATTGACAATTTTGTAAGAAATAGAAAAAGGTTTTATTAATTAAAAATGAAAACAACTCGATTTTGCATTACGGTATTGAAATATGTATATTAAATTTCACGTTGGCAAGTTACAGATATTATACTACAGTATTTTGTACGTAGTACGGTAAATTAATATCGAGTTATAACTGCTGAAAAGTTCCACAAGGGTGTGATATAATAAGATAAACATTCGCCAAGTATAAATAAACTTTATATATAATCGAAGAAAAGTCTGTAAAAGTTTTTATTTTATCGAAAATAGTCTTGTTTTATTAAAAGTAATAAATGAATAACACACTTAAAAGTATGATTTGTATAACTCACAAATATGAATTGTAATCGATGAAAATATTTATATATATAAAAAGAATTTTGAATATTAAATTATATTTCTTATTTATGTATATAACAAACAGAAAGAAAAGTCGAGTAGTACTAGTAAATTTCCCATTATCACTGTTTGGAAATTTCCAAAATGTGTTTACCAAAATTTCAAATTCGATGAATATCTGTAAGAAAAAAAACCTATTATGTAATGTGAAATAAACTGAGAGGTCTGTACTAATAATTTAATATATAAAAGTATATTGGTCTACAAATAAAAACATATTTGTAGAATTTACTAAACAACAAGTACAGTCGCCTGAAAAATTCATTATATTCTAACAGTGCAGATTTACGTTCAATTCAGGATATAAAGAACAAACAAAAAACCGACTAAGTTGTTACGTCTACAATAAAAACTATACAAAAGAATGACATACAGTAAATTATATTTTTTTTAAGTACACTGTAGTAAGAAAAAGAGACTAAATTAAGTAGGATAAAATAATTCGTCAGTATGTAACAATAAAACCCTTTCTAATATGAAAATACAGGAAAACAAAGGCTTATTAATTGATCGTTGTATGCTTTTATATACCCGCTGATTTAATTCCTATCCTCATATTTACCTCCTTCCTTATTAAACATGTCTCCCTTTTTAATTTCCTAAGAGGATTAATTTTTAACTGTACATTTTTATTTGTAATCATATATCATCTCACAATGTTTTTGGGGTGTAGCCATTGTAAATCAATGTACTTACACGTTAATCTGTGTATATACCGGGCTCATCCTTGGCTTTCAATATAAGTACACATTTATTTATATTTTACAAATAATATAACGTATACATTTTACAAAATAGTTCATATGGATAATACAATTATGACATGTTTAGTTGGTTTGTATTATTTACTGTTTATTAATTCTAGTATTGTTAATTTTTAAAATAAATCTTGTTTAGCGTACAAACAAAATAAAACTTAATTAGTTTATACTATTAGAATTACAATCTTCTTTTTTTTTAATGTGAAACAAAACGATGAAACCTTTTTATTATCTTAGATATAGTCTGATTATTTACTTTTGTGTGTTATTTTGAAATAGCGACTTGAATTATAAAGAACTTTTATTTCCCAAATGAGCGGATAAGACTACATATTTACACACCAATTCTAGCAAATTTTACAAGGATCTAAATACGTTGCTGACAGGAGTCATATCTCTTCTGTTGGACATTAAAATAGATCTATCTAACTCATAGACCAACTTAATTTATTAAGACCAACTGAACGCAAGCCATGTTGTAATGCTAACCTAACCTGTAACACAATAGATATTAATAAGACAACAAAGGAACGTCTAGTACTGGACTACGTTCAACAGCAGCAACAATGTTTTCATCTACATTAACATCATGTTGGCGAGGGCGGTCATACTGGAACTTTGAGCTAGGAAGTGATCCTGTTTCCCGTAACATACGAAATGTAGCACCAATGGTTCTATCATTTGGTATTCTGCGATAAGGATAACGTCTATTCTTTAACAACGGCCGTAGCACTGCCTTCACATACACCGTAAATAAACACCACATTGGCGATTCATCATTTGAAAATAAGTATGGCATTACTACTCCAATAATTTATAATTACTATAAACAAAACAATACTTACACGGACTGAAACTCAATTAACAGTTGTAAGCTCTACAATAATTCATGACATAATTGTTGAACAATTGTTACTATTGTATTGCCAATTTATGAAATAAAAATTTTCCTGTGTATTGGTAAAATAACAAAGTTATTTATGGCCAAATGTAAACAAAAAAAACAAATAAAAAACCTAATTTTAGACTCCATTTTTTAAATTTTACACTGTTTTTCTAAAAAACTACTTATACTACAGTTCTGGGACCTGTTATATTCCATTTGTCAGGTCGAAAACCATAAGAAACAATTGAATTTATCTTCCCAGAATTTCAGGAGACCCTTATTTAACGAAGTATTTTGTACATTCTGGAACGTAATTCGCTAAGGAAGCATTGCCATACCTATGTTTATATAACTTATTTTTCTTTACTTTTGCATGTAGAATGAGCTCCCGAAGTTTCTGCTTATCTTCGTGAATCACCCTGTATTATAAATGAACAAATCAATGAACTGTAAGACATAGTGCTTACTAAGTTAAAATTGTTGGATAATAAAAAAATGAAACAATAAACTATGGAAACTATTCAATAATATGGTAAGATAATAAGAGGAGGGGAGTGTTATGTGAGCTATAAAAAACTATTCATTAACAGGAAAGAGGAGTGCGTAACAACATTTGAAAATGGAGAACATCCGAAACACATCAGCAGAAATTAAGACAATGGTATGTTGTATGGTGCTTAAATCTAATACATTAACCTATAAATTTAAAGTATACGACACAATTTTAATAAGTAAGCAAACCAAAAATTGGAAAATTTTGCTTCTTTGTAGCAAGTCAGTAATTTTATTTCAGTCTACTGGCTGTGAAAAAGCCGTAAATAAATTTTAAAAAATATTATAAACCAATATTTAGACCATCGTTTCCCGTTAGTGATAATCTCATAATATTTTTCTATTGTGAACTTCTTCGTTCGAATAAGGAAAACAGTAATTCCCCGAACCACAAAACAAGAAAAAAAAACTAAGATTATAACAAATCATTTTTCTATGTTTATTACATAGCTATTATATAAATTTTGATCACATAATCATCATCCTCAGATAATTGCAGCTAAGTGTCATCGAAATATACATACTGTATTATCATAAACATATTAAATTTATTACAATATTAATGTTGTTCCTTCTTTTTGTGGTTTGGGGAATCCTTGTTGTACTTGTCGTAAATACCCTCACAGAGCTCCTTGGTCATTTGCTATTGTACGTTCGAATTGAAAACAGTTCTGGGAATAATCTACTCACCACAAAAAAATCTACAATAAGTATTGTAAATCATTAAATATTTATTTATAAAGGAGGTTAGTAAACCTAACATTTACCTCAATGTACACAATTGCTAATAGATTAGTTGACCTCATCATCTACATATACTAATATTAGTAATTTATGATCATTATTTGTTTGACGTTCTAGTTAATATTTAAATAAATGGTTTTTAACATAAATATTTATCAAGATTATAATGGAGTCATATAAAGTTTATTTGAATAGTTTCACCTTTTATACACTATATATATTTTTTTGATAGTCCACGACGAGTAGGTACCTACTTTTATATGTGAAATTGTGTTTTATATCGTAAACATTAATCTTTAATTGAAGGGGAACACAGCATTATCAATTTGTTTTTCTAATAAATTATTAGCTTTAATTTAAAACGACCCATAGTATTTTAAAATCAATAAGGGGAGTTTTTATTATCACAAGGCAGAAACAGTAAATTAGTTACAATGGGAGTTTACCTAAAAATTTAGTCTCCCAAGTTATAAACACAATTTGTCTAAAAACACAATGTTCAACCATTAGGGTTGTTGACTTTGTTGAAGTTTGATCCAACAGATAAAGTAATCTGTTAAGTCATTAAATTGCTGTTTATTATATAAACGGCTTGGGTTGTTGTTATGGCTGGTATAAACGGTTTATTGTAACTTTTAAGTTAAATATAAAACAATATTGTTTAAAAGTTATGACAAGTCAATAAGTATGGTTTACATACAATACACATTTTACATAATAGCTGTTTCCTTTCTGTCTAAAAGTGATAATTTATATTGTTATTATTTCTTATAAAAATTAAGTCAATATCAGATAAAATAATATACAGATATATATAACAAAATAAATCTATAAACATATTATATTTATGTAGGTATTGTGTAATTTTTTATACAATTCAATAGCATAGGATTGGCTGAACTTTGCGGCTAATGAATTGAAGTCTAATTACCGACAAACCCTATATTAATAGAATTCTAAGTGTTCATAGATATTATAATAGTTTACTCAATGATTTAAAATATTTCAAGAAATGAATATGTTGTTTCCTTCTAATCCATTTCTGTATTTATATCCATATTGTCTCTTCTCGTGTTTATCTTTTACTGTCGGTATGTTTTTGTGTAATGAAATAATTAAATCATATTTGATAATAAGCGATCATTAGAAGATTTATTTATATTTGTTATATTCATTATTGTACATTTATACAAGGAGGCCTATATGTGTTTATGTTGGTGTCTGTGTTCGTGCATGTGAATGTGTGCTATCGTACGTATAATCTTGTTTTAAACTCTATTTAACTGTTTTTTAAAATTTTATTTTAAATATTCAAATTCCAAAATTCACCTTAAGTAGGATATCAAAAAAAAGGATACCAAATTTTGATATTTCTAAAGATACACTTGAAATATCTAATCTAATACACATCCGTATACCACTAAAACATATTTATTAATACAGTAAAAGGTCATTAATTTCTGATTTTTCAATACCAATTCTTGTAAAAAATTTCATTTCTAACATACCTAAATAATCTAAATAAATCTATTTCCTTCATGCAGTCTGGGTGTTTCTTCTGCTTCTGTTTACCATACAAAGTAAAACCGAAGCATATTTTATAATAAATATGTTACTGTTAATATAATAAATCCCATTAATTGTATTATAATATTGTCTAATATATTTAAATAACTGGTTAGTATGATTAATCTTTATGAAAACACATGAACAATCTTTACACATCACAATAAACAATAATATAATTATATTGATTTTCTTCTTAATTAAACTTAAGGAGTAAAATATATGATACGTAAAAATTGTTTTTTACAACATATTTTTGGATTTAGTTCAAATTTCAACACAATTGATTAGTAAATATTTAAAATTTTATTTCCGAAGTAGTTATAATATTATTGAGTCATACGAATTATGGTCTCCACAGTAAAAATAAAATATTTAATTCTGAACTTACTGGATCATAAAAGTTCTGAATTCACGAGTTACAAATTTATTATTACTTTTGTAGAACAGAAAGTAAAATATCATTCTTATTTATATACAGCAATAAACTCTTTATCGAATTTACTATACATTTTTAAGTATTAAATCCTGACAGAGATATGGCATGACTTTTTATGATTGATTAAATCAATATATTTTAATTAGACTAAATTGCTTGAAAAAATTTATTTCTTAAGAGCAATGCAGCGATTGTAAACCTTTGAGTTCGGTGAAATATAATTGTATTTCAAAATTTAATATTCTTTTTTAGTGTATGGCACTATTTTTATTGAAGGTTAATAATAATACCTAATGACTTATTTAAGTTATTGTTATTCTAGATACTGTAGTATGACTTATGGTTCAAAGGTAATATTATCTTAAATAGCTTTAAATAAATATTTTTTATTTTGGTAAATGCTGTTAATCGATGTGTACGTCTGTCAAACAAAAACTGTTTTTTTACGAAATTAAAAATAAGCTAATAACTTAGAAAATGTAGTTAATATAAATATTAAATTATATAAATTATAGGTTACAACAAATGGAATAAACTTTTACAGTGTTAAAGCTTCGTACATTATTTAACGCTTAATGTTGATACGCAAAATAATTATATTCTCTTTAGGTTAAATAATGACCTACATTAGTTTACATTTTCTTTCTAAATAACTGTCGGGGTTTTGTGTAAAATAAAGACTATCCTATTTTTAAATACAAATATGGTGATTATTATTATATACTGGTGTACTTAAGTAATACCCCAATGGTTTGAATAATGGCAACAGCAGGTAAATTCCGATATATATATATATATTAATATCATAAACAACATAACAACATATTTAGGTCATACTTTATTTTAAGTAATAATCTGTAGTGATAAGATATAGAAGTAATTCTTATCAATCATTTTTATTTTGTTGTTAAATAGCAAAAATAAATTTTTGGATAGTGTCAAAATTAAAAACTTTAGTGGGTCAAATTCTGAAATGTTTATACGACGATTACCTCTTCAGACTTACTAGAAGCGTGGTTTCGTCTTGGATGTTAAAACGAGACTGTCGAGCTGACCTCCTACAAATTAGTGCGTCAAAATTTTTGCTATACACGATACATCACATTTTACACTTTCATTAATTTTCAATTTATTTTGGGTTTTTAATTTAATTAATGCATTTTTGAACCCCCTCTGGCTTATTTAATTATTCTGTGATTATCTCTCTATTGTTTTTATGTATTATTTATTTTATTTGGTTAATTTTAATAGTTAGATTTATTTGTATTTTCATGACTGTTGGTAGGCCTGCCCCCCACTACTTGTGACAAGCTATGTGACAAACACACACACACACACACACACACACACACACACACACACACACACACACACACACACACACACACACACACACACACACACACACACACACACACACACAACAACAAACACACACACACACACACACACACTGAGACGGTTTGGAAAAAGCCAAAAGTCTCAAGCCAATTTAAAACAAGTTAAATTCCCGCGATAAAGCCATGTAGATGGGAGACGACGAGGGACGATGACGTCACGGCAACAGGTGTTGAACATTTCATGTTGGTTCATGAAAAGTCGCTCTGCCTTGTTTCTTATTTTATTAAAATACTAAATTATTAAAATAAATTAATGTTCAGTAGAATCAACCGATTAATAATATCGAAAAATAAATTTAAAAGCAATTAAAACAAAAAAGTTATTCAAGTTTTTATAGGGGCTCAAAAACCTAAAATTTGGAAAAAACTTAAATTCAAAATTCAAAAAACGTAGAGTCATAACTCAAAGGGGAACTAACAATAATCATAAATAAAAAATATGAATTAATAATAATTAACAGGTGAAAATGGACTTAGAAAGTCATTCTTGGGGAGTTTTTTGGAATTTTTGAGTTGAAGGGGGGATTATTTAAAAAATAATAATAAGTACTATTGTAGAGACCACAATAGGGCACAATAATATGTACTTAAAATCAAATTTGAAAATAAAATAAGGGAGATATAATAATTACAAAACGTAAAACTTTAAAGCCCAAAAGCGGTTAAATTAAAAGTTAAAGGGGTAAAATAACATTGTAATTATAGCTATCTAGTATGTAAAATTGTAAAACATCAAAGCAGAAGTGATAATATATAATGGGGGGTTTTTATGAACAAAAACTCATACGGTAAAAACTTTAGGACTTCAAGGACGTATAACTCGAGAACCAAACGAGTTATGTGAAAAGTCCAAACATAGTTTTTCGTCGTAGTAGAAGAGGAACAAGATTTCGTCAAAAGAATTTTGAGAAAGGACTTATCTCAAAATTTGGAAAGAAGAAAAATCGAATTTCGGGAAAAGGGCGATAACTCGCGAACGAAGCGTAGTAGAGCGATGAATCAAGTTCCACAAGACCCACAAGACTGGCAACGGGTATTAGAACAGCTTGGCTGACCAGCCGTTGTACTTTGTATTTAGATAGAGACAGATATAGAGAGGGAAGATAAGAGGGACGGCGAGTGGACTGTCGATAACAAGAATTCAGATTTATTCTACTGATTGCTACAGCTCTCCCCCCCCGAAAGACGGAGTTGGGGTGGAGTCAGAAAAGAGGCCAGAAGGGCCTCCCGCAAAATTTTGAAAAAGGAGAGACAAAGGGCCAGAAGGGCCTCCAAGAAGATTCTAAAGAAGTGGCCAGAGGGGCCTCCAAAAGATTGAAGAAAGGGGCCTGAAGGGCCTCCTACAAACTTCTGAAGAAAGGGGCCAGAAGGGCCTCCTACAAAATTTTGAAACGGGGCACCTGATAGAAACAACGCTTCATAATGCTTTTATTCACCACTCTAGGGTGTAGCCTCCTTCGGCACTTACTTATTAAATTTTGAAATTTCTAAAGCGTCTCAGCTCTTCCCACCTATAATTGGGATAAGCCCAGGACAGAAAGAGCTGAAGGATGACGCAAAGGTCGACATTGCTGTGCATGAACTGACTTTGTACACTAAGGTACGTGGGGAAAGGGGTGGAGTGGCACCTCGGGATACCAAGTGGAGGTGACCACTCCGGGGACCAGGGGAGGGAATGTGCATAGCACATTGGACTTCAGGAAAGGTCGGACTCAGACGGGGGGGAGTATCCTCTGAGCCGACCTTAACAATATATATATCAAAAAGAAATAAAAATAAACCCAAAAATTCCTGAAGCCAATTAGGTCAGATCATGCTCAGCGTCGTTATTTTTAAATTCCTCTTCTCCCATACGAAGAAAAATTTAAACTATTCACGGCTCTTAACAATTTCCGTGAGAAAAAAGAATTTTAAAGGGTCTAAACAAATAATCCATTTTAAAAATAAACAAAGAAGCAGTATGAAACGTTGGGAAGTCAAGATTGTTTTACTGCACAAGGCAGGGCATGTGGTGTTTGACTTAAGGTCTTATATGTGTATCATGTGCCCCAAAAAAAAAGGAATTTAATTTAATCAAAAAAAATTGTGTAAAAAAAAATTTCATCAAAATATGTTGTGATTATTAAAAAGTGTAAAAGAAGTGTAGCAAAAAAAAGGTGTGGCAAAAGAGACAATATAAAAAGGTGACCCACAATGTGAGAAAACCCAACTCCGGTTTTCTCAATCCTAACAAAAAAAAACTAAATCAGGAAACAAACATGTTGACCTGCTAACTAACAACCAAGCAAATTAATCAAGACAAACAGGCCAACCATGTCGTCCTATATACAAAAACTGGGCCCCTATAATTTGGAAAAGAGAAAAAAAAAAAAAATTTAGTACACAAAGATATTATTCAATCAGTGTTCAACATTTTAATTAACAAGCAAGTAGCACCATCTGCATCAACCAGTCCACCGCCATTGTGCGCATTACTCATGATGATAAAAATTAAAAAAAAATAAATAAAAATAATTTTCTTTCAAGATGACAAGAAATTCAAGAGCAAGCTCAGTGTTCTTTAACGAGTCTACTAATCTCAGCAAATCTACTGCCATTTTAACTATTGCTGATAATAAAAAAAAATTAACAAGGTGATTCAAAAAAAAAAATTCTTTTAAGATGATGCAAAAATGAAGTGAAAGAACCAGAGAATGACTCAAGAATTATATGTAGTGTAGTTGTTGTGTATATGTGTGTGTGTAAGTATGAATTAATACAGACAAGCGAAAGAAAACTCGAGAAAGTTTTTGAAGGAAATTTTAATTTTTTTTGTTTTTTTTTTGTTTCTAACTATTTTTGGGTTTTATTATTTATTTAAATTTTTTTGGAATTCTCGAATGAGCCCGCTGTCTGGATCAAATTCAGTGAATGATTAGAGTGCAATGTATGTAAATATATAAAAAAAAAAATTATTTAAGCAGAGAAAATAATTTTAAAAAAATTTTATCAAAATCGGTTTAGAAGTTTTTCTGTAAAGTGTTTATATGGAAATAATTTAAAAAAAGAGACTAATAGGTTTATATAGATTTAAATATTAAAAAAAAATTCATCAGCAATAGTTGTGCAGTATTTGAAAAAAGCTGCAAAACATAAAAATTGAGCCTTGTTTAACAAAGAAAAATATTGAATTTAAATTTAGATGGTTCCAATGCAAAATTTTGAAAATTAACTAAGGTTCCAGAATTTTAAAATTAACCACTCTATAATTTAGAGATAACCAAGCTAGAATTTAAAGCAAACCACGCTCTGCTACCAGAAACATGTTACCAGGGGACTTAAATTTAAGAAAAGGCGGAACCAAAATGGTAACAATGTTTAGAAAATTAAAAAAAAAAGACAAAGACAAATTTAGTAATTAACAAGGCTCAAGTTTATTGAAACAAAAGAAATTTCGACGGTTCAGATTTTATCATTTACAACTTAGAAAGACATCCTGTGACAAATCATCATAAACAGCTTATGATTAACAATATTATAATTGATAAAAGTTATACGCCCTTAATGTAACATATAATAATTTTAAAAAAAATTAATCAATAGATTCTGAAAATTTATCCCCCCTTTTAGTTTATATATATTTATAGTTACAAAATTTAACAATAAAAAAAAAAAAAATAAGCACAGCTTAATAATTAACAGGATTATAATTAATCCAAAAAAAAAAGATTATACGCCCTTAATGTAAAAATTACAAAATAAAAAAAATATGAAAAGATACTGATATTTATTCCCCCCCCCCCTTTTACTTTATGAGATGATAGTTTTTTTTTTTTTTTAAATTACAGAATTTAACAATAAAAAAAATTATAAATGAGTTTGATGTTTTAAATTCAAAAAATTCATATTAATTGTAAACAGGTTCATCACTAGACTAAAAGTTACATAATATTACTTGTTTGATAAATTTCTTAAGTGCTATATTGGCCAATAAATATATATGTTTTAGATAAAAGAATTTATTATAAAATGAGAAGTTTACTTTAAAAAAAAAGAAATGAAAATTTTGAATATTAAATTTTATTAATTGACGTCAATTATATTAATTTAGAAAAAAAACCTCTTGGAGGTTGTTAGGACCGAAAGTTTGCATGCAGGCTCCACCCAATAATTTTTTATATATTTTATAAATAACTACACAAGTCTACATCTAAAAGATAGCTTAAAAAAAAAAAATTCGCTGAAGCTATTTAGGCACATGTACAATATGAGTTTAATTAAAGTTCTATAAAGTCAGTTTTTTTTTTAACCATATAAAAAATGGTCTGGGAGATCTCTGCGTAATAATTTAGGGTTAAAGTACAAGATTAAAGGCTCTTTACAAGGAAAACACAAACACTCAGATAGAAGGTGAAATGAACACTCAAGCGCAGTAAAGAGGCTGGTTGTTTCCTTATAAGACATGCTAAGGGTTGCTGAATAAAGGTCGCTTAACGTAAAACTAATGATTGGGAAATCTAAGAAGGCGAAAGTGGTTTAAAAGAATGATTTTTTTTCTTCTAAATTTATATATTTTAATAAAACCAATATATGTAAGAATTGAATACTAAAAACTAAATACTTCCTAGGAACATTGATTTTAGAGTTACACTTTTAGAATATAAAAATGTACCTATCTAATTGAAAAAGCCATCCATACCTATCTGCATAGGCTAAACTGTAATACTGTGCTTGTGAATATTCCGAATCAATTTTAATCTTATAACTTTTTAACAGTAAGTTATAGGCAAAAAATTAAGTGTATACTAATGTTACTTTATCTGGAGAGTCAGAATATCAAATATTAAACTTTTTTTAATTTTGAAATTTACAATAAAAAATTTTCTGAACACTGTTTTTTTTCTCGTCAAAACACCATTAATATGAGAGGTCGAACGTGTTTCTAAGTCAATTAGAAATCGAAATATACAGTCGTTCTGATACTTTTTTGACGCCGTGTAAAAGTAGAGTTTTATTAATAATAGTTAGAAAACACTAATCAAAACTTAGTGGGTAATTAGATTAGTGCAAGTCTAAAGTAATTAAGTAAATTTATAATTTACCGAACTTCAATATCAAAGTTACTTAAAACATTAAAGCTACCTCGATTTGAGATTTAACGTTGTGTAAGATCTCTTAAATAAGACATATTGCTTTAATACATCACTGTTCTGGAAAGAACCCAGTCACTGCTTTAGTCTTATCTCTACTTTTGTAAAATCTTACAACGTTGACTTATATAATATAGTGACCAACTCCTTCTGTATTTGAAGATATCGAATGATAAACACAGTGTAATATTTAGGATTATCTGAATAGATGTCATTATATCAATTTCTCGTAACTTTCCTATTAATATTGGCACCATTAAGAACAATGTAATCGCTAAACTACTTTTATTACTGACTTATAGATTTAAAACCTATTTACTTAAAAATTGGAAATTAGCCAGCATTATTAGCCACAATAATATTGACAATGGTTAACGTAGTATTTGTTTTGTTACACATTTTCTACAGTATTTATACTACAAATGTATAACGAATCAATGTTTATTGAAAAAAAAAAAAAAAAAAAAAAAAAAAAAACGTTGAATTGTAACATTACTTATTTTCGAAATTTTTTACTTGATTAAACTTTTACTAAAATTTAATTTAAATTATGTACACTACAACTAATTCATTTGTGGCCCTAATAATACATTTTAAATACTTCATTAGAGTAAAATAGGAAGGAAATGATAATAATAGTTCAATATTGTTATTTAAAAATTATAGCTCTTACTAATCGCAGAGGTACAATAATCCAATATTAGTATAACTAACACACTACTACATCTTCTAATATAATATACGTTCGTTATTATAAATATACTCCAAACAATTGTCCTAAACTCTGAGGATTTGGTGTTATCGGCAATCAAATACTTTTATGTTTATAAAATCCTACTACTTCAGAACATCTGAAATTGGCATCCATAATTTTGGAACTGTGAGACAATGTTTAAATATACTGTTCCAAACCAAACAAATTTCTTTAGTGGTTACTCCTGGCAAGCAAATGTCTGCACATTTTTTTCCCTATTATTACTTTTACGATATGTATTTCAACGTGTGTGTAAACAAAAGGTATTTAAGGCTGTTTTGCGTAAATTATTATAAAGGATTTTAAATTTTCATATTCAATCTTCTTTTTCATAATATTTATAGTTAAAGACCAAAACAGTTAAAAATATTTTACATGCACATGAAATGAAATGTTTTAGAAAAAATCAACTATTTATAGGTTTCCTGAAAATGTGTTGTGAATAAATATGGTTTAAAAAGTTATATGTCCATAATAATCAAAAACAAATCTTAAAAGGGGTTTATTTTTGGGTAAATTGATGTAAATACATTTAATGGGAAACAAAAGCTGTTAGAAAAAAAAGAAGATTTTATGGTGAACGTGAGGGTCAGGATTATTACCTTCGCGAACGATCCACTTCTTTTGGAATGTCTGATTTAAATGGGTGTAAACGGCTCGTGAATAATGGAGAGGCGAATAATCATGCTGGTGGTGCATCCGGCGCTTCCAAGCTAGAGAAACGTCTTCCTGAATTCTTGAAGAAAAGATTTATATACTTCAAAATTAATGGTCCATCGAATATGACTGGTCTCATCAGTTTATTAGAAATTATGTCACTCCCCACGTTAACAGAAAATCTGTGCTGAAAGTTTATATGGAATTTACTTCCAGCTTAGTGTATTAATTGAGTAAGTTACTGATACCATCCCAAGCGAAATGTGCCGCGTCGCTAAATAAAATGTTCATATAAAGCTGATGATTTGTATCCAATTAATTACAGAACACCAAACGACGTAGGGTCTGCTGGATGTAGACGACTATCTTGTAATGATAAAACTTGTTTTGATTAATTTTTCTCCCCTATTCCCCTCATTTGGGTTGGAATAATGTCTTTCATATTCTACAGTAGAAGCTTTAGCACTACTGTTGCATACACAGCGTAAAATCCATAACAGGGCATTTCTCGGTTGTAAATTGTGACGATATCATAATATCACCTATATAAACAATTGATATCATATGATATCTAATACTAAATAATTAAAATAACTTATAAAATTGCTAAATTTAAAAAGTAGAACAATAATAAATATGAAGGAAAGAACCAATATTAAATAAATGATGAAGGGAGGCCACAGCTGTCGCTTGCAGTTAAAAGTGTACGTGTCACTTACAATAGAACCAGGATTTCTACAACCTTGGAGAACCACATGGGCTACATTAAAAGAACGACGATAACGTAATCTTAGGGGAGCGCAGAGTTTTTATAAAAAAAAGAGAGATCGAAGGGAAAGCCAGCGTCATAACGGTACACCAAGTAGAAAGTTCTAACGGTGCTTCAAAAAAACACAAAATCGGAAAGGAGAAAATAGGTCGACCAATCGAATACGATCACACGCTTAAAAAACCAACGGACAGATTTATAAACGACCAATAAGAAGCGAAAAAGACACATGTTGAGAAAGTTAGGGGAATTTAAACGAATCAACGAACAGGCCGCGATCTCGTGTTCCGAAGAAGGGAGAGAGTTCTACAGGGACCAGAGTTTCGAAAAAGAAGGGAGTCTTGGAAGGGAAGTTGAGAAAGAAGGTTCTGGGGACAGAGAGTCTGCTCTGTGGTCCATAAAGTTTGATCAACATTGAAGAAAGAGACAAGACGTCTCTGAGTTAATTTAAAAAAGTTTAATAATTTTGATTAAAGTAAAGTAAAAGAAAAGAAGAAATAGTTAACAGTAAAATTGCAGATTAGAAGTTTTGTGGAGTTTCAAGTCAGATAAAGAAAAGGAGATCGATCGACCAGTGCCAAGGTATTACCATCATCGCAGAGAAGGAAGCTGGAAATTGGATCAACCGAGAGCGCAAGAGAAAGGATTAATAAAATAATAAAGTGTTTCGAGCAGTGTGGTGTTTTAAAAGAGTCAATAATAGTTTTGTGTAGTGAAATGTGCAAATCGACCGATTGATCGGATCAACATTGATAAGTACAAAATTTTGTTAATTATTTTAAATTCATCGTAAAAATTTCACTTTCAATTGAGCCATTAAAAGAACCTATTGACCCGAGATAAGAGATTGTGTTTTGTTAAATAAATTTAAAACTGAGCTTGCCTATAAAAGATAATAATTTAAATGTTAAAGTAAAATTAATTGGTAAAGGAAAGTATAATAAAATTCTAAAAAAGGAGCTAATGATTTGAATAATCAAGTAGAAGTTAAATGTTAAAAAATAAAGTAAATTCATATTATAATTGTGGAATCGATTCATAAACTCATACCAATTTGAGTCAAGATTGAGATAAATTTGTTGTGTAAATATTCAAAGAAAAGACAGAAAAAAGGCCTTGAATATTCTTAAAATAGTAAATTAGAAGTTAAAGAACCAAATTGTAATAAATAAATTAAAATAAGGAATGATTGATGAATGAATGAACTAGTTAAGTAAGATTTGAATAAATTGATGTACATGTTCTATTATTCTCGATTCATGTTAAAATAAACTGAAAGATTTTATAAAAGGTAAATGTTGTTGTTCAATGAGTATTAAATAAATAACAAAAGTTCTATTGTTATATTTGGCTCAAGCAAATTGTTTAAAGCTGCGTATTGTTATAATAAGTGTGGCATTATTACAATAACTCACTAATTACAGTTAAATTAACATAAATTTACCGAATGCTTTTACTACTAATATTAACAACACAAAACATACTCAGCACAAGATAAATTCTGTAGTTAAACTAACAAATTTAAATAAAGGATCTACAATACAAAACTTCAATTATGTTGATAAACTGTTATTATTTTATTGTCAACCTGTGAAATATACATTTGCAAAATAATTTTTGTAATTTTACTTAAATATTCTAATAAAAGTTTCGTATGTTTTGTGACTTTAATAGACAGTTAACTAAATAATTAGTTATTATTTATCAACTTTATTCGTGTTGTAGACAATTAATTATCAAGAAATATGTTTAGTTTTTTTATCGATAATAATATTTTAAAGATAATAATATCTTTTGAGCTATAGAAGAAATGTACGAAACATTTTGTTCGTTATTAAAATAAAAACATATTTTATCACTTGTGCATTTTTTAAAGTTACGGATTTTCGAGATATGTGACCGTGAAAATTTTAAACGACCCCTATTTTTATAACATGTGAAATGAAGCCTATGTTTTCGGTACACACTAGCATATGGTTAGCTTAGATCTCAATATGAATATAGCACTCACAATATGAATTATACTTGTAATCACATTGTAGTTACATCACATTAGGAAGTTAATAAGAAATATTTTTTTAAATATTTACTAATTAAGAAATAACTTATACATTTCATATCACTTTGAGAAAATACAATCTTTGATTTGTGCCGTGATTTGAGTAATATAATAACATGATAATATGCTAACGTACTGTGACAAAATAGTTCTTTACGCTAAAAATAAAGCATTACAATACCTGCTTTCACGGAAGCAATCTGTTTATACATCAATTTTCGTTTAAACAAATTTTATAGCTTTTATTGTATCATTAATACTTGTACATGCCGTAGCTCTGCACGGATTTATTACATGATGAGATAAGTCTATTTCGCAGCGGGATGTGAAGTAAACGATTAAATGAAGCTATAAAATAAAAGGTATTTACAACTTTCTACTTTATCACTACACTCGTGAAAGTATTGCCGAGCTTTTAATTCTTAGATGTGTATATCATTGTCATAGGGTTTACTTGTAATAGTATTTTAAAAAAATGAATACATTGTTTTTAAATATCAACTTGTAGCAATCAGTAGAATAAATCTGCATTCTTGTTATCGACAGTCCACTCGCCGTCCCTCTTATCTTCCCTCTCTATATCTGTCTCTATCTAAATACAAAGTACAACGGCTGGTCAGCCAAGCTGTTCTAATACCCGTTGCCAGTCTATCTGAAATTACTCACGATGTTCTACATTCTATTATAAGCTCCGTCAGACATTTTTTTTTTGTTCTCAAAATTATTTCTCAGTTTCTAAACGACATGTTAAGTTGCAGTTTGTGCGCTTTAGTTTTTTTTAAAAATGTTAAATAAATTATTATTTTTCACGGCACAAGCTCACGTGAACTGCGACAGGATTTTCCAGGTATTCAGCTTTACAGATTTTATCATATCTTAAATTTTGTTAATGCTTTAAAATATTTTGTTAATTATCATGTATTCTTTAAAATATGTATTTCATGTTTTATTTAATATTCAATGTTCTTTTGAAACTGAATGATTATAAAAATTTTCTTTTCTTAAGACATACTTTACAAAACCTTGCAAAGGCACATTTTGAGTTTTGAACAATTATGTGAAATAGGTGCAAACTAATGTTGAACATTAAATGATCAGAATATCTTATTGAACATGTCAAATATAAAACAATTAGAGAAATCTATTCTAAATCAGAAAATTTCGTTTTACAGACTTTTGCAGATCTTTGCAAGTCTTATACAAGCTTTGTTTTACACAAAACTAAATATATATAAATAGATTTATAATCATCTAAGAAGCTTTTAATTACAATCTTAACGAATTTCTGTGATACAATCAATTTTCTTTAATTTTGACAAATAACCAGATATTTGCTTTAATAATGAACATTAATGCTACAACATGTCTGATTTTGCACAGACGCTAAAAAACATGTTTTTTGCTATAGCTAATACGCTGGTAGGAGATTCTCAGCAATTCTTGCCTCAGATTGCATAGACCAGCTAAGCATCTAAACATGTTTCGTCCTGTTGGCCAAACACGTTTTTCTTAATACACCTTCAAAGTTTCAAGTGCACAAAAGTGATGTTAAAAAAAAAACTGACTTTATAGAACTTTAATTAAACTCATATTGTACATGTGCCTAAATAGCTTCAGCGAATATTTTTTTTTTAAGCTATCTTTTAGATGTAGACTTGTGTAGTTATTTATAAAATATATAAAAAATTATTGGGTGGAGCCTGCATGCAAACTTTCGGTCCTAACAACCTCCAAGAGGTTTTTTTTCTAAATTAATATAATTGACGTCAATTAATAAAATTTAATATTCAAAATTTTCATTTCTTTTTTTTTAAAGTAAACTTCTCATTTTATAATAAATTCTTTTATCTAAAACATATATATTTATTGGCCAATATAGCACTTAAGAAATTTATCAAACAAGTAATATTATGTAACTTTTAGTCTAGTGATGAACCTGTTTACAATTAATATGAATTTTTTGAATTTAAAACATCAAACTCATTTATAATTTTTTTTATTGTTAAATTCTGTAATTTAAAAAAAAAAAAAAACTATCATCTCATAAAGTAAAAGGGGGGGGGGAATAAATATCAGTATCTTTTCATCTTTTTTTTTATTTTGTAATTTTTACATTAAGGGCGTATAATCTTTTTTTTTGGATTAATTATAATCCTGTTAATTATTAAGCTGTGCTTATTTTTTTTTTTTTTATTGTTAAATTTTGTAACTATAAATATATATAAACTAAAAGGGGGGATAAATTTTCAGAATCTATTGATTAATTTTTTTAAAAATTATTATATGTTACATTAAGGGCGTATAACTTTTATCAATTATAATATTGTTAATCATAAGCTGTTTATGATGATTTGTCACAGGATGTCTTTCTAAGTTGTAAATGATAAAATCTGAACCGTCGAAATTTCTTTTGTTTCAATAAACTTGAGCCTTGTTAATTACTAAATTTGTCTTTGTCTTTTTTTTTTAATTTTCTAAACATTGTTACCATTTTGGTTCCGCCTTTTCTTAAATTTAAGTCCCCTGGTAACATGTTTCTGGTAGCAGAGCGTGGTTTGCTTTAAATTCTAGCTTGGTTATCTCTAAATTATAGAGTGGTTAATTTTAAAATTCTGGAACCTTAGTTAATTTTCAAAATTTTGCATTGGAACCATCTAAATTTAAATTCAATATTTTTCTTTGTTAAACAAGGCTCAATTTTTATGTTTTGCAGCTTTTTTCAAATACTGCACAACTATTGCTGATGAATTTTTTTTTAATATTTAAATCTATATAAACCTATTAGTCTCTTTTTTTAAATTATTTCCATATAAACACTTTACAGAAAAACTTCTAAACCGATTTTGATAAAATTTTTTTAAAATTATTTTCTCTGCTTAAATAATTTTTTTTTTTATATATTTACATACATTGCACTCTAATCATTCACTGAATTTGATCCAGACAGCGGGCTCATTCGAGAATTCCAAAAAAATTTAAATAAATAATAAAACCCAAAAATAGTTAGAAACAAAAAAAAAACAAAAAAAATTAAAATTTCCTTCAAAAACTTTCTCGAGTTTTCTTTCGCTTGTCTGTATTAATTCATACTTACACACACACATATACACAACAACTACACTACATATAATTCTTGAGTCATTCTCTGGTTCTTTCACTTCATTTTTGCATCATCTTAAAAGAAATTTTTTTTTTGAATCACCTTGTTAATTTTTTTTTATTATCAGCAATAGTTAAAATGGCAGTAGATTTGCTGAGATTAGTAGACTCGTTAAATAACACTGAGCTTGCTCTTGAATTTCTTGTCATCTTGAAAGAAAATTATTTTTATTTATTTTTTTTTAATTTTTATCATCATGAGTAATGCGCACAATGGCGGTGGACTGGTTGATGCAGATGGTGCTACTTGCTTGTTAATTAAAATGTTGAACACTGATTGAATAATATCTTTGTGTACTAAATTTTTTTTTTTTTCTCTTTTCCAAATTATAGGGGCCCAGTTTTTGTATATAGGACGACATGGTTGGCCTGTTTGTCTTGATTAATTTGCTTGGTTGTTAGTTAGCAGGTCAACATGTTTGTTTCCTGATTTAGTTTTTTTTTGTTAGGATTGAGAAAACCGGAGTTGGGTTTTCTCACATTGTGGGTCACCTTTTTATATTGTCTCTTTTGCCACACCTTTTTTTTGCTACACTTCTTTTACACTTTTTAATAATCACAACATATTTTGATGAAATTTTTTTTTACACAATTTTTTTTGATTAAATTAAATTCCTTTTTTTTTGGGGCACATGATACACATATAAGACCTTAAGTCAAACACCACATGCCCTGCCTTGTGCAGTAAAACAATCTTGACTTCCCAACGTTTCATACTGCTTCTTTGTTTATTTTTAAAATGGATTATTTGTTTAGACCCTTTAAAATTCTTTTTTCTCACGGAAATTGTTAAGAGCCGTGAATAGTTTAAATTTTTCTTCGTATGGGAGAAGAGGAATTTAAAAATAACGACGCTGAGCATGATCTGACCTAATTGGCTTCAGGAATTTTTGGGTTTATTTTTATTTCTTTTTGATATATATATTGTTAAGGTCGGCTCAGAGGATACTCCCCCCCGTCTGAGTCCGACCTTTCCTGAAGTCCAATGTGCTATGCACATTCCCTCCCCTGGTCCCCGGAGTGGTCACCTCCACTTGGTATCCCGAGGTGCCACTCCACCCCTTTCCCCACGTACCTTAGTGTACAAAGTCAGTTCATGCACAGCAATGTCGACCTTTGCGTCATCCTTCAGCTCTTTCTGTCCTGGGCTTATCCCAATTATAGGTGGGAAGAGCTGAGACGCTTTAGAAATTTCAAAATTTAATAAGTAAGTGCCGAAGGAGGCTACACCCTAGAGTGGTGAATAAAAGCATTATGAAGCGTTGTTTCTATCAGGTGCCCCGTTTCAAAATTTTGTAGGAGGCCCTTCTGGCCCCTTTCTTCAGAAGTTTGTAGGAGGCCCTTCAGGCCCCTTTCTTCAATCTTTTGGAGGCCCCTCTGGCCACTTCTTTAGAATCTTCTTGGAGGCCCTTCTGGCCCTTTGTCTCTCCTTTTTCAAAAATTTGCGGGAGGCCCTTCTGGCCTCTTTTCTGACTCCACCCCAACTCCGTCTTTCGGGGGGGGGAGAGCTGTAGCAATCAGTAGAATAAATCTGCATTCTTGTTATCGACAGTCCACTCGCCGTCCCTCTTATCTTCCCTCTCTATATCTGTCTCTATCTAAATACAAAGTACAACGGCTGGTCAGCCAAGCTGTTCTAATACCCGTTGCCAGTCTATCTGAAATTACTCACGATGTTCTACATTCTATTATAAGCTCCGTCAGACATTTTTTTTTTGTTATCAAAATTATTTCTCAGTTTCTAAACGACATGTTAAGTTGCAGTTTGTGCGCTTTAGTTTTTTTTAAAAATGTTAAATGAATTATTATTTTTCACGGCACAAGCTCACGTGAACTGCGACAGGATTTTCCAGGTATTCAGCTTTACAGATTTTATCATATCTTAAATTTTGTTAATGCTTTAAAATATTTTGTTAATTATCATGTATTCTTTAAAATATGTATTTCATGTTTTATTTAATATTCAATGTTCTTTTGAAACTGAATGATTATAAAAATTTTCTTTTCTTAAGACATACTTTACAAAACCTTGCAAAGGCACATTTTGAGTTTTGAACAATTATGTGAAATAGGTGCAAACTAATGTTGAACATTAAATGATCAGAATATCTTATTGAACATGTCAAATATAAAACAATTAGAGAAATCTATTCTAAATCAGAAAATTTCGTTTTACAGACTTTTGCAGATCTTTGCAAGTCTTATACAAGCTTTGTTTTACACAAAACTAAATATATATAAATAGATTTATAATCATCTAAGAAGCTTTTAATTACAATCTTAACGAATTTCTGTGATACAATCAATTTTCTTTAATTTTGACAAATAACCAGATATTTGCTTTAATAATGAACATTAATGCTACAACATGTCTGATTTTGCACAGACGCTAAAAAACATGTTTTTTGCTATAGCTAATACGCTGTTAGGAGATTCTCAGCAATTCTTGCCTCAGATTGCATAGACCAGCTAAGCATCTAAACATGTTTCGTCCTGTTGGCAAAACACGTTTTTCTTAATACACCTTCAAAGTTTCAAGTGCACAAAAGTGATGTTAAAAAAAAAAACTGACTTTATAGAACTTTAATTAAACTCATATTGTACATGTGCCTAAATGGCTTCAGCGAATATTTTTTTTTTAAGCTATCTTTTAGATGTACACTTGTGTAGTTATTTATAAAATATATAAAAAATTATAGGGTGGAGCCTGCATGCAAACTTTCGGTCCTAACAACCTCCAAGAGGTTTTTTTTCTAAATTAATATAATTGACGTCAATTAATAAAATTTAATATTCAAAATTTTCATTTCTTTTTTTTTAAAGTAAACTTCTCATTTTATAATAAATTCTTTTATCTAAAACATATATATTTATTGGCCAATATAGCACTTAAGAAATTTATCAAACAAGTAATATTATGTAACTTTTAGTCTAGTGATGAACCTGTTTACAATTAATATGAATTTTTTGAATTTAAAACATCAAACTCATTTATAATTTTTTTTATTGTTAAATTCTGTAATTTTTAAAAAAAAAAAAACTATCATCTCATAAAGTAAAAGGGGGGGGGGAATAAATATCAGTATCTTTTCATCTTTTTTTTTATTTTGTAATTTTTACATTAAGGGCGTATAATCTTTTTTTTTGGATTAATTATAATCCTGTTAATTATTAAGCTGTGCTTATTTTTTTTTTTTTTATTGTTAAATTTTGTAACTATAAATATATATAAACTAAAAGGGGGGATAAATTTTCAGAATCTATTGATTAATTTTTTTTAAAATTATTATATGTTACATTAAGGGCGTATAACTTTTATCAATTATAATATTGTTAATCATAAGCTGTTTATGATGATTTGTCACAGGATGTCTTTCTAAGTTGTAAATGATAAAATCTGAACCGTCGAAATTTCTTTTGTTTCAATAAACTTGAGCCTTGTTAATTACTAAATTTGTCTTTGTCTTTTTTTTTTTAATTTTCTAAACATTGTTACCATTTTGGTTCCGCCTTTTCTTAAATTTAAGTCCCCTGGTAACAAACTCATAGACAAATATGGAGAAAAAAAGTATTTAATATGGTTGTTTGTTTTACTACATGAGATATAATTTTAGTTGATAAAAGTCAATTATTTATAAAAGAATGTTAATATGAAAACACAATCTTCTCTTACTTCTAATAATTAGTAAATGGAGAAACGTTTGTGATTGCATGCCCACCACATGACGGCGGAAATTTGTCAGATTCACTTTGAAAAGAAATTTAACATTCAATTACTAAAATAGGGGTTTTGTCCAAAATTGTTCTGCAATATGTATTACATTTATATGTGTAATTGAATTTGAATAACGATATGCCCAGCTGTTTATTTAACTAATGGTGTTTTCCTAATATGGTACTCAAAAGTTTGGTAAGTTTTAGTAAATTACATAGAAGTTTATACTCTATGAAAACCTAAATTTGTTGAGAAAGAGGTGGTGAACATGGGGTAAAAATCTTCATAAATATAGTGAATTATATTTTTTAAAAAATATTAATATATTATTGTACAAATGTTTATATTGTGAAGAACAAAGGACATTATTTACACTCCATATTATTTTAACAATCCTTCAGGAAAAGTTATTTGTTAATAAGAATTATATTCTTCATTTAAATTTTACAATACTTATTTATTACAATAATTATTTTTTCCAGATTTTATAAAATTAAAATACATAATTCCAAGGAATTAACTTTTAAAGTTGTTGATTATATTAAATATTAAACATTTATAAAATGGTTTGTTTTTCACTATAAATTAAATTCATTTCTCGTTGTATATTCATCTCACTAATATTTTTTAAACGTATGAGAAAATTATACTTGAAACAAACGGCGTTATGTTTAAAAATACCTGTTTTCCTCACTAATACAAATAACAGAGGGCATTGTTGTTACCCAGCCTAAGGGGATTGGTTGACTTTAGTAATTTAAATATTGTTTTACTTTTGTGACTGAAATCTTTGTGATATATTTCTCTTTTTTTTCTATTCTATTCGATTGAAATATACACTGCCATATTTAATCCTTAATTTTATTTCCTTGCTTACACAAAACATTTTCTAATGAATGACTCATAACAATAATGCAGCTATCACTATTTCAATCTCACGACTTCATTACTAAAAATATTAAACTATGATTAGTTCTTAATATGTATTACATAATCCACCATGTAATTTGTCAGTGTAATATATATATATATATATATATATATATATATATATATAACTTTTCTTACTGCATGCTAGAGAAAAATATGTTCGTTGACTCCTATATTATTTAATCATTTTAAGTATAACGAAATTTAAATATAGTCAATTTTGATCAAACATAATTTATTTAATTTCAATTTAAAAATTCCAACCGTAAAGATGCTTTCCCTTTTTTAGTTTTATAGGAATGTATTACAAATTATTGACTGATTTACCGAAACAAATAATTCGGCAATTTTTTATAGTGATGTAGTGTTATTTGATAAACACTGAATATATACTTAAATCAATTTTAAGAGTATACATTTAAAGATTTTTATATCTGTGTTTTTATTTTCAAATGCGTATATTGCTTAACGTATACACACAAAAAATAACAAAATATTTTAGAGGGAAAAATATACAAATTGTATATCATTGTCAATTTATATATTTTTAATCATCAAATTTAAAGCAGTAGTTTTAAATTGAATATTATTACACAATTAATTAATTAAATTAGATGTCATTTTTAATATACTTCAAATACACATTAAATAATTGTTTGTTTAACTATTTGTTTGACTTTTTTTAACTCAACAGATTAGCCATTACAATAACCAATAAGAGTTTAATGACTTAAGAGATTATATTCTCTGCGGGATGAAACTTCCAGGGCGATAACATCCCTAATGACTTTACATTGTGTTTCTCAGACAAATTATCATTATAGTGAGGAAACCATTTAAAGTGCTCTTGCTATTTCCCCTCCTGCAATCGTAATTTATTGGTTAAAAAATGCAACCGATTGTTTGTTAAATAAAAACTAATAATTTACAGGAATGAAATACAGAAACCTCGTCTCCTCTTTCCAAAATAAGGCGTGTATAAAGGATAAATTTAATTCCGAAGGAAAATAATGTACCAACTGTCCGTCGTTTAAAACAAAAACTAAATAGAGTTCATCTGCTCTATACACTCAAATATAACCAAATGTCTATTATATAACTAATAAATTTCTTTAGGAAAATCTGTTTCATTAAAACATTGTATTTGGTATGAAGTTTAACTGAAATATAGTTCATAATGTTTATCCTATACTCAAATCGTTATATGTAGTTCGTGTGGTCAACACCCCTAATTGAAATGTATTACCAAAAAAATAAATAAATTAAAACACAATTCCTTTAGAGGGATTTCGTTAAAATCACAATGTTCATAGTTTTAAAATATTGTTTACAGTTTTATGATAGAAAATATAATGAGTTTAATTAAAAACAGAATATGGACTCCACAAGATTTCCTTAACGTTACATTCGTAATTATTACATTTTTAAGAGTTGACAGACGTAATTTTACTTTAATTTTAAAATTCTCTTTCTGAAATATTAAAAGGGATATTTTGGAATTTTGTCTTCTTTAAATAAAATATTGGTCGTAAAATTTTTTTTTTTAATTATTATTGTTTATAAATGTATTGTGTTGAAAATATTTCATATAATTTCATTTTCAACTTTATATATAAAATTCTTTTTAATTTTCTCAACTCAATAACAGAAATTATTTTGAGTAAATTATTTATTTTGTGTTTTGTATAGAATTAAAAGAAATTCAGTTCCTTACGTAATCGGGACGATTACAAGATACTATTGTTACTTTTGTCTAAATTCAGTCAAGGTTGAAAACACCACCAATAATTCTGAGATTACATGGCTTCTGTCCAATTAATATGTATAGACTGTAGATGACTTTTTTGTACGTAATTGGTAGGGCCAATGGTGATTATTATATTCTATTAATTGCAACAACATATTTGTATAAATCGATTATTTAAATGTGTAATAAAAAACGATTCATTGAAATATAATGTTATAACAATAAAATATAACTAAATTTGTTGTCGTATGTCTGAGTGAGATATAAATTTTAAATGTTGGCTTTAATAAAGTGCAAAAGTCAAAATATGTGGAAATTATTAAATGGTCAAAAGGAGTACAGTATAAACCGACAAATTTACCAACGTAGTTATTTTTCAATTAATTAATAAAAAGTCATTTGGAACAGAGGATGATAATCGATTTTTTTTAATTCGTTTGAAAAATAATTGTGTCATAAGAAAATGAAAATAACAGCTCTGATGGATTATAATAAAAATAGCTTATAATTAAAATAAAGAACAAAGATACAAAATATTACTCTCAATGTAAACTGTTCATGTGGTATACCTGATATTTCCGCCTATAAAGTCACGTAAGAAATTTATAAACTTAGGAGCCTCTTAATAAGAAGAAGATTTCTTTTAAAATTTAGTAATGAACAAAATTAAATATTAATCAACAGTAAGTAATAACAATCTTTTCAAAATTTAAAGATACAATCAAGACCCAAAGTTTTTGAATAAAGGTACAAGAGGTGTTATTTATGTTCAAATTTTGAAATGAAAGTAAACTTAAGTTTTATATATCCGATATTCTATGAATATAACAGGAGTTTATCTCTATGAGCTATGCATATATTTTTCCATTTTGCCAATACCTTAAAGCTCGTACCATATCAGCAGACTTTCGTTATGCAAAGCATGCAAGAGGGAAGAATGGCACAAATTACAAAAACGTATTTGGAGAAATGTATATAAACTCTGTTTATTTTGTTTGTACTACTTAATGTAAATTACGCCTATATTGTACATATGTATTGTTTATGATTAATTAATAAATGTTTGGTTGCTTAATAAAATCTAATGTAATATATTATATTACATCCTCAAAATTATTTTGCTGTCCTATTTAAAATTCGATTTCTTTATATAAGAGTTGTAATTTTTTATTATTTTATTTTAACTCCTATTTTTGTAATATTTATTTTATATACTTTTGTTAGTTAGGCACACCAAATATTTGTTATAATTTGTGTTTTGGTTAATAATAATAAAATATAAATTAACACAATAATAACATATTTATAACTAAAGTAGCAATCTTACTCATAACGGAGTTCTGATAAATAGAAATGTCACTAATTTATTTTATCTTCAGAAGTCGAGAACATCAGAGTGTAAAAATAACACGATTTTAAATTCAGCGATTTTAAAATATTTTATACATTGCAAATTCTTTTCGATTGGTTAAAGAAGCTTGAATGTCTCAAAAGATCAATCATCGCCATAACCAAATATCAATAGAATTAGAAATTTAGAGTATAAGTTTTAGAAAATGTATCGATACATATACAATAAATTATTGCATGTGATAATACTAGGTTTCTAAAACATTTCTTTTTTCTTTAAAATATAGAAATAATAATTAATAAAATTTTTTTTTTTAACATAACTGAAATATCGCTCCTAGTAATTAACAGTATTCATTTAAATAAAGGGGACTCCGAAATATTTGATTCATATTCCTAATTTTTAAGTCGCAGTTTAAAATACAGAGAAATTCAGTAAAGTTTTTTTTTCACAAGGTTTGTAGATTTCCAACCTTATTACAATGTTCGAGATATAAATATCATTTAAAAAACAATAAAAAGTATATTGAAAGAAATAGGCTGTATAAATATTTGACCTACAAATATATACTAGAATTAAAAATAAATTCTAAAATATATGAAACTATAAACTCAATCGCTTGTATTAATTTATATATTATAGTAGTGTATTTAAAACCGGATTGAAATAACATAAAGAATGTCTAACTTTGTTGTTTAGTTCTACAATATCCAACAAACTTTTTTAAAAGAAAATGCAGTTTCTTTAGAAAGTGGGAATAAAATGTAACTAAATTAGTTGCGATAATACAATTCTCGTGTAGGTAACAACAAAGCTCTATTGTAAAGTGTAAAGTCAGAAAAACAAAGGCTTACTAACTTACTAATGAATATATTTACTTACATTTATTATTTGCTACTATACTCACTATGACATTTCAGTTTTATTTTTAAATAATTAACAATGTTTATTAGTGAAACTTGTATTATTGTTATGTCTCCACTAATTTTTTTTTTTTTATGATGAGAAATATATATAAAACAGTATTATTGTCATCAGTTAGTAATCTTTAAATCATAATTTTTGTTTCAAGTACTCCATTTTAAGTTATCTAGATATGATTCGGTTTATTGACATAATTTGATTTTAGTTTATTTTTTGTATTAATTAATTGATTTATTAGCTCTCTCTTACATATTTGTTTGGGGTACAAATGACATAGGCTACAGAATACTTGGAGTTTCAGTTCATAGACTTTAAGTTTCATTTTACACACATCATTTCCATTTCTGTAATAATAATTTTCATTTATTTAATAATTAATTTTTTCATATAACACTTGCATTTCAACACTTGATTTCGTAATGGTTTTACGGCTTATGATGCATTTGAAATAAACTAATCACATTTTATTTTTTTAATTATTATGCATTTTTCGGACATTTGCCATCATTTGTGTGTTAAAAATCAAAAACACGCCGTTTCGGGAATAAGAATCAATTCCCGTTATCAAGTGACTAAAAACTAAAGAAACATGAAACTAGAAACTAAGCCTATGTAAGAAGTAAAATTAAATATGAGTACCACCAACCTTAATATCTAAGCATGCATCTCAGAGCTAAAACTGAGAAGTCAAAAAAACACACAATCACGGTAACACACAACTAACGTCAAATACGTGTTGTTGTATCAAAGATACAGCAACAAGTGACGTAGTCCAGAAGGCGTGACAAACTATTAGGAAGTGGCCTATTGTTAGTTGTATTAAGCTTCCTAGCCCGAGAACGGGTTACAACCCCTTCTGGCGATTTAACGTCCGAAAAATGCATAATAATAAAATTGAACTTCCATCATTAACAAATAATTTCAAACAGAGAATAATCACATTTATTGAAGATTTTGTTTATTTTTAAACTAGTGATACATTAAATTTTTGTAATAGGCCTTTTTTGACGACTGATTTGTTTGATGATTGGAAATTAACTGAGTCAGCTTTAGTAAGGGTCTGCTCTACTTCTTTTTTGACGCGATTAGTTATTTCAAATGAACGTAGTTTTAAGTAGGATATAGAATTAAGACACATCGCACGCTTACTTCTGATTGTATTTTCTTCTCCACGAAGTGTACACGTACAACAGAGTTGACAGAAGTGAATTCTCAAGGGTTTTATTTTGTAATTTAGTTAATTTCCTAGGAATATTGATTTAGCTCAATAACCGTAGACTTGTTACATTATTGAATAAATGAACTTATCCTGCACTCTTGTACGTCTAAACTCATTTTCATCTTAATAATATTTTTCTATCGGAATTATTTTAGAGATATTGTTTTTTTTTTTTTTTTTTTTTTTTTTTTTTTTTTTTTTTTTTTTTTTTTTTTTTTTTTTTTTTTAACTATATCTTTGACAGTTTATGTAAGTAATAGATATAACTCCAAAACAGACTTCTAGACAAATGTTGAATTTCAATAACTCCAATAAACTCGAACATAATTATTTATATTACTTATAAAATCTGAATATTATGTGTCGCCTTTTATATAAAGAACTGGATTGCCATTAAGTAAAATCGTTTTAACCAATATTCTTATTAAGTACGCAAGTGGGCAATGACGTGATAAGAAATTATTCTTAAGACTTTTTCTTAATATTATTTTTAACAAGATATCATACATCAGCTCAACCAACATAAAGCATCTCCAAGATACTATCCTCTTTGACATTATATATAACTAAATTTTATTTATAGTGTATGTAATATATAGGCCTACAAATATATATATATATATATATATATATATATATATATAACTTTTAATGGAATATTCAAATTTGTGATGGGGTTAAAATATTTATAATTGTAAAACTTTTCATAATTACCAATTATAGGGAAGCTCTAATAATGTTGAGCTGGTTATCAATTTACAACTTCAAATTAACTCTCCCGCATTAAAAAATAAATAATGTATGTAAAAGTTTGGTAAGACATTATGTCCTAAAGGTCAGATTTTCATTGAGAGTAAAACTGAAAGACTCATAGCAAGCAAATTTTATTTTGAGGCTTGAAGTATACAGAAACGTTGTTATTGCTATAAACAGAGTATGACTAAATCCGGGTACTTTCGGGTACTTTCAGTATAAGGTAAAACCAAATAATTTGCTTTATTAAATGTAATCAAATAATTAGTGTATTGTGTGTCAGTAATTTTAAAACGAATTCACTTTGCGAAGAACTACGTCATTGTCTTTTAATATTTGTTACTTGCTGCGGGTGTTAACGAGGTGTTTCCTAAATTACTTTCAAATATTGAAGATACAATTCACTCAACTCTGCTTTGGAAATCTGTTGGTTGAGGTTATAGAAAGTGACGAAATGTTGCTTTCCTTCAATACTATAACAAAACAAAAATATTAGTTGACCTCCGTAACTGGAACATAATTTGTAGCTGATAAGTGACGTTTAATAACTCTTATCAAGAATAATAAAGAACCATAGAGTCAATCACAGAACCCGCTTTTTTTATTAAGATAGAAGGTAACGCGTGTTCACTACAAATAGTTTAAACCCTAGTTACTATTATGACGATAATTTGCCTGTGAAACACAATGAACAGTCATTAGGGATGTTATCGCCCTGGAAGTATGATCCCGCTGAGAATATAATCTGTTAAGTCATTAAACTCCCTTTTGTTAAACAATCTGTTAGCTTATTGTAATGACTGATCTCGTAAGTTGAATACAAGCAATTTCCTAAAAATAATGATAAAAGAGTATGTTTTATGCACAATAAAAAGGAATTTAATTATTGGTATTAAGTGAGCATACAAACTAATGTATTTTTTATTTTTTTTATAAATATTATAAAAAGGGAATTAAACATTTTAAGCACTTAATTTATAAATTGTATTTATAGCAATGTTTGGTGATTTGGGTATGATTAGATAAAATGATAATCAGATTTGTGAATAATATATAATTATGTAAATAAAAGATATAGTTTTAAGCCACACTCTTAAAACTGATTTAGATATCACCTAATTAAAAATACAATCTCTTTTTAGTTTAATATATTTTAATAAATAGGCTGTCCCGAGATTCTATTGTTCATACATTAAAACTTGTCTTGAAGTGAAATTATTTCTAATAATTTTAATGTTCAAACATATTCTGTAAATATTTAAGGATGATCAATGAGAGTATTCACGATTATCTTAATAATCAGGTTATTAATTTAATTAATAATGATATGTAGATAAGAGAAGATATTTATTCTTCGTACACCGAATCAATATTTATTTCATGCTTTCTTTTTACTAACTATTTTATTATAATTTTTCTGTCATTGTGTTATTGTGTTAGTTCGACCACTTGAAATATATTAGCTGATTAGGCCTACAGTTCTACTATATACAGTTTTATATTATATGCGTGGAAATTTGCCTCTTTGTGCGCGAGTGTGAACTTGTTTTCAACCAAACTGAACTATAAAAAGCTTTAAATTCCTATATACATATTAGTAGAAGATGTAAATAAATAAGTTTGAATGTATTGTTTATAAATACTTAAATATGCATATATATATATATATATATATATATATATATATATATATATATATATATATATATATATATATATAATCAAGCTAATAAACACCCATTTCCTTATCTATGACAAAAAAATTAAGATATTGAAATTTCATGAGATCTTTTTTATAATATAACTGTTTTAAAATGATAATATATGAACTTGTTTCGCTCGTTCATTGCGACTGTTATTTTTCAACATGTAATTGTTATTATCTTCGACCTCTGCAAGTAAAACTTAAGAAACAAACTATTTCTCTCTTTCCTCCCACTGTATCACTGGCGTAGAGACTAGAGATTTTACGTGTTTACAAAGTGTCAGACGTCTCCAGCTCGGCCTATATTGGGTTCTTCAGATATACTCACACTATTCCGGCCGTCGTTTTGGACCTGAAATCCAAACAATCACACTACCAATCCGTACTCTAAAAGCCGCCTTCAGTCATTGTTGAGAAATTATCTTCTCTTTTCATTTCTTTAATATACAAGTATTTGAAGTGATCCTCTGAGTAAGGTATCACTTCCTTTCGTTGTTGTAAAAATGAGGAAACACAGCCATATTCAAACGTATTTACACATACATACCCATTGTCTTTGAAAACATGGAACTTAGTTACTCCAATTAGTTTTTGACGTATCCAATACTCAGTGTGAAATACATAATGAGTTATGTTATAATTTTTTTTTGCTAGTAACAACCTTATTGTATTATTTGCTTTTTTAACGATAGGACAGAGTATCATAATTTACCTCATATCACATCATAGACCCTGTTACTTTAAATACTTTAGTTTCTTTCACGGTCATATTATCTATATCTTTATTTCTCCTAATTCTACTCTCTTGAATTTGTAAAAAACAGTTTAGCGTCATTCATGACCATTTCCTTAAGTGTTGAAAGTTGAGTTTTCTCAATTTTGTTAGGAGAAGGTTTTGAAAGAACTTCAAACTTTCTCAAAAATGCAATCTCCTACTCCCAAAGTTTTAATATGGTCAAAATCGCATAATCTTTTTAAATAGTTTAATCCTCAATAATTTCCCGTAAGAGGTAAACAATAGCATACACTACTATTGAAAGTGATTATTATTAAATCCAAATAAGAGACACGTTTTAAAACTGTTATCAAGCCAACAATTTGGGTGTAACTAGGGTTTAATTTTAACTGATGTAGGTAAACTTTATTAACAATCAGTGGTTTTACTAGTTACACCATTTACTAATTTATTATCATGAAACTTTTGATTAAATTTAAATTTATTGCAGTTGTCCTTAACTATTACCGTATTCATAGATCTTTTCAGGTTTTTTTAGGTGATATTTATTTTTAATTAAGATCTGAACTTGACCACCTTTAATGAAATAGAATATTTCCTTTTTAATTTACGTGATAAAATGGTTTACTTGATCCCTTTCACACCATAACTTAAAACATCACTGCATTTGGATAGAATCTTTTTTGAAATTAATTCATCTAATTTAGGGCGCTCTTTTTTTCTTAACTAGAGTTTCTTGTAAAAACTGTTGTTGCTTGTTTCTGTTCCTTTCAGTGATAGTTTTTTTTAAAGAAGTACAGGTATTCTGTTTTCCTTGTCCGATTTAGTCATATATTACATTTTTTAATGGAAAGAATTTATCAAAAGAATATATTATACTTATAAAACGTTCGTTACAAAGACGTTATAAAAATTTACTAGAATGTCGTACAAAAAGGTTATTGATGAAGGTTCTTTTCTAAGAGGTAGGAGATTTTCATATTATATTGTGTTTCAGGATCAACAGAAATGGGCACGGCTATAAATTATCTATTTAATATGTGTCTTTAGTTAAGGTCATCGATCAAAGTATCTGTTCTGCAAAAGTTAATAAAGAAGAATTCAGTAATAAGTCAGGCTATTCGCAAAATTACCATACATTTATTCCTTTATACAATAAATAACATTTAATTGTTAAAAAAAAAAAAAAATTAATATATATCTAACAGTCTTTGTCTTCGTAAATATAAGACTAGATTTCATATTACTATTGATGATGATAATTGTTCTCTTTAATGGTATTGTATAATTTCAATAGCAGTCATTGTGAATTAAATACCATTATGATTATCAAATAGTCATTAAATAAAACTTGTAGAAGAATCATATTTAATTTTAAAATATCTAATGGCATTTTTTATTACACAAACAATCAGTATTATCTTTGGTTTAGTTTATAATTAATGTAAGGGGTTTAAATTACTTTTTTTTATAAATGGACTAATATACAATTAATTTGGGTTTTTTATGTACCGAATGAGTTCATTTTTCTCATTTAGTTACTCTTTATTGCTGCAATAATTGGCACAATAATTCGTTGCTCATGTACATTACAGAAAATAAAAAACCAGTATGGCAGGTTTTCTCTATGTATTTAATCATATTTTAAACGAAAGTTTATTTTTATTATATATATATACGTCATGAAGAGCAAGAGTACTTCCTCCATCGAAAATCCTCATCCTAGAAGTTAGTGTTTAATTGCGGACATACTTAAAAGAATGGGTTAATTATAGATGTTTAAAGAAATAATACAATAAAGTTAGATTATTTTAAAACTTAATGGAAAGGTCTGCTACAATATTTGATGTGTCTCAATGCTCTATACCGTACTAAGCGGATGGTTGTGAAACACCGAGGTATAAATTTAATTTTGTATATAACGTTTCTATTTTAAGAAAGACAATTATAAATATTTAATGTATATACAATATTTCATCAAGATATAACACCAGTGTAAACTTGAGGATGTAACCTGTTTGATCAAAATGTATATCTTCCCTTCTTCAACTAATAAATAACTGTATTTTATTTAGTTAGTATCTTTCGATTATTTATAATTATTAATACATGTCCACAGATATCTCGAGCTAGTATGATCACGTTATATAGGGAGACATTGAAGACATAAATCCAAATTTGCATTAACTTACAAAATACATTGCAATCAGGTGACCTCTTCTCACGATAATATTCTTACTAACACAACCACAATATTTGAATCGAATCTGACATTGAATTTTTATTTTATTTATATGTACCAAAATAATCTGTAACAAATATTATTTGACAGACACACAAAAATTTGTTTTAAAAGGATTAAATATAGTTTTGGAGAGGGAAAATCGAATAATTACATAAAATTAAATAATCGAAATTAAAAGGTTTGCAAAAATTGTTAGACAAAATTGTTAGAAAAATTGTTGAACAGGGACCTCGAAAAACCACACCAGTTTTCTTGACTGTGCCATGACATTTTCCTGTCGCCAAATTGTATTTACAGCTGGCATAATGAAAAATAAAATAAAAGTAACACTTTTCAAAAAGGTTTCACGTCTCTTAAAAGATCTTAAAATTTATATTAAGAAATATTTTCATGTATTTTTATTTATAAAATAAACCGTTGATTAAAGGGATAATATAAACATGGGTTTAACTATATAATCGTACAAATAAATAGAGATCATTTAATTCTATAATATGTAACTCGTTCAGTATCTAGAGAGCTATTTCGTGATAAAAAGACTTTATTTCATTTGAGTCTTTAACATGTATATAAAACGTGCTGATACTTTTGGATTCAGCTACATAATTGTCCTTTAAATGTCTGAAATAAAATCTTAAAATTTAACGTCTAAAAGGGTTGAGTTTATCTAAACAATTGAGTTTACGGGTTTTTTACATTCTCTAGTATTAGAATATCTATGATATTCTGACAAACTTCAATTTGATATAACATTAAAAGGTTTTATTTTCATAAACAAATATAATCAACAAAATGGATTTCAAACCATTGATATAATTTACAATATAACATACGATTTAACATATTGAATTACATGTTTTTAATTATTATAAATAAGCCTAAATATAGTCTTAATCTTTTAAATATTACAATTTGTATTTTAATATAAAATACCAATATATTCCAAATTTTAAGTTTTATTATGACAAATAGAATTACTACTCCAAGTTTTCTTTATTTTACATCCAATATATTATTATTAACATTCAAGCTGTTTCAATGTCTATATCAGTTCAATCATCAAAAATATTGGAATTTCGAAATAAAATGTGGAATTTATCATTTTAGCAGTATCAAATTTTCTAAATATTGACGAATATTAAACAAGTATTGAGTTAGTTAGTTTTTTTCATAAAAAATATTGATATTAATTATTTTACAAAAATTAACAAATTCTCCAACTTTCTACAAGAAGCAATTAAAATGAATGGAGTAAATATTTGTTAATACATAATTTTCTTGATAAATGATGAAAAATATTTTCCAAATTACAGTTTCTTAAAAATTGAAATCTATTTCTCATAGGTGTTTACCTGTTAACATTAATTGAAAATATAATTTGTATTACCGAATTTTTTTTTTATTATTAAGACTGGGGAGAGTGTTTTAAAAGCGCCTCCTGCACTGCGACCTAATTAGATCTTTTGTGCCCCCCTCTTGTTGGGCTCAGGAGAGATCTATGTCTTTGACAAAATTGATCAAACCCCTGGTCGGGAGGTTTAGCAATTCTTCTTCCGAAATGAAGATAAATTCTAGAAATTTGTGTCTTTTTTGGCATAAGGCCGGGCACTCCATGATGATGTGTTCCATGCGTTCCACCTCTTCACCACAGTACCTGCAAGTATCATCGTCCACCAAGCCCATCTTACTTAAGTGGTACCTGCAATGGATATGTCTTGTTACTATACCACAGAGGAGTTTTAGCTCTCTTCTGCTTAGGTTTAGCACTTCCTTCCCCCTCTTTTTATTAGGGCTAAGGAATTTCTTGGAATGTATTAGACCCGGCAATGTATTCCAGGTTCTGTTGATTACTTTGTTGGCCCAGTTGGTAATAACCTCCTGGTAATCCCTAGGGCCAAATCCATACATAGGATGTAACAACCGTTACATAAAATAAAATCTGCTTCATACTTATCGACATAAGTAAACCAATTTCCTTATCCGGATATTGTGCTCGGATCATGCAACCTGCCATGTGCTGATACCTGGCGAGCAATATCATAAATCACGCATCACATGTTCGGTGCACTTCGTACTCGGGCAACCGCTAGCAGGTCTAGTTGCTTCAAAATCATAGTACTAAGCAGCAGTCTTTACAACATGAAATCTCCGAAATAGTAAAGTGCATCATGACATTAATTACACAGTATACTTCTTTTCCAAATTAATAATGTGTTACAGTTATATAATATCACACCACTAGATTGTACAGTGAGTTTTTTTGTTTTCTCCATGTTAACTTTTCGCCTCACGATGAGCTTCAAGGACATATCAAGCTTCTAAGCTTTTTACAACCAGTTCCAGGTATTCGAAATTAAAATTGACCATTCTAGATATAACTCTGTTAATATTTTTAAGTTTTGATTACTGATATATATTTTGTTCAGAAATAATTTAACTATAATTAATTTTCTTTTAAATTGTCAATAATTTATTGAAGGATAATGTCTTGTAAAAAATGGAATAACCTTCTTTCATTTAAAAACAATTTACAAAATCAAATTATAAATTTAAATAGTCATAAAATCAAAGAATTAACTAGTCAAATGTTTTTCCTAATTAAAATCTTTGTTTTAAAATATAGCAGTTGTTACAATTCTTTATTTCAAACAAAGATCGAGATACATTAGATTCTTTATTAATATAAGAAAAACTTATTTATAATCTTTTCTTAGACATTTTGATTTTCTGATAATTTTTCCTTTTCATTTTAATTAAATTAAAAATCTTTTTTTTATTACAAAGACTTTTCGAACAACCTGTATGAGTTTGTCTAAATCTCTTTTTAACTTGCTTTTTGCACAGCAAAAGCTGGTCCAAGATTGCAATTGAAGAGAGGTTCAAACTCACTTTCAACATTTTCTAAGTGCACCAGATCATCACGTATATATATATATATATATATATATATATAAAGGAAATATTAACTTTTCAAAAATGACAGTTGTTAATAAAAGGAACTTTGGTTGAGAAATTATTCTTTTATAAAGAATAACAAATTTTGTTCAAGAAACAAAACTCTGTATAATAATGTGTCTTCATTTCAGTTTTTTTTTAATCTGTAAAACAATGTGTACAAATTTAAAATCAAAATAGATTTGGATGGGACTGCATGCAAAATATTTCGGCCTACACGACCACAAAGGGGTTATTTTTCAAAATTAAAAACATATTGACGTCAATAGTTTAAAACAAAATCAATTTATTTTATATATCATAAATTTGTCTTTTTTTAAAATAGAAAATAGTATGTTGATCAAGCTAGTTTTAAAATGTGTCTCTATATATATATATATATATATATATAATTGTGGTAAACTAAGTATTTGATAATACAAAATCTTGTTAACTGTAATACATAATTTTGACCTTTTTTTTATATCTAAAATTTAATTTCTTTATATAAATTCATATTAATCTGAAATCTAACTTTTGTAATTTTTTTTTTTTTAAAATACCAAGAACTATGAAATGTTTGTTATATGTAATAATTATTTTTTTTGTAAATTGTCAAATTTAATTCAAAATTTAAACTAAATAAATCTCAGCACTTGTTTTTTGAAACTTGTTTTTCTTTTTTTTTAAACATGTTTACCAGAAGGTTCCAAATAATTTTAATTCTTAGTCGCCTGGTAACAAGGAAATGGCCCTGTAATGGGTTTAGATGCACCAAGTTTAGCTTGCTGATCTGCTTCCTCGTTGCTGATCTATTCCCTCATGCCCTGGCACCCAGACAAGTTCAATTTTATTCTTGTCCGCCAGCTGGTTTAGGGCCTGATGGCACTCGTGAAGCATCTTTGATCTCAAATTGTTACTTTGAAGTGGTTTTAATGCCGCTTGACTATCCGACATAATGTTAATTTTCTGTTTGCATTGGTTTTTATTCATCAGATGATTTGCCACCAAATGGATAGCATGTACCTCTGCTTGAAAGATGGTGGCGTCAGCACTGAGGGACACATGTCTTTTGAACCTTGGTCCCAACATTCCTGCCCCCACACCACCTTCCATTTTGGATCCGTCTGTGAACCATTTTTGGGAGTCCGCTGGCACACATTCCGTGCCTCCCGTCCAGTCTTCCCTAATGGGGAAACGAACTTTGTATTTGTGATCAAAGATCATTTTTACTTTCATCTGGTCACTTGCAGCAGCCATATCCAATAAAGAAGTGGCTCTGAGAATTTCCAGATGTCCTTTGAGGTTTCCTACTTTGAAATGGTATTCCTCGTGTAGTTTGAGGACCTGCTTCATAGCTTCCTCCTTAATTGCAACCGGTAGGGGATCCAAGCCTAGAAGGATCTCCATCGCGGCAGTGGGTTTTGTTTTCATGGCACCTATGATGCTTAGACATGCTAGTCTTTGTACTTTAACCAACTTTGCTTGCACGGTACTTTGGTCTACCTTCCTCCACCTAACTGCTGACGCATAGAGGATAGCGGGTCTAACGACCTGCTTGTAGATCCAATTATTAGCTCTGGGATTCACACCCCACGTTTTGCCAACCATTTGGCGGCACGACCATAGTGTTTTAATGGCCTTGTTGGTCGTTTTCGATAGGTGACTTTCCCACGTTAACGTTTGGTCCAGTGTCACCCCAAGGAATTTTACCTCCTTAGAGTGGGGAATGGTGGTTCCACTTAGGTTAAAGCTAGGTAAATTTAATTTCCTTCGTTTAGTAAATGGAACAATAGTGGTCTTTAATGGGTTTATATTCATGCCCTCTTTGAGACACCAGTTTTTTGTCATGTTAATGGCTTTCTGCATTCTCTCCACTTTAACGGAGTCATGCTGGCCCCTCACAGTTATGGTTATGTCATCAGCATAACCAAGAACGTCAAACCCAGCCCTGCTCAGGTCGTTTAGTAGTTCATCCACTACCAGCGACCACAGCAGTGGGGAGATAACTCCCCCTTGTGGGCAGCCTCTTGTGGTACCTACTTCATGTGTAGCACTACCAATGCTGGTGGATACATGTCTACCCATCAGCATGTTATTTATCCATTGAATGATAAAGTTGTGAATCCCTCTTCTACTGAGAGACTGTGTCATTGAGTCATAGAAAGCATTGTCAAAGGCGCATAGGTCCATAAAGAGTGATAGGGCTATCCCCTTTGACTCATGTGCCTCCTCTATGGCCTTGACAAGTTGATGCAATGCCGATATTGTTGATTTGCCTTTTTGGTAGGCAAATTGGTACTTATGAAGAGGTGCAATTGTATTAACCTCCATTCTAATGTGTTGGTCCACTAGTTTCTCCATTGTTTTAAGCATAAACGACGAGAGACTAATTGGACGGTAAGACTTTGGGTCGTCTAGGGGTTTTGCACCCCCCTTGTATAGAAATATGACCTTTACTTTCCTCCATACTTGAGGAACGTGGCCATATAACAAACTGGATCTAAACATTTTGATCTGTATTTAGATTAAGATGTCCTGCCGTCTCTGAATGAGTGCCGGGAACACTCCATCAGGGCCTGGAGTCTTAAAAGGCTTAAAGGACCCTATGGCCCACTTAATCCTTTCAGGCGATATAATCTTGTTGACAAGGGGACAGTCTATCTTGAGTTCTGCTCTACTCCTTATGGAACCATTGTACACCCTAGTTTCTCGAGGTGCTATACAACCTGGAAAATGTTTTGGTAATAAAGCTTCCACAGTTTCCTGGAAGGTTGATGTTACGGTGCCATCTTCATGTTTAAGTGCACCAATGTTTACTTGAGTACCCTTTGAAAGAGCCTTCTGCACCCTGCTAATTTCAGGTGCTTCATTAACACGTATACCGAAACATCGGTCTATTTGACCGTTTGGGAATTTTGTGCTCTAATAGTTTCTAAACTGCAAGCCCTTGACGGCTGCCCTCCCTATACCTTCTTCTCGAGTCCACTTATAGCTTATTAGCTCATCACTGTCTAGTTTGCCTGTCGGCATCGCCCTGACCAGCTCTGTGTTCAAAATCGGTCGGTCAGTTTTACCGTGTGTTTCGGTTACCAGCTTGTGGCTGTCGGTCAACCATACCGTATGTTTCGGTTTACGGCCTATAGTGGTCTGTGTTGTAGATTACTGTTTTAATCATAAACTTCAATTTTTCTAGTTATAAAATGGCTAATCCTATGTGGTCAAGGTATGAGGCCTAGTGATCCTGATTTTTGTGATCAAATACCTAGGTTGATAACTGGTAGGGACAGTGATGATGATAGTGAATTTAGTGAAGTTGACGATTCTGATGCTGATCCTGACTTTGTAATAACTGACCATGAATACCAAGTTATTCCAGAAATCAGTTCATCAGAAGATGAAGATGATACCAACCTTCTCAATCAAGTGAATGATGTAGAAAATATAATAAATACTGTCGCTGAAGGCATTGATCTTCCTGAATATTCTTGGAGTGGATGAAAAAGAATGAAACAAGACCTCCAAACTCATGGAAAAGCAACCCACCTCCTAGAAATGTAAAAACTCCAGCAAGAAATTTAATTATGACTAGACTATCAGCAATTAGAGCACCAGCAAGAGCCTTAGGCAATAGCCCTGATAATCGTGAAGTTTGGGAGTTATTCTTTGATCGGGAAATAATTTCAGGAATAGTTACATACACTAACCATAAGTTGGCCATGGTTAGGATGAATATCTTTGCAAAAGGATATAACAAACAAAATTGTTATATATTTATTTTAATTTAATTTTAATTTAATCTATTTAATTTGTTTTTAATTAATTTGCATTTATGAATTTACTTTTAAACTTAATCTTTATTGCCACACTTATTTTGCGCTAATCTATTTCTGACAATTAATTTTATTTGATTTCTATCGAAATCTTACCACAACTAGGATGGTTGAAATCAATTAATTCCACAAACAACTTCTACTTTTTAACCATCTTCTGGATTTATTCTCATATAGTTATTTATATAACAAGAATCACATTCAATTAAATATTCATATCAATCTTAAGACTACTCTTTTACACTTTCATTCTTTAAAACTAATATATGCTAATACACAATATTTAATTGTTGACAATTTTAAAATCTTAATTTATTATTCAATTTACATAAAAACTCTACGAATGTCTTTACAGATTTTGTCTTAATGTTCTTATTAATTTATAGCAAATCTATTACAAAACAATTTTCTTTAATTTAATTATATTATTTTCAAATTACTTTTATTTTGCCGGCTAGCTCAATTACTTTCTCTTAATTTAATTTATATAAAGAACTTTAATCTTAATTTAATTTTTATAAAGAACTTTACTCTTAATCTCGGGCATGGGAACTTTTATGACTCATCAAAGTGAAATACTAGATTCTAATTGATTATTAATTATAAATTTTTGTACTTATCAACAGTTACGCCTCGCCCTCTTTTGGCACTTGTACACAAACACAATCACCCACTGCTTTTATTTATTTAATTTCTCTTTCTTCACTAACGACGCACTAAACACATGTATATCCTTATCCTGGGAGGTCGGACGCTGCAAATCCTGGTTCCTTGACGAATGGTGAATCCCTGGTATTACTTCCGCTAAACGCTGCTTGGTCTCTTAACTCGTTCTCAATTTAACTTTTAATTCGACGCGATGATTCTATCCTCTTCCTTTACAATTTTAATACTCCTTGACTTTAATTATTATTACAAAAAACAACAAAAACTACTAAATTTTGTGGCAACTTTGCCTTTAAGTTATTCGACGACTTTGAATTAAACCCTCAGGTTCTCAGTTTAAGACTCTTAACACCTCCTTACTCTGATTCCCAGCTACAGCCAAGACCTACACACTCTCACCCCAGTTTTAGACTGACTCTTCTTCCCGTTGGATTTTGCCTCCCCCGATTTCCAAGTTTCGAGTCTTCCTCGCCTATTGGTCTATATCTAATTTTTTGAAACTCAGGTCTCTTCTGATTGGACATCCAAACTTTCTAAAAACGTTACTTTTTTTTACGTACGTTGACTTCGCCCCTCGGAGATACCGTTAGGTATTTACTTTCTCATTTTTTCTAGGTTCCCTGTTTATGACGTGCAGCTGCTTCTAGTAGCAAAACTCCGTTATGTTTTTACTTTTTATTATGTATGTCGGCGAACTCTCTTCCCTCAAAGAAAACAGAATGTTTTCTTTCCTTGTATTTGTCACGTTCTACAAATTAGTACCGTTATCTTCCCAACTTAACTTTGCAGCTGCTATTGTCCGTATAGTTTGCTTGGTAACATGTGTTTTGTCCCAATTTACTCATTCTTACAATTATTTATTAATATTAACCTTTTTTATCGATTATTATTATTTTAATATTTTATACTAGGACATTAATTAATTATTTATCAACTGTTGATCCTTTGAGATCGTTATAAACGATGAATCTCATCACACAAACAAAAGCAATTACCGGGACACCCATGTAGAAGAAGTGCATGCCCTGATTGGCTTGTTGTAACTTTCGTCAATTCTAAGGTCAAATAATGAACAAATAGTATCCATGTTCACAAAAGATGAAACAGCCGCTCCATATTTCGTGCAACAGTGTCTGTAAAGCACTATGAAATCCTGATTGCAACTTACGGTTCGACGACACACACACCCGTGCTCAGAGAAAGCAGAATGCATCTGAGTTTGTTACTGTTGATGAGATGCTTTTTACCTTTAGAGGGCGTTTTGCATTTCGAATGTACGTGCCAAAGAAGCAAAAAAATGGAATTAAAGTGATGTGTCTTACAGACTCAAAAACATCTTACCTTGTAAATGCATACATTTACACTGGTAAAAATAGTGATGGTGTCGGATTTTCTGAGAAGGAAAAATAGATGCCAGTCCCTGTTCAATCTCTTACAAGATTGTGTAAAGTGATTGAAGGTAGTAACTGTAATGTAACTGCAGACAATTGGTTTACTTCATTGGTAAACTTGTACAACATCATATAAAAGTATTTACTTATGTGTCTCTACTACAGTATATTTTCTACATTTCAAATATCTTCTTTTGGTCCTAGGGTTTATAGATGTTTTCATATAAAAAATAATACAGTTTCCATTTTTTCAATAGTAGTATAGTTTGTGTTTTGTGTCAAATAAAAATTTATTTGTCTTTCAAAACGCGTAAACTTTATTATATTACCCATACATGCTTAACTATACGATGTTAGAGCTTAAACAAAGAGAAAACAATAAAACCAGAAGAATAAAACAAAACGGTCGAAATGACCTTATGTTTCGGTTAGTGTTAAAACAATCATGTTTCGGTATACGTGTTAAGACTCTCACAGAAGGTCCTCCATGAACTACGCTTCGATTTACGAAGTGTTACATTAAACTCAGTAAGAGCCTTACGGTACTCTCCCCAGTTATTTGTTCTCTTCGCTTTATTAAATTCCCTTCTGGCCTTGCTTCGTAGTTTACTAAGCTCATTGTTCCACCAGGGTACTTTACTGTTAGTTGTTTTGGTTTTGAGAGGACAGCTATCCTCAAAGGCCCTCATTATTGCCTCCGTTGTGAGGTTAGCTGTACTCTCCAGGTCGTTTATGGATCTTATTTTTTGTTGTATATCCTTCACACCATTTCGTAGGGAACTTTTGTATCCCACCCAATCGGTCTTGCTAGGAACCCTATATGTTTGGTTAAACACGCTACAACCCCCCACTTTGAACATGATCATGAAGTGATCAGAGAAAGAAGCCTCCCCAGACACTTCCCAATCACATATTAATTTTGAAACCCCTCTAGACACTAAGGTTAAGTCGAGTACCTCCTGCCTAATAGAGTTTATAAATGTTGGGCGATTGCCCTTATTAGCCACCACCATGTTAGTAGTAAGTAAGTATTCATAGAATAACTCACTTCGATCATTGGTGTCGGTGCTCCCCCAGATGGTATTGTGGGCATTGGCATCGACACCCATGATTAGGTGTTTCCTGTTGGCTTCGCAGTAGCTGATGAGTCGTTTCACCGTTTCTGGTGGCGCCTCCTTCTCCTCTCCAGGAAAGTATGCCGAGGTCAAAACTACCTCCTTCTTACCTCCAAGGACACTCAGCTCTGCCATTACAGTGACTGTGTCAGCATCTGTAAATTCTGAGAGAATCATTACATTGATGGTTTTGTTGATCAGAAACGCCGCCCTCGGTACCAGGGTAGATCTATCATAAATCAACTTACAGTTCTTTTGTGTTTAGTCCACAAATTCGTTCCCCGTTGATCCAGTGCTCCTGAACTAGTCCCACCATTTGTGTGCCTTGGGCAAACCTTTTGCATAAAGTGGCAGAAGCAGCCTTCGCATGGTGTAGGTTCACCTGCACGCACTCCATACCAATTTCTTAACCCCACCTTCTGGCTTTGAGGCGCTGGTTTCGCCTGCCTCCACTGCCACAGGTTTGGGTGTTTGGTTTAAGGGCTTGTTTACCTCCATATTTTTCGTTTTTGTTTTATTATTTGGGTCCATTTTGTTCCCACGAGTAAAAGAGGAGTTAAACAGTCCATCCAGCAGAGCCTCTTACTGGATAAGGTTATGTACTACTGGAGGTCACCTGGTATCCAGAGTTCGCCTATTAGCGACTGATTACCCCTTCAGCCATCCATCCATCGGCATATGCTGTTCCACCTTGGATTGAGTTATGGTTATACCGCCATACTCGGTCTTTAGTTAAAACAGGGTGCACCAGCGAGAAGGTGAGGTTGACACTTGGATAGGAGAGGCTATATATTGCGCATCACTTCCTATTGCACCCCTTGTATTACCGTAATAAGTGAATGCAAACAAATTTAATTTTGAAAACTAATATTGTGGCAGAGAAGAAAATTGTATGTTTTATACAACAAACAGAAAATTGAGACTTGAGAATATGATCCGAGAAATATGGCTTAGAAGGTAACTAACTGGGATTTGTATATCTCTACACCTAACAATTTGTTAAATTTAAAGAGACGACAAAATTATGTTACATTTATCACGCTAAAAGTGGGAGTAGGAGATTGAAGAGCTTCACCTCTCATCTGCGAATTTACCAATGTTGATTGAATTGCACCCAATATTAAAGAAATTTTATATAGTCTAAATAAATATATTTAATTATATCTTTGATTTGTTCAATGTTTGATTTACTGTAGAAGGTGCCATTTATCTCTTTTAGGGGGGAAATTAAGTCATTGTGGTTGTAATGCTGACTATAGATTTAATTTCAAACTAGAAGATATGTATATGATTGTTATTACTATAATGTGTATGTTTACTTTGTGTTTAGTCAGATAATGGTTAGATTGTGTGTACAACTTACATTTTTGATTTCACATTCCTTTTATAAAATTGCTTGACTAACGTATTCAACTTAAAAGATCAACCACTATAGTACGCCGGAAATAGTATGTATAGCAAATAAAATTTAATATCTTACTAGATTTAATACTGTGAAGAATCGTAATTAAGGACGATAACACCCTTCATAGCTCTGCCCATTGGGTCTCTCAGTCTAATTATCTATATAACTGTTCTTCGAAAACCAATAAGTCTATTTAGAGTAAAATTAGTTCACAATTAACTTACTGTTTGCCTCTTGTAATTGAAACAAATAAAACTTTTTTTAAACAAAATAATAAGTATTTAAAAAAATTTAATGTTACGTGAAATCTCCTTTTTCTTGCTCTTATCTAAAGACTTTAGTAGGAATGCATGCTATGCTTATTGTTGGGGTCGTGGGCCTCCGAGTTATTCATTTGGTAATCCCATTTGCATGATAACAGATTACGTATTATAACACAACTGGGTATAAGTGATCTGATTGGATGAAATCACACAATGGATATTTCAGATTATTTATAATTTGTAACGTTTTACGAAAGCGTTTTTTATTGCAGTTACGCAATAAGGCATTAGGGTCTACATATTTATTACAGGCCACTTACCCTTAGGGGAGACCGGGGTTAGTTTTTATAGACCTAAAACAGGGATTTAACACTGGTAAAGTATATTTAGGAACCTTGGGCATCAATGTATATTTATTTATTTTACATTGTTTAGTTATTAATTATTAATAAAACTTGTTTTAGTAAACACTGCATGTGCGGCAACTATCGCCGGTAACGGGGCAAGTTGGCGCACTGTATGGGGTCGGTTGGCGCATGGTTTAGATTATATTTGAAATACCTTAAATAAAATAATTAAGTACGATAATCAATATAGCACTTGTTTTTATTAACAAAACTTTATTATCTACGTAATGTAGGTCTAGTTGTATAAATGTAATTATTATTTTTTTAAATTAATATCATTATATTAGATTTAGATAAAAGAAGATAAATATAGTGCTAAAAACACTCTGTCAACAGCCGGATTGGGCTATTCTAAACCGTCAAGTGAATCACAGTTTTTACAAGTGTTATATTTGTTGTTATTGTTAATAAAATTATACTTTTGTAATTGTTACAATATCTTTATTACATGTTCTATCTACAGACAAGGCTGTTGCCTACGACCTGCTTACACCCGTCTTGCCTCAAGACTCTGCAGTGTCGTCAACCTAATCTTATCTCAAATACAATCATAACATCTCTCTTATTATTATTAAAAATTAAATTAACAACACTTTTAAACTTCTTTGTCTTTACATTACAAAACAATTTAATTACTTAAATAAAATTAATTCCTTGTATATCTAACTTAATCAATAACAAAATATTCATAACTTAATCTTTTTTCATTTATTACTTATTATCTAACTTTTTATTCCTGAGGATATCTTTTAGTAGTATTAACCACTCTGCCATATTTAGTTGTATATTTGTGTGGGTCTGTTACAGAAGTGTCTTCTGTACTAGTTGACGGTATGGGCAATTGTTTACTTAGACTATTTTGATTATTTAATTCATTGTAATTATCAGAATGATTATTAATGCCATGTTCTGTATTTATTGTATTGTCTGGTGAAATATGAATAGTATTACGTCTGTATGAATTTCCATTTTGATCTTGGATCGTAAAGGATCTGGTTTGTTCACATTTATTTACAATTCTACCTGGACACCACAATGATTTGGGATTTCTTTTAAACCATACATTATTGCCACTAGAAAAGTTTTCCTTCATATCCTTAGCTCTAACATCATGATGTTGTTTCATGATACTTTTGTTTTTTATCATTTTTTGTCTATCTTTCTTAAAATTAATTTTAGGTTTCAGATGGTTTATGTGTCTAGGTATAGTGGTTCTTAAAGACCTTGACATTAATAATTGAGCAGGCGAACTTAAATTTTGTCTTGGAGTGTTTCTAAATTCTAAAAGCGCAAGATAGGGGTCCTGCTTAGAATCTAAACATTTTCTAAAAATATTTTTGATGACTTTAACAGCCGACTCCGCCATTCCATTAGACTTTGGATGGTGGGGGCTAGAAGTTATATGATTAAAATTCCATTCTTTCATAAATTTTTTAAATTCATCGGACATATAATAAGTTGCATTATCCGAATAGAAATTTAATGGTATGCCATGACGTGAAAAGAATGATTTAAGTTTATCAATTATTGTTGTACTAGTACAATTAGATATGTGGGAAACTTCTATAAAGTATGAAAAGTAATCTACTACCACTATGAAATATTTTTTGTTTAGCTCAAAAATATCACAACCTACATTTTGCCATGGTATTTCAGGTACTTTATGACATATTAATGGTTCATTGGATTTGTTTCTTTTGTATCTAGCACATGTTTGACAACATTTTACAAAATTTTCAATATCATTTGACATGTTGGGCCAAAATAGAATATTTCTTATTCTAGACTTACATCTTGAAATGCCACTGTGTCCTAAATGTATTTTGTTTAACATTGATAATCTTAATGTTTTAGGAACAACAATTGCGTTATTTTTAAATATGATTTTATCTATTATACATAATTGGGATTGCAATTCAAAATATGGTTGAATCTCAATCTCTACGTCTTTTTTATATTTAGGCCAACCATTTTGAATATATTTTTTTAATTTACACATTACTGCATCTTTCATGGTTTCTTGTTTAATATTTAGTTTGTTGGTCTCAGTAATAGGCATATTGCTAATTAAAAGATTTACCTGAACTTCAATTTCCTCATCAAAAGGATCTATTTCTTTAGAAGCTATATTACATGTTCTGGATAGAGTATCCGCCAAAAATAGGTATTTACCGGGTATATATGTAACTTTTAAATTATAAGGCTGTAATCTTAGTAACATTCTTTGCAGCCTTATTGGAACATCACATAAAGGTTTTTTAAAAATTGGTATCAATGGTTTGTGATCTGTTTCTACTAGTACATTAATACTACCATATACATATTGTTTAAAACGTTCACAACCAAATACAATACTTAACAACTCTTTTTCTATTTGAGAATATCTCGTTTGTACGCTTGTTAGTGCTTTTGAAGCATAAGCCACTACTTTTCCATTTTGTAATAATACTGCACCTAAACCAAATTGAGATGCATCGACTGATAACGTACTCTGTTTATTGGGATCAAAATATGTTAGTACAGGCGCTTCTGTAATATATTTCTTGAGTTTCACATATAAATTCTCCAAAGTTTTATTCCAAACAAAAACATTATCTTTTTTTAATAAATCTCTAAACGGTTTAGTTAATTCTGAATAATTGGGTATGAATTTCGAAACGTAATTTACCATACCTAAAATACGTTCAAGAGCTCTTGCATCTCTTGGTGAAGGCATATCAACAATCGCTTTTATCTTATTTTGATCTATTTCGATACCTTTAGCACTAAATTTATGACCTAAAAATGTTACTTCTTTAGCATTAAAAATACATTTGTCTTTGTTAAATTTAATTCCAGAGTCTTTAGCTCTATCTAACACTAGCTTCACTCTATTATTTAATTCTTCTATAGTATCAGCATGTATTAAAATATCGTCTATATATAAAATTACACCTGGTATTTCATCAAAGGTTTGTAACATAATTTTATAAAAAATTTCACTTGAGCAATTTAGACCAAAAGGCAATCGTTTAAAAATATATCTTCCAAAAGGAGTTTGAAATGCACATAATTTAGCACTTTCTTTTTCTAAAGGTAACATCCAAAAACCTGCACTTGCATCTAACTTAGTAAAATACTTAGCATTTGTAAGCTTTGAAGAGAGTTCTTCAAAAGTTGGAAATTGTATATGAGACCTTTTGATTGCATTGTTCAAATGAAATGGATCTAAGCAAATTCTTAAATCTCCATTTTTCTTTTCTACAATAACAATTTGATTAAGCCATTCTGTTGGTTCATTAATCTCTTTTATAATGTCTAATTTAACTAATCTTTTTAGTTCTGCTTTTAATTTATCATATAATAAAACTGGCATTTTACGAGATGGACTTACAACTGGTATTGTGTTGTCTTTTAATTGTAATTTTACTTCAATTGGTATTTTACCGATTCCTTCGTCAAATAATTGCTTATATTTCTCACACTTAAAAATCTCTACAGTTTCAATTTTTTTTATGAGATCTAATTCAATACAAGATTTTAAACCAAGTATATTAGAACAATTAATATTTGCAACATAAAATATTAATTTATGCACTTCTGTTTTACCCTTTACTTGACAATTAACACTACATGTGCCTAATATAGGAACACAATTTTTTGTAAAAGACGTTACTGATGTGTTTGTCTTTTTTACAAATTTATGGTTAATTTTAAGTTCTTTAAATGATTTAATTGATAAAATATTAATTTGTGCCCCTGTATCTAATTTTAGTAGGCATTCTTTTCCATTAATAACTAATTTCTCATACCATTGTTCTACTTCAGAATTTTGATTACTATTTATATTTACTATATCTATAATAAAGTTTAAACTAGGATCACTTATTGATGCTAGACTATTAAATTTTTGAGTATTGTCTAGAGTACTTACTAATTTGCGATTATATCTACACATATTGGCAAAATGATTCGCTTTTCCGCACTTATTACATTTTTTTCCAAAAGCAAAACATTCACCAAACTTATGATTGTAACCACATTTACCGCAAGAAGTTTGTATAACACGATTATGTCGTTGAACTTGTACATCTGTTGTTTGCTTCTGTTGAAACGACGATTTAGGCCTATGTTTACTTTTGACCTGTCCTTGTTTGAAGTTACTATCGCTGCTTGACTTTGATAATAAATAATGCTTCTTAGTTTTGTTGATAGAGTCAATATCGGTTGATGACGTACCCGTTTCAGTTTTAATATCTAGATGGCGTGCTCTTCTATGAGCCATTTCCTTTGTTTTACAAATTTCCAAAGCTGATTTTATATCGATATTTTTTGTCTTTAGTAATATTTCTTTTGCTGATGAATCTGTAATTCCACTAATGAAAATATCTGTTACCAGACTGTCCCTTAAATTTCCAAATTCACATGTAGAACTTAAATTTCTAAGTATAGCCATATATTGTTCAAATGATTCATTATGTAACTGTTTCCGGTTGAAAAAAATATGTCTTTCATACGTCACGTTGTTTAACGGAAGAAAGTATTCATCGAATACTGTTATGACATGTTCAAACACTTTTGCACTTTCCTTTGTTAAATTAAAAGAATTAAAAATTTCAACACCTTGATCACCCATTGAATGTAATAATAACGCAATTTTACGTTTATCTTGTACATTTTCAGTTAAAAAAGCGTCACAATATAGATTAAATTTATGTTTAAACTTTGTCCAATTTTCAGTCAAGTTTCCTTCAAATGACATTTGACTAGGAATATTAGAGTGATAATCCATTGTAAAAAATATGTCTTTTGCTTCAGGAATATCTAATTCTTGTTGTTGTAATTTAGCCATTAAAACACTAACGATTTATAAATTTAGCTTTGCACTTTTTTAGGCTTACGTGTCTATACTAAAACTTACCGACAATCGGCCAGCTGTTCACATGTCTTATATAATAATGCTTTTTAAAGTAGGCATTTTATAATTAATAATCACTTCACTTGTTCACCACTGCCACCATGTTATATTTGTTGTTATTGTTAATAAAATTATACTTTTGTAATTGTTACAATATCTTTATTACATGTTCTATCTACAGACAAGGCTGTTGCCTACGACCTGCTTACACCCGTCTTGCCTCAAGACTCTGCAGTGTCGTCAACCTAATCTTATCTCAAATACAATCATAACAACAAGTAAAAAATATATCTGGTCCCCTAACCAAGTAAAAAATATCTGCGCCCAGTCCCTGGCCCCATTCTTCAGGTGCCCAAAAATGACATTCAGTGCATTGACTCCAAGCTTCACCTGCGATGCTCAAACTGAACAACCACAAAGAGGAAATACAAAGAGTTTCCTCTTCCTTTTCGTCGTCGTCGTCTTCAGATTATTTGACATTCTTATTGCTGTTTTACTTTTGGGGTTGTGTTTTTGTCGCTTTCTTGGGCTGTTTGGCTGGTGGAGACTTTCTCACCTTCTTATTTTTAGTCGCGAGTTGTTCTGCCTCAAGACCATCTTTTATAGGAGAATCAGTCCAAATTGCCGTAAATCTCTTGCGTTTTCCTTTGTTGATAGATTTGGTTTCTCCAGCCTTTGGATAAGGGCGTATCTGTTCAGGTGTGATCCGTCGTGTAGTAACATAAGATCAAACGAGGGCTCTGGAATTACAGAATGTAAGAGTCTCTTATTTTGAGTTTTTTTCAGGCGTTTTTGAGTTAGTCTCTCAGATTGTCCAGTTGATATCTCCATCGTAGGCCAATCGCTGCTTAAAAGTTCCCCCCTGTCCGTTGCTGCTTTCTACCTCAGCTTGAGGTCTATCGGTGACGTACGAGGACATAAAGTCACAATCTTGAAAAAATGTTGGAATTATAGGGATAAATTCCAGTCGCCTTGAAGCCATTGATAATGTTAGTAGGGTTGGTTGCAAGAGGTAGCAACAGGGTACATCCTTGTTGTTTTTAGAACAACAGGGATGTAGTAGATTGTCATGGTTTTCCCTAGATTACATGCAGTATTGGCATATTTTTTCAATTGCCCGTAAACACTTTTGTCCAAATGCTTCATCTTGGCTGCAGTGCGGTGTAAATGAGTAACAGTGATGCCAATGTTTTATAATTGTCCAAACAGTCAATAGAAATATGTGAATCATGATTATCTAATAACAATATAATACTGTTTTCCTTAGAACAACGAGTGTTCTTAACAAAGTGTTTAAGAAAACCAAGGAAAATTGGCGCTATCATCCATCCGCTTTGATTTTCACAACCTGCACTTCCAGGTGGGCCATTCGAAACAAAATGGTCCTTAAAATGTACTCTTGGGAACACGAAAATATGACGTTTACTTAATCAAATGCGTTTCAACGACAAATTCGCCATCCTCAGTGATACATGAGCTACAATAACTAAACTATAACTGAGAATGGCTACCTTCTCGTTGAAACGCGGTTGATTAAGCAAAAGTAATATTTTTTGAGATCTTGTGTTCGAGTATTATTCTATCTAGTATTATCTGAAAAGTAAAGCTCAAAATTTATTTTTGAAAAATATTATTTTTATCAATATCTTAGCGCCTAAATGTGACTTAATTTATTCTTTTTTTAAATTTATTTATTTTTTGTTTATTAATTTGAATTTTGATTATGGCTACTTTTATAAATTTCTATAAATTTTAAATATATCTTTAAATTTTTGTCATACAGTCTCTTTCAAAATACGGTAATGGATAAAAAATATTATGGTTTGGTGATTGAAAGATACGACTAAAAAAACGGAAGATTAAAATCAGTGAGTGGAACGGAAAACCTGCAAATGTTCTTTTTAAATTAAAAATTTAATTAAGTAAATGGCTAGTTATTCCTGAGTTAAACACTTCAATTGTAATTTAATTTCCTTTGTCTTTACTTGAAATTTATTTTTCTTATCTTGAGCTATCCTAAATGTTTTTAAAAGTGTTCTTTTATTTGATTTGACATTACGTTTCTTTTAAAACTAGCATAGCAATATCGATAAATATTTTAATATGGTAATAATAAATTTACATATTGTTTTTTAATCAAATAAAAAGTATGGCAATCAACACAATTCATCTCAATTCATCGTATTTAAATAGACCTAAATAAATTAATGTGTTATATACATTCATAACAACATCATAGAATAAATGATGAGGCAGCCTTGAGCTTCGTCAATTAATAGCTCTGGTGTTTCTGTTGACCAGAAACCTCAGTGTATTGTTGACACCACATAGCAGTACACCATAAAAATCTTTCTAATGCTTATTGATTAAAAACAATTATACTTTTTCTATAAATTCTTTCTTTTTTCGGCAAATATATTTAAAATCAATACAAACTACAAAGGTAAAGGATTATCTAGAGCATTATATTTTCATTGTTTTATATACAATATTTATAATTTTGAATATTTATTACTCATTGTATAGCCTTAGAACTACTTGTACTTTAATAAATTTCTTTTCAATTATTTAATTAGTTAGTAATAATAATAATAATTGTTAAAATCTGGTCTCAGACAATCAAAAGTGCTTTATGCCGAAGATTCTTTGATATGGAATATACATATGTCACAAGAAATAACATGGTTTTACTTTACAATTTTTATGTTGAAAACTCAATTTAATTATATAGTTTAGATGAATGTTTGTTAATATTTTCAAATAATAATAAATTAAATGCTAAACACTATCGGTTAATACAATATTTTTTTAAAAAATCATAGTCATAATTTTAGTAAAGACATTATGTAACTAACTTACTACATATGAACAACTATTGAACTAAATACAAACCTTAACTACTTAGAGATTTAGAACCATTTTTGATATTTTAATTATTTGTTTAATTTCAATGGTTTGAAATGATCAGTTTTATATTAATTGTAATAACCATAATCTGAACCGGTATCATGTTATTTTAGTACAATAACGCTGTACTCCCTACATAAGCTAGGATTTAGAAAAACGCGATAAGATCGCTGTGGAGATTTGAAAATGTAAACCCTCAGGCTGAGGTTTATCCTAAGAAGTGTCAGAGATTTACGACATGCATCACAGAATATACTGTGATATTTTTACAATACTTTTGGACTACCATATTTTAGCTGCTGTCTTCAAGAAAGTATTTTTACTATATTATTTATTATTAGAATAGTTTATTCCGACATTTGCAATCATCTGTGTATATAAAATTAATACACGATGTTTCGAGAGTATAAATCAACTCTCGTTCCAAGTGTGAGACTATAAGATAAAAGAGAAAAAACACCATCATAGATCAGTAGCCCAGGGAAATGTTTGAAACTTAGGTCTGAGCAGTCAAAGCTAATAAGGGATCAAGAATGATTCTCCGAACCACAATTTTCTTAATTATACCAGCAATATGAAGCGCCCTCAATATAAACTGGATCCTTCAATAAGGTCCAACTTAGCCATAAACAAGTCCAGCAATGTAAAAGACGAAAACTAACCTAAGACTAAATACAAATGCTATCAGACAAATCCACCACCAAAACAGGCCTACTAAAATCAAAGGTCGACAAGCTATTGATTAAAAAGGATGGCTAAAAAGACAGTTGTCTTACCTGCTTATAGTGACAAACAACCTTTTTCACCCATTTTCATTATATAAGTCTTTGATTCAAATTTATTTAGTTTATTCTGTTGAAAATTGAAGTAAACTAAAAAACACTCAAAAGATATTTCTACGATTGTCATTTTTACTTTTTGTAAATTAATTGTAGGAGGAACAATTTCAATAAAAATTGTAATATGGAAATCTGTAACCACTTTATAGATATTGACTTCATTTGTTTAATCAATTCTTTACAGTCAGTGTAACAGTAGGTCAAAATATACTTTTCACAATTCATTCTTATGACGCAAATCTTTATGTTTTTCTTAATGTAAACAATACATTCTATAAGATATGAGTTGTACAGTAGTAGTTTAACTTATCCATATTCATTTTGAAGTATCTCCACTCTATTTGCAAGAATGAGTTTTCCAAGAATTCATTGTTTTTAAATAATTATGGAATAAAAACATAATTTAAGTTTTTAACACAGGACCGCAGATATTTGTGAGGAAAGATATGAAGATGTGGTATATTAAATCAAAGAAAATATACGTAACTTTCATAATAAAACACATTTCTAACATACCTCTGTGTTATGTATTTGTATGTAAGAGATGTTTTGTCCTACCTGCACTACTTTATTCACATAACATAAAATCAAGTTATTTTAGAAATAAATTATTATTTAAATAAAAGTTATCATTTTTAGAAACTAAGGAATAATTGGCTTTCAAGAACTGAATGCTTAAGAAAACTAGACACGTAAAATGTATTCTTTTCTTTAAAAAATGCATTTGTTTAATTAAAAATTACATGTTTATATCGTCCTAATTAGAATTAGACACAAAACAATGATAATAAATTTTATTATAAATCACTGGAAAAATAATAGAATACGAATAAATATACTCATAATAAACGACATATTAAGAAGAAGAAAAATCATAGTAAGAAGAAAAATCTGTAAACTTAATTAGAAGCATGATTAGTGAAACCGATAATTAATTTACTTTACTAAAAAAAATAATAGAGTAAAAAAGAAAATTTGTAAAGATAATTAGGAGCATGATTAATGGAACCTATAATTACTATTTTAATCTTACCGTCTTAGCGAGCACCAGAATACAATCTACCTTGTTGGTTTAAGAACTAAGAACCTCTTGTTTCTCTTGTTATATTTTGGATTTTGCTTAACTTCGGTAAATTAAAATGTTCTTACTACTAAATGGAAGAAGGTGTTTATTGTCGTTAGTTTTTTAAAGGATAATTATACAAATTTGGGCATAATTCAATACTGCAGAATCTTCAGTGCATTTACTATATTTTGATAAAGTGATTTTCCAAAAAAAAGTTTTACATTATTAGTTAATTTTTTTTATTTTATCAGGTAATATACTTTGTTTAGCAATTCATTACGCAGTTGCAAGTTACTCTCACCAAGTTACGACACCAATTATTCCTTGTTTACACTTTTACCTATAAAATACTAGGTTCAATGATATTTTTCACTTCATTTATGTAACTAAATGTCGGTTCATTAACTGTTTTTATTACATTACATATTGTAGTTCGTTATTTAATTTGTTTGCATTACAATTTAAAAATACAAGATAGGAACAAATTATCATATCGAGAAGCCTACCTACCTCAAACACTTTTGTTTGTAATAACCAAATATCGTTAGACTATAGTCAATCACATATTATGTAATTATTATATTACTTAAAGTAATTCTAAATTTTTACGAGGAATTACTAAAATAAAACACATTAATTGTTAACTTTAAACAATTGCTATAAATCTAACTATATTCACTTTTACAAATTATGTAACATTTTAATGAACACCTTTGATTATTAACTCTAAAAAATAAAAAATAAAATACTGAGTTTCCAATATGGTCGGACTCCGTAAACTTGTTACACAAGTTAGAAGTAACTGCTGACACAAGCAATGGGATTGTCAACAAAGGGAACACAAACGATTTACATTTAAAAATAACAAATATCAATTATTTACTTGTTACGTTTATTAGCATCCTTGTCATCACATTGTCAATATTTAGGCTTTACTATCGGTATACCCAAGAGGTTTTTCACAGTAACTTTAATAATATTATACATTCTCATTTCACCCCTGACGTTTATTTCATATGTGGACAACAATCTTCACCAGAATTAGTTATAGTCGCTTATTTTTTAGAAAAATATTTCTCATATTTCAATCCAGTGTGGTCTGTGTCATGATTGGTATATGGTGGAGTGTTTAAAACGTTTATAAGTCGAGTTATTTTGATTGTAAATATTCCTTCGGTTTTGAATGTCACTGATTTTCACGCCTATCATAGGTATTTTAAGATATGCATAAATGTTTACAAGGACAACAGTTGTGTATCTTATCACTAATGGACGGCCGCCCACTTTTAGAGTTATGGATTTTTACAACATTAAAATTTTTAACAATTATTTCTTCTTTTGGCGTGTCTAAATGAATTAAAATGAATGTATGAAAAATATCATTATCTAGTATCCTATTTGAGGGGGGGGAATCAATTTAATTATTTTGTCAGTAAGTTAGAAATTAGACAACCATTTTCAGTTTTTGCTATTTTTATTTATAAATTGTTTGAAGGTATAAACAATTTACTTTCTAAGATAAATATTCATAAAGATAATGAAAAAAAACTCTTACATATTAAAAACAAATTCCAGCCAGAAATATTCAAAATTGTTATATGTATAACCAATCATTATTTTTCTATTCATATATTACATGTTATCTGCATTTTAATTGTTAAAAAGAAATCTATTAAATTGTATTTTAATTATCCTTAGTAATTATTTTAAAGATATGTAATCATTTAGTATGGAACTCATTAAAATTTTATGTGTGGTTGTCTAATACAAGTGAATTGACTAGTTATAAAACATAACTTTCTCTATTCCTAAGAATTTAATGTCATTTGAATATTTATAACACACTATCACTATTTTGCAGTATATTCAATAATCAAAAGGTTGTAAAATATTTCAACATATTCAAAGCATTCTAACCACTTTCTTTCCATGTGTGTTTGATTTATGAGTCAGAAGAGCATAGTTACGAATAAAACAGATATGTCTTTCTTTAAATTTTAAAAGCAATATTATGCTTTAAAATTAACCAAAATTATATATATTTCATAATAACTTTTACTTTATCTCTATCTATTCTATGTTCAAAAAATATGTAAAAACTAAACGTTAATTAATGACGCCTTTGAACTTTAAAAAACAAAATTTCATTCTGTCATGTTCCTTTACTGTATATAAAAGTGTAATTATATTCTCCAAAATGATTCTATTGATATATAAGCCGATTTAAGGTTCATAGTTTCGTTTACGTAACATTAAATGCAATAAAAACATAGAGCTCTGTAAGGGAGTTCATAAGAAAGTAATTTTACCGATTACAATTTAAATGTTTGCTATTGTATACGGTGATATTGGAGATGGAGATAATAAATAAATTCAATTGTTAGACTTCTCCGCCCATCTATTTGTTTTCTTTATTGAGAAATCCATATCCTTGGATATCTCTACAATTGGAAGAAATATCCTGCTTCTTGGTACTACATTTTTGTTTGAATTTTTGAATTCTTATTCTGTAACAAAATCTTTCATAGCGCCAAACATATATAATGTTTCCTTATTTTACAACGTGTAGAGACAAAATTTACAAATTTCTAACTTTTCCTTCTGTTTTTTGAATATTTTTATAATTAGTTTCTTTTTTTAAGACTTATCGTTTTTATGATTGTTATTATATACTTTACGAAACATAAATTTGACAAATTTATATCTTATCTTAAATCATTATTTCTTATTCAATCTAGAGTTTTGAAATCATGGATTTGGAACAATATTTAGCGTTTTGAAAATATATACTCACAGAGTTTAGGAAAAAAAAAAAAAGAAAAAAAAACAATTCAAGATGCATGACTGAATCATGCAAATACTATTTTATAAATTTCATGGTTTTATATAGATCAATGAAAATAATAACTTATGCATATATAACTAATTAGGTGAATAGAGTTATTGTCTAATAATATTTACATCATGTCATTTACTATATAGAGGTTTTAACAACAATCTCAAGTATTTGTAATTAAAAATTAAATCATAAATATTGATTTTCATTTGAAATATTTAAATTTATAATAAAGTTGGGATATAACTATTTCTGCGAATTAACAAAAACTGAAAGTAAAAAATAAATACAAATCCAAAATAACAACTTAATGGTACCATGTAAACCGTCGAGAATCATATAACTGTGATATTATAAGAACAAACATTGGAATTAAATGTGTGTTTATTATCATAATTTCATTCCACTACATTAGTACTTTTGTTTGTGCAAGAGAAGCAGGTCGTACATAAAATAGATAAAGAATAGAGTCTCCGTCATATTTTGTCTAGAATTAAAATGATTCAAGTTGCAGGTTATAATGAATTCTATTTGTAAAAGCTGCGTATTTTGTCAACGGAACGTAGAGCGAAAACTACGAAACTGATTAAATAATTTCAATTTTTAATTTTTTTTCTATTTTAAAGAATGAAAATAACATATTAATGAAACACGAATTATAGCAATAGTTTAGTTCAGTGATCCGTCAAATTTAATATGTTAAAAGTTTAAAGTCAGTTTAATAAAGTCATTTAATGTAACGCGTCTCAAGAGAACCAGATATAATTAAAGTTACTGATTGCTTCATGTTTCATAAAACCTATGTTTATTTACTTAGGTGTTAATCACACCTTCAACTTTTTATTAACTCTATGGACTATATAAAAATATCAACAATTTATTATAAAAGAACAATAAAGGATATGTTTGCAGCTTTAGCTACACAGATTATTATTATTAATATTATGAAGCTTCAAGGGATGCCTATAAAATATAAATGAAGCCGCATTTAAAACAAATCATTAGGGTCGTCTAATATGGGAGGTAAAAATTTAAAATAAAACAATCAAAATATGTATGAGATGTTGTTTAACAAATTCATGTTAGATGTAAATGTTTTAGGAGATTGAGCTACAAAGATAAAAATACAATATGTAAAATACAAATATCTGAAACGATATTAAAATAAACAATAATACGTATTCTCTGAAAAGTTTTCTTTTTATCAAAATAAATGTAAAATTTGTCTGTTCTATGACTAAATGTGTTTTCAAACCTAGTGTTCTACTTTTCCCATTTCATATTACAACCTCATAGGAGATAAAAACACTATAATCCAATTTACTTGTTCACTGTTCTTATTCCCTTAACGGGTAAATATTTTATTTCTGCAAAGACTTTTTAAAACTTACTGTGCTCAAAGATTTCCTATTTTCCCGACACTAAATTTATTTCACACAAAAAAAATTATATTATAATTGTTTTTTTTCTGTCCAACAACATATTAGTAATCTTGGAACTTTCCAAATTTATTTTATTATGTGATTCAATAATGCTCAATATTTAACACCAAATTTTATTTAACTTAGAGCTTACAGAACATGGAATACAGCACTTTAATTTAAAGACACAACATATATTTTAACTTGATAATAAACGTCATTATATAAAATATTACAAATTATTTTCCTATATTATAATAAAATAAATCAAAATAACAAGAAGAGATAAAATATTCTCTATTAAACTCTACAATTCACAACTAGAAGTACCCCAAAGATAACTCGTAATACTTTAAAATGATCTGTGTTTATTTCTTCTTGGAATCTGGAAATAGGGTACTATGACACATAATTTTAATGTGGAATTTCAAGAGCAAATCGATCGTGAAGTCAGTTTTCCGATAATTATATTAATCCACGAACCACCAGCTGTTATCTAAACACATATATCATTTTTATTATTTTTTTGCCTTTTCGGTTTTTCGTAACCTCTTGCGATTGTCACTGTGGATAGATACTGTAACAACAATTACAATTTTTTTTCCCAGTCCAATCAGAACAAAAGATTTTTTTAATTTCTTCCTTTTTTTACATTTAAATTATTACACAATTTAGAATAAAAACTTTAAAAAAAAATTCTTTACTAATTTATTATATTGTGTTGTTGATTAATTCGACTTAAATTAATTTTAATTTCTATATAAAAACAATTTCGCTCTCAGCTCTTCACTAATAACTTTTATTTACTTCCTTAAAACATTAGTCCAAATCTATCGTGGGCGCCGTTACACGAGTACAGTAGCCTCAGACTAGGAGTGTGTCTGGTTTAAGGGGCGTGCCCTTCTACTTGCTTCCCTAGCCTGACATAGGTACACAAATTATTGCTTATCTATATTTAATTCCTCAAGTTACAACTTCCTGACAAACTTTTATAAATGTTTTATTCTTATTTACACCAATAAAATAAACGAAAGTAGGGTACGCGTTTACACAGATGAATTTGAGGTCTATATTTTTTTATTAAGGTTGTACCGCTGAAAGTAAACGCAACAAACAAAAAGTGTGGGGCCCATCTTTTCTTATCCACCCCAGATACGTTCCTACCTTGAGGATGCTGTATCTCAATTTACTTCTCCATTTCTACATAATCTAATATTTTCATAGTTTTATTTCATTTATAATTATTATTTTATTTTAACTAGAGTTTATACTTCTTTTACTAAGTACACATCATCACATATACATTCTATTTTATGCCCACAAATAAGTTAATACGACGATTTTTGGTTTCCTACAATTGGTATGTTCACGGTTCACTAGTCAAAAATCTATTTCTCCACCTTCAGTGATAATTCACATATAAATAGTGAATTTGTGCTAGGAATTTTTAAGTGAAAGTTTATTGTATCAGTTACGTTTCTTAATATTCAAAGCTGAATTACTCATTTTAGTCTTACTTTTCGGCAAAAATAACCAAACCAAGGCCGGACTTAACAACAGCTGTAATCTTGTAAGTTTGAATATATTTTGCTAATAATTAATTATGACATCAAACTTGGAATCTTAGCTTCCTGTACTCAAGATGTGATGTATCACACTTCAACCAATTTTCACGGCTTACAATTGCAGATGTACATTGCACTGATTTTTTTTTTTACAAAATTGTATTCTTTTATTTGTGTTTTCATTCTCTTATTACAGTTTCTAAATTAAAATTGCATTAAACGTTTTTATCTCAAACATCGTATTGGATTATAGTCTAGTAATTCAATCAAGATTGTAAAAACTACATTTAAAAAATAACGTTCATTTTCCAAACAGCTTGGTAATTCGTTTTTATACTCAACGCCATATTACTTCTAGATATAATTTCCATTATGAACTCTTATAAACAATAAATGAATCCTAATGTCATACAGTAGGAAACAGATTTGAATTAGATTTCAGTTTGTGGTTTTTTTTTCAACAAACGTTAGATGCCTTTATTGATAAATGTAGCGTTTTAAAGAAATATAATTTACCTCCATTTTTATATTTTATAAATTTGATGTAAAATTAATCATTCTTTCATTTTACAACAGACTGAAATAATAACGATACATTTTTTTGGTTTTTTTACACTTAACTGTCCATCGATATTTACTTCATATATTATTGGCTGGTCTTGATCTATGAATAATTGAAGACGTATATAGTTAGAACTCTGTCCAAATTACAAATCTCCAGAGGTATATTCAGAACATTATTTAACTTAATATTTTTTTAAAATTGTTTATTATTATAACTCAGTCCTATTAAATAGTGATACTCTGATAAAAATGTATTTATCTAATTCGAAATAAATAGGTATGATTTATATCGACATAAATAATTGCAATTTAACGTTTATTGTTTAACGTTTTACAATCGCGATTGGTTTTAAATCATTAATATCTTGTATTTTATTAAGACGTTAAAAGCTTATAAATTAAACTGAGAAACGAAAACAAAATATACATTATCAATTTGTTATAATAATTGAAACAATAGGAAAAATTGAATCTGGTCTTAGTGGGACATAGTGATCCTACAGTATATCTGTAATGTAAAAACCTCTTTATATATACATTTTCCCCTATATATGGTATTTGCTTCGTGTACCAATTTTTATTAACATGAATACCACCAAGTACCAAAAGTGTTTATCATAAATATTTTAATACCCAACATACTTTATATTTACAAAAAATCACATCTTAATACAATGGACTCGTGACTATCTACTGTATATGGTTGAGTGGCAATAATAACATTAACATTTATAAATAGTTGTCACGTGAATTTGTAACAAAACAAAAAAACAACATTCTATGTATTTACTTTCTCGTTTTACCATTTAATTTATTATGTTTTCACAGAAGTATACGCTTACAACACATATTTCCTATTTTTCTTTGTATTCCTTCATTTTCTCATTAAAGCCTAATTATTATTCATTTACAATTAATATATTGCTCTAAATCGCATGTATAACACCATGCATTAAATATAATTCTTAGATAGAAAATCATGGCCATATATTTCTAAAATTGCATAAATTTATGTCTTCCTAATAAAATATAACCGATATAAACACAATTAAGGTACTTTAAATATTATACACTGGTAGTGAATAATTAAAGCGAAGTATAAAAAATCAATATGTTTTAAAAATCAAGTGTAGAAAATATATAACCGTGATTGGAATTATGCGCATTGGCTCTATCATGCTCAATCGTATTGCAGCGGTTTTAATACGTAAACTGTCATCACTACTGTTCTGTAGGGTATCGTAGTGCAACAAATGTGGCGAAATCTTAACCTAATCTTATCCCGTTCTTCTACAATTGACTTCGTCTTTTACTTGGTTATTGCTTAGTTGTGATACGATGTTAAACAATGTTTAACATTTATAATTCCTTTATAATTAGCCAAATCCACGCCCAAAATTGTTTAATAACTTTACTCTAAGAAATTTTTTTTTTTGAATTATTTATTTATCATGTCATTCTTCACTTAGCTTTATACTTGAAATTAAGAACCTGTTATTTGTGTCGGCTTCGTAAATACCTTCCTTCTAAACAACTAAGCTTTCAATATTTTCGGCTTTTATTGATCTCTACGAAGGATAAACAAATTCCTCTTTTCGGAGAGCTTTGAATTACTTGAATAAAAGTTAACAAAGGAGAACATCTTGTTTACGCTTGCCTTGTTTACTCATCAACGATTGACTTTACATAGTAAGGATGGATTTTAAACTAAAAGATTGTAAAATAGTCCTGGTAATAAAAATAAAACAGATTATACCGAATCACTAATGAAAATACGTTAAATTATTATATTTCGTTATATATGTATATATATATATATATATATATATATATATATATATATATAATTGTATTTGTATAGAGCTGTAAAGAAAAACATGTCTTTTACGTTTTATATTTACTGTAATTAGTTTAGTTTAGGAATTTAGAAGTTACTTAATATTTTTTCCCGTAATGACTCGATTAAAAGCTTACATTTCTAAAATAACCAAAACCATAATTTTATATACCGATAGTTATTTTAAAAAATAATAAAATATGATAACTACTAACGTAATTGATAATAGTGAAACCAAACTAAGTTGTTGACCTTTAATTCTTTTTCAAATGGTTTATTATACAAATACCAATATTTGATTTATAATTTAATTGAATTTTAACTAAATTTATGAAAGTCTCTGTGGATTGAAGATGGGATGAGTTATGGGAAAATATTTCAATACTTTAAGTCCTACTTAATGTTTATTTTAATTAGTGATTATTAATGTTTGACTGGGCTGTACATTTTGAAAATTGATTGTAATGCCCCGTGTCCATTAGTACAAATTTGTTCCACGGCATGCGCGTCACAAGTTACCGTAATTGAAACAGTTTGCGACATGTCGTGGAACAAGTGCCGGCGACAAAGATAATATGCAAAGCTAGTGCGGCATAAAACATGTGCAGCGACTTGTGCCACGGGCAGTCGAAATAGATGCGACTTGTGCCCAGGACACGCACATGCGCAGTGGGCCTTCAATCTATTCTTTCTCCGGTCAGTACAGTTCACAGTAGAGATGAGATAAACGGTAGCTATCTCAGTAATGGGTCTTTTCGTTATTGCTACTGGAAATAACTAGTTTTTAAACGTTTACTCAATAACAGTTATTTTAGTTTGAGACGACTGCATAACATGAGAATTGTTATGAAATAGTACTATTGAAAAAAATATGCATTTTTAATATAACGTAGGCCTGTTATAGATATATTTTCATTCATAAATATGTTTGAAAACCTACTATTTTTGGTGTTGTTTTGTGTTTTTAACTAAGTTCAATTTTTCTTTCTCTAAACTGTAAAAAAATGAAAAACATGCCATCGACTTGAAACAAAAGTCATTTATAATTGAGAAATTTTATTCATAATACTATTGAATTGTAAAAAAAAAACAACTCATAATCAAACTCTTAAATAAGGTAATATTGCATGTAGCAATAATATAGAAGCTATGAACATGAAGTCCAACCACGACCTAACCTAACCTAAACTAACCTAACCTAACCTAACTTAACCACGACTGTAAGTTATTCAATAATGTAACGAAAAATGAAAGTCTTAACAGTTTGTCGTTCTCTAATAACGAAGCGAGCAGCAATTACCATCTGATGTTGGCCTGACAATTGAACAACCGTTGGGCGACATCCATTTTAGTTCTTATTATGTAAGTTTAAGTTACGTATCGTGACTTCTCTGTGAATAACATATTTTTTATTGCACTACAATATGACAGCACTGATATTACAATATATTTGATTACTTATCCACTAAAAAGACAAATTATCGAGTATTAGTATTTATAATTTACATAACAAGATGATAAATAATTAAATCTTGTGATTTGAATTTGCAATGAAAACTAACACCATATTTTTTGTACTTAACTCAAGGTTACTTATTATATAAATACTATTTTTTATTTTATTTAGACAAATGTATTGTGAATATATTACAAATTATTCTGCAGAGAGCACATACATTTTCAATAATAATAAATGTAGGCTTTATGTAGGATCTCAAATATAAATATGATATTATTATATTATTATTATATATTATTATACTGTTGTAGTAACTATAGTTTATCACACAGACTAACATATATATAAATATGTGTGTGCGTGTTGCCGCGTAGTCCCTCTGACCCTTTTTTGACAGCGGAAATTGCTCGCGACCCTTTAACCTCGCTTTACAACCGCCTCAGTCGGGAGTTCTCACCTAACTTTGCACTAACGCGGACAAGACCAAGATGCTCACTTTTACTTTTTCTTTAATCAAAGCTATTGCACTACTTGGCTTTTGTAAGTATGTGCTTGTCCTCATAAACTTACAACCTTTTAATATTCGCAAAATTCCCTGAATTTTATTACAATGCTCGATAAATTTACTATTTCCCTTTATTACGCTCTTTTTCTCTGGGGAAGTACCTTTTGGAAGAAATCGGCTCCTAAGTTCTGATGATAATTTTAAAGTTCTTTAAAATTTTACACTATATTTAACCAGAGCACATATAAAACATTTATCATAAACAAAGTAATATGAATATACTGAATGGATAATAGAAAACAAAACAAACTCGAGAAACGAATTGTGTATATTATTTCTCTTTAAAGACAATTTAAAATATTTGTGACACAACAAAAATAAACAATCAAAATATTTTACAAAAAATCAAAACAGAATATTTCTTATATACTAAGACAAATGAAAACGCTAGACTATTTCAGCAAGGACTACAGATAGCTTTTCCTGCACTGAAATAGTCATATTTAATTTTGAATTATTTATTACACCAAAGCAGAGTGATTTTTAATGAATTTAATTTTTATCAATTTCCCCTATGAAGTTATAATTAAAACGATTTTACTATTTGCGAATTATTCCTTAGACTTATTGTACCTTCACACTTAATATGAAGCTCTCGTAGATTTTGAAGTTAGTTGTTAAAGTTGTTGTCTAATGTCGATGAGTTGTTTGGTCCAAGTCCTATAGATTGCTGAGTAGTTGAATGCTGGTCTCGATCTCGAATCTCTGCTAAGTCGCCTCGAAGTTCGAAATGAGTTGTAAATTTTCTAAGTTGAATTTTTGTAAGTATTAGTAGAGTGACTAAAGTGGCTTCTTCTCTGCTTGGAGTCTGGTACAGGAGAATACGTCTTCCTCGCTCGGAGTCTGCTACAAGAATATCCGTCTTACGACGAATAATTTTCGGTCTCCCTTTCTGTGGGAAACTTCCCACAAAAGGTAACCACTTTTCCTCCCTTTTGCGAAGAAATGTCTCTTCGTTGTTTTTAGTATTTTCAGGCCCTTTTGGTCTGAAATTTTTATACTACAAATTTAACTAGGTATAGTTTTTACCTATTGAATAGTTTTCCTTCTTTATTTTCTATTAAAAAATATTTTAATAGATAATTCAATTGTTGTATTATTTAGTGTTCACTGTATTGACGGTTGGTCATACAAAGTCCACTAGCTGTACCGTGACGTCAAGCTGCGCGAGTCACTCTGCCTGTTCATTCTTGTAAATCTTGAGTTTGGACATTTTTTCGAACAACTCGCTCTAACTTTTGAACGGCTAGTCCGACGGCGAGTTCCTTTCGCATTCTTCTTCCTTTCCATCTTGTGGGTCTTGTGGAACTCGATTCGTCGTTTTCGTATGCTCCGTTCGCTAGTTATCGTACTTTTATCGAAAGTCTGTTTTTACACTTTTGAACTTCCGATATAAGTCCTTTTTCGAAATTCTTTTGAATACACTTTGTTCCTCAACTTCTATGACGAAAATATCTTCTTGGGCTTTTAACGTAGCTCGCTTGGCTCTTGAGTTATTGGTCCTTGAAGTTCAGAAGTTTTTGTCGTCATGTTTATTGCTTATAAAAACCCCCATTATCTATTATCATCTCTGCTCTGTTGCATTACAGTTTTATATACTAAATACACATTATTATATACTTTTAATTCCCCTTTAACTTTAAATTTGACCGCTTTTGGGCTTTAAAGTTTTACTTTTGGTTATTATTATGGTTATTATTTTCCCCATTTTAACTTGAAATTTGAATCTAATTGCTTATTATAGTTCCCTAGTGTTGTCTCTTCCATTGTTATTATTATTATTATTTTTATATTTATCCCCCCTTCAACTTTAAAAATCAAAAAAACTCCCCAAGAATGACTTTCTATGTCCATTCTCACCTGTTTATTATTATTATTACTTATCTTCTATTTGTGATTATTATTACTTCCCCACTTGGTTATAACTCTACGATTTTTGAATTTTGGATTTACCCTTTTTCAAATTTTAGGTTTTGAGCCCTTCTAATAACTTGAATAACTTTTTTGTTTTATGTGATTTTAAATTTATATGTTTATATGTTGAAGTCGTTTGTCTGATGTCTACGAGTTGTTTTCTCCTCAAGTCCTGTAGATTGCTGAGTTGTTGAATGCTGGTCTCGATCTCGAATCTCTGCTAAGTCGCCTTCAAGGTTGATGAATCTTCCTGCAGCTTGAAGTTCGAAATGAGTTGAAATTTTTTCTCAGTTGAATTTTTGAAAGAATTAGTAGAGTGACTAATGTAGCTTCGTCTCTGCTTGGAGTCTGATACTGTAGAATACGTCTTCCTCGCTCGGAGTCTGATACAAGAGTCTACGTCTTCCTCGCTTCGAGTCTGCCACAAGAGTATCCGTCTTACGACGATAACTTTCGGTCTCCCTTTCTGTGGGAAACTTCCAACAAAAGGTAACCACTTTTTCTCCCTTTTGTGAAGAAATGCCTCTTCGTTGTTTTTCGTATTTTCAGGCCCTTTTGGTCTGAAATTTTTATACGACGAACTGAACTAGGTATAGTTTTTACCTATTGAATAGTTTTCCTTCTTTATTTTCTATTAAAAAACCTTTTAATAGATAAATCAATTGTTGTATTATTTAGTGTTCACTGTGTTGACGGTTGGTCATACAAAGTCCACTAGCTGTACCGTGACGTAGAACTGCGCGAGTCACTTTTCCTGTTCAATCTTGCAAATCTTGAATTTGGACATTTTTACGAACAACTCGTTGTAACTTCTGAACGGCTGGTTCGATCGTCGAGTTCCCTTCGGATTCTTATTCCGTCCAATATTGTGGATCTTGTGGAACTCGATTCGTCGTTTTCGCACGCTCCGTTTACGAGTTATCGCACTTTTATCGAAAGTCTGTTTTTACACTTTTGAACTTCCGATTTAAGTCCTTTTTCGAAATTCTTTTGTATACACTTTGTTCTTCTACTTCTATGACGAAAATATCTTCTTAGACTTTCAACGTAGCTCGCTTGGCTCTCGAGTTATTGGTCCTTGAAGTTCTGAAGTTCTTGTAGTTATGTTTTTTGATTGTAAACCCCCTCCCCCATTATCTATAATCATCTCTGCTCTGTTGTATTACATGTTTATATACTAAATACATATTATTATATACTTTTATTTCCCCTTTAACCTTTAATTTGACCGCTTTTGGGCTTTAAAGTTTTACTTTTTCCTATTATTATATTTCCCCCATTTTAACTTGAAATTTGATTCTAACAGCTTATTATTGTTCCCTACGGTTGTCTTCAATTGTTATTTTTATTATTTTTTAATTTATCCCCCCTTCAACTTTAAAAACTCAAAAAACCCACCAAGAATGACTTTCTAAGTCCATTCTCAAATGTTTATTAATATCATTATTTATGTTTTATTTGTGATTATTATTACTTCCCCTATTGGTTATGACTCTATCATTTTTGAACTTTGGATTTACCTTTTTTTTTTTTTTTCAAATTTTAGGTTTTTGAGCCATTCTAATAACTTGAATAACTTTTTTGTTTTAAGTGCTTTTAAATTTATTTTTTTGATATTATTAGTCGGTTGACTCTACTGAATAATTATTTACATTAATAATTTAGTTTTTTAATAAAATATCAACTACGGTAATTCGGGTTTCATGTCCGTGCAGGCAAGATCCTCTCTTAACCTGGCGAGACGTCACCGCCCCACCTCGTTCCCACTCTATCTTGTTTAGCGTGGCAATTTAACTCGTTTTAAATTTGACATGAGACTAATGATCTTGTCATTCCGTCTCATTGTGCGTGTGCGTGTGTGCGTGTTCGTGCGTGCGTGCGTGTGTGTGTATGTATATATATATATATATATATATATATATATATATATATATATATATATATGTGTGTGTGTGTGGGTTTACTCCTAATTAGACTCGAAGAGTTTTTCATTTGGGATTGTTTTTCCTTTTATATCAATGAGTAGATAATTATAAGCTTTTGGCCCTCTAAATAGCATTGAATTTTGAAAAACTTTCCGAAAGGCTTTTGGCTTTCTCATGTGCATTATAGGATGACATCTAGTATTGTAATAAATAAGATGAGTCTCATTGTCGCCACTTCGTATGAAAAATAATATTAAAGCTTCGTAAACAAACAAATGTTGAAGAAATAAAATGTTCATAAATTTAAAAAGTGGAAAAGGGTGTTCCTTTATATCATGAAATAAAATGATTCGTAAGAAATATGTCTGCGTGAATAATAATGGCTTAAAGGTTGTTACATTCGCTCCTCCCCAGCATTCAATTTCGTATTGTTACTGGGAATGTATTAAAAATATGAACTATGTAATTTTGTTTCTTTAATTACCCCATTAGTTTTATCAACTTTATCGGAAAGATTCTCAAACAATTTTATTCGTAAATTTACGTATCTCTTGAGACATTGCTTCCTTGAATTCACTCAGAACATTTGTAATAGTTTTTAAATCGATTTCAGTTGAATCGCGCTAAAGTTTTTGTTTTTGTTACGCTATATAAATAAATACTAGATTCTTACTATTTATAGATTGTTACTAGATTCTATTAATTTATTTATTGTGTACTATCTACTATTTTATATTTATAAATTCAATACTTACTGTAAAATGCTGATAAGTCAACTATTTAAAACCACAATTTCTTATCGTTTGTGTTTCAGTATGCGTAGGATATATTTGTGTGCCAATTTTCAAGTATGGTAGTAATATTGAACAGCATTTTAATATTAAACAAATAAAAACATAGTTACCTCAAGGTAATCAACATAGCGCTCTTCACAATATACAAGGTTAAAATGAAATTGAATAAATCAATATCACATAGGGATTCTTGATAAAAAAATCGTTAGCTTTTATAACGAGACTGTCTGAAGCTTGACATGTAATTAGTAGCTCATTAGTCTTTGTGTAGGGTATTACATTAAGTACAAGAAATAATGTCTAATCCTTATAAATCTACTATTCTTTTGTACCAATCTATTTAGTATTAACTTCATAGATTTGTTATGTACTATTATATACAATGTTGTAGTTCCGTAAAGAATTGAAAATTATTAGAATTGATAGCTTACAATTTTAATTCAATCCTTTATTTATTTCACAAAGAAATATCATCGTTGTATAGAGAACAAACCCAGATATAGGTTCTTATTATATATTCTTTGTAAATTGAGTTATTCCTGGTTTGAAAATTGCACAAATATACATATAATGGGTGTAAATTTGCCTGCAATTTGTTTAAACATCCATGTTTATTGCTTCATGACGACCGTGGTTTCGGATTACTTCGACTTCAGATCGCATAAATCACATAATATATCTAAGACTATCTAACACTAGTGAGATCGTCCAATATTTATTTAAAAGGAATGTAAAATGCACAAACACCTAACATGTCAACACAAACAACGGGAAGGATACAGATTCATGGGGCTCGGGAAAGTGTTCACTGATTACAATTATACTGTCGTAGTAACTATTGTTTATCAGACAGTCTATCAGATATATATATATATATATATATATATATATATATATATATATATATATATATATATATTATAACGAAATAGAGGGCTCCCAAAAGGTCAGAGCTCGGCAGGTTATAAATTGTAAAGAGTTGAAAGGGTTGACAGCTAGAAAAACTATTCTAACATCAGTCACGGATCTTAAGAAGTAAAATAAACCATTCCAAAAGTCAATGCCTTCAACCGAAAATGATTGAAATGGACCAACGAAAGAAATTGCGTCAGTCAAGAAATAACATAAAAGATTTAATATAAGCCAATGAAGAGGATAGGAAAAAAGCGTTTGAAAATCAGACATTATAAATAGGGGTGGAAGAGAAGCGCACGAGTTTCTTTTTGGTTGTTAACTTATTAAAGGAGGAAGTTCCGGAGCAAGTGTTTCTTTAGTAGAAAAGATCATCGTTGTGAAATATTTAGCCGAGATCAAACGTCAAAATAAATTAGTAACTGCGTCGTTTTTTTTTGTATAAGTAATTAATAATAATGTCCGAAGAATAAATTAAAAGTAATCGTCGTCATAAAAGTGAGTGAGAAATTTGCGTCGTTATAAAAGTGTTTGAACAGGAATATTAATACAATAAATTAAAAGTAATCGTCGTCACAAAAGTGTGTGAGAGTACAAGTGTTAGAAGAAAAAAGATTCGTCGATAAGATCAAGGCAAATCGATTCATCTACTGGCAGTCTACACGGGAACCACGTGCAAGGAACTAGGAACATTGGAGCTGTGATAAAACTTCCAAGCCGATAAGTACAAATTAATGGACAATCTCAATTAAATAAACTACCACTAAATTCTATTTTATATGTAAATTATAGTCACCAAAGAATCACGAACCCGTAAAGAGAAAATAAATAAAATTAATAAATAATACATTTCAGTTAGCCGGAGCATTTTATAATAATAATTAAAAGTAAAAAATTTAAAAGTAAAATTTATGATGCACTTATTTCTTTTTCTTATTTCTTTATTTTAGGTTAAGACATTGTAGAATTAGTAATTTATATTTAACAATGAACTTAGAATAAGTAGTAGGTTTAGACGTTTAATTGTATAAGTATTCAGTGCATCAGATTTGGATAATAAATAATTGATTTTATTGTAAATGATTTAAACTTAATGTTATAAATAATTAAAGAAAGTTAAATTCTATAGAATTGTTGAAGTGGTATTTGTTATAATATATATACAAGGACATCATTCTAAAAATGGTGCAAAGGTTTCTGAGTGAATCAAAACGTCAAAAAGAGTTTATAACTATACATAGAAATGTTAGATCTATCATAATACTTTCTTACTTGATCTGAATGCAATAATAGTAATTTGAATCATGTCGATGGGGCCCTCAAGGTAATATCCCAGCCCCATTATACAATTTTTATAATGAGATCCTATAAATGTAATGAAGTATAGTATTGTTGGTTTCTTTTGCCAATTGAGAAATATTAAATTGTAGTCATAGATCAATGTGTCTAATATACTCAGTATATGATAGACTCGATTGGTTTTTAAGGAACGGGTGTAAGTTTTATACAATTTGCTAAGTTTAATATAATTTTATCTACGCAACCTTTACAAATTAATTTCATCTGTTTTTTGTTTGAACAATCTTGAAGTCTACTAAATTACAAATGTTTTAAAAATATTAATAAGTAAATACAATCATATTAATAATACTATATAAAGTGTTTGTTTAGTTTACAATATAAAATGTATATCATTTATAAACTTATACACAATTTAGTTGGTAAGGTATTAATCAAAAATAAAACAATATATTTATTTAAGCATTGATCTAAATATAAAAATTATGACATTATTTTCTTAAGAACTAAAATACGTAAAATATGATAAAGTCAAACTATCCAATAACTAAGGAAGCGTAATAGAACAAACACCAATAATATGTCATTTGATACTAGAAGCAATATATGATATAATAGGAACAGGAAATGGGATGGATAATATAGACTATCTATATATCAGGAACTAAAACGTACTACGCTTGTTTAACTACGTTATATTGCTTACATAATTTTACGTGTAATATTTATTACTGTAATTAGTTTGACCATAAACATGTCATTTCGGTAAATGTGCTTGTACATTAAACCAAATAATGTATAGGTATAAGTATCATAACACTGAAGATAGTGTATATTGATAAATGTTGTCAATGTTTAAATGAGATAGAAATCATGACACAATGTAAATCTAAGTTCTTTCAATTACTCACTTCTCATCGTCAATAATTAAACCTACGTCGTCATTAGGTTAAACATATTTGTTTTAAATTTGGCAAAATGGTTAATACAATTCATTATGTTTTTGCATGTATAACATAGTCATTTGGTTGGACTAAAATGAGTGTATAATGTTGGAAAACAGCCCACGTTTGTTTGGCTAAATTACGAAAGAAAGAAATAGGTAAATTTATTTTATTTAAATATTCGATAACTGAGTTCTATCAATTGTCAAAGTCTAATTACATATACATCGGAATCGAAGACGTTTACATGTAATGAAACATTTAACTTTGTTTATAATTTGGGATACATATTTACAATATGAAATTTGTTGTTTAATGGCATAATAGGAATGATTCCATTGTGGAAAGCTATAGATCCAACTTGGAATCTTCAAGCGTCGTAATAATTAACAAAATATTTGACGATATAAGTTTGTTAAAATTACAAATAATATCGTATTATTCTGTCATCGTATAATGAGTAAGACAACACAATATATAATAATCATATTGCGGCTCTTATATTCTGTAACGAAGGAAGTATTTATATAAAAAAAATAAAAATTGGGCAAAATCAGATACAATTCATTTTTCCAGGCATATATGGTTTCTCTTGGAAACTTAACATCTTCACTACCATGGACTCTTTAAAGCAAGAATTCAACAAAGCCATTGCAACATTATTTTTCATTTCATATCATATCTAAAATGAATCTCTTTGTTTGACAAAACCTTTAAATTATAAACTGTACAACTCTGTAAAATAAACGGTAAGAAACTTTTGATCAACATAATCGATTAAAAAACTTCAATAAACATCTGTACTGCTCTTTAGCTCTCATACCCTTTGATAACATGGTTCAATTCATCCAATTACTTTATTCAAAACCATGTAATAGTTGTAGTTCATTCCTCAAGTAAACATTTCCTTATACTAATATCACATAGTTGGTTACATAACTTGATTATCATTTTCCCCAGCATCTATAATACACATATCGTTTAAAAAGATATTTAGGTTCACTGGATACCTTTTGAGTGTTATAATAACTAGGATGCTTAAGTATGTATACTGATATATATATATATATATATATATATATATATATATATATATATATATATATATATATATATATATATATAATCAATGTACTGTATTCTGAGTGTAAGCTGTTAGACTATAATGATTAAGGAATAAATTCCTAATTTAATGAAAAGAGAGTTTTAAAATAGAACAGAATTCTATTTAATATATCATAATGTGTTAAATACATGTATCATTAGGATATACAAAATTCCGAGCGTGATGTCATATTTGAATTCGAGATTTTAAATTCGTTTCTAGGGAAAGAAACGAATTATTTATTTTTCGTTTATGTTTATCTATTATATAATATAAGGAATTCTGTAATTAATTTATTTGTAAGGTTAAGGATATTCTCATAAATAGTGGAGAGAAACAATATAGAGAGAAGAATATTTTTCAAAATAAGAAATAATAAAAAAAAACCAAAAAAAAAAACACAGTAGTATATAAATTTATTATTAAAGCATGTTTGGTATTTTTCATAAAATATAGATAATCCACATCATGTTAATCCTGTGGACTATGAGTTTTGTAATTAGTTAAAAAAACAAAGGGAAAAAAGTTAAAATTACGTGTATCAATTATTGTTTATTATATTAAATTCCTTTACTAATTTCATAAATACTTTTGAACGAAAAGAACTTAGCCTCACTTGTTACAGTTATCAAATACGTTATTTATGGGTATTGTGAACAAGCATGCACCATAAAATCATTCTATTATGAATCAAAGTTTACCTATAATGTTGTGTCCCTAGGTAATACAAATAAATTAGTTGTAAACTATAACCATGTTATAGATTTATTATAGTTTGTGGAACTATGTTGGTTTTGTGTATCACCCTGCCCTTATTGTGGTCCTAACGTTTTAAGTTTCGTGGCTGTCACAATATTTATCGCCCCTACTACTTGTGCACACGACGTATTTCAATTACATTAAATGCATGAAAAACGCATCAGGAACAAAGTTAAAGTTTTTTGTTGTTCCTCTACAATTTATAATTAAAAGACAATATTTATGCAACATTTGATTAAATGGATTGTTGCTTGGACAAAGAGTGGTAGGTTCAAATAATTTGAAAAAAAGATTAAAAGATGATGTGGTAAATTGTTTTAAAATAAAATACTAAATATTTCAATTTCAAAGTTTACGATAAGTTTCTCAAAATTAGTAAAAAAGTCAGGAGATAGCTGAGTATTTGTTAAGAAACTTGAAATGGCATAATATTAGTCAACAGCCTACGGTGGTATAATCATAGTTACTCAGTGGAATTCCTGATGTGTTACAACTGCATCAAATCGCCTACTAATTAATTGTCTTTAGTCTTGGATAATTCTAACTGATCGGGTACTCACAGTTTGACAAGAATTACGTAGGTGAAGTGAATACAACAAACATATTTCCTACACAAATCATATAGAAATTATTGCATTCCACAGTAACGTTCACAAATATTGTACTATAACTTTTGTATACCCCTATGTCAAAGTATGAAAACAAATTCAGGACCAAAGTCTTCCCGCAGAATTTTGCACCATAGTGTACAGCGTTATATCCATTAGTGAGAGGAGTGAGACGCCTCAAAGGGCATCCTCTCTACTATAGACCTAATTGGTGTAATGCATGACATTCAAATTTCACCTGCATAAAATATACATTCTTTGAACTAATTTGAGAAGTAAAACTTCCTCTACATTGAGGTACACAAACTATTTAATGAGTAATACAGTTGACATCAATGTCAGTCTTTTGAAAGTTTAAACCAATCCAATATTCGTTATCCTAACAAACCAATTTAGAATTTTATTAACAGCCGGTTCATTAGAATGGCGGCAAAATCAAGGTTAACTTCAAGGCTATGTTTATTGGTTTATATTTTTATATTTTTAAACACACAATTTCAGTAAAACCTTTCTCCCACAAACACTAACAACAACAATAAAAGAGTTCTATATATTACTCCTTTTGTCTGTATATTAGGATTTATATTATTACTTTCTATAAATTAAAATATCAGTTATTGGTTTTTATAATTTACGTGTAAATAATCGATCACTTGTAATTAATATAGTTTTACACTAACTATAAAATTTTTTGTTGATTTTACTGGTGTAAAATAATCATAAATTTACAATTGCATCAAATTTTTATACAACGTGATGTATAATATCTTTTAAATTCCATTCACTTGGATAATTACATTTTATCCTTAATATCAACAAGTAATTATATCGTTATAATCATTTAGAACTTTTTAAGCTAAAGTAAAGCGACATTCCTTTGTAAGCGTTAAAAAATCAATTAATAACATCAGTAGTTATACCGGTCGTTGAAAACAATGATAAAAACACTCAAAACGTAATTCAATTTAGGGATATGAAATTATCCTTTAAATATGAATAAAGAACTATTGAACTGTCTACTATTGAACATACAAAAAACCGACAAAGACCCAAAATAAATCGAGAATTTTCATTTGGAAATTCAGATGAGCATATATAAATGGACCATTAACAGAAATATTATAAAACTTCAATATTCACTAACAAAACGTAAAAAAAAAAAAAAAAATAATAATAAAACTTTAAAATCCACATTTTAAATCACTTATTATTTAAGTAATTTAACCAATTTCAGAGAGCTATGTTTTCGAGCTCTTATGTAAACGTTATAATTATCATATTGCATCCAATACATATTTTCTTGAATAATAACACTAAAAGTTTTTCATTTTCTTTTAGCAAATATATTACTGCACTGCTCAATGATATTTTCCCATCCCAATCAAATGACTATTGTGAGATAATAAATAGATTAACTACATTTAAGACGTCTGGCAGTGTTATAAGTAATAACATTTTGCATTAAGAAGATGTTGCATTGTTATCTATAAATAAAGTTATTACATCTTTTGTTTTCCCGTTAATTTTACGGATAAGGTATTCACCGCAATATACTATTACTACATACAATACTTTCCAATTCATTATAATTGAAATTAAATACATATGTATATACCTATAACGGCACAAAGATATATCTCACGGTTTAATTGTATACAATTGTATATGATTTGAAATGAACCCGTGCATGAAGATTAGGTCACATATCCTGAACTCACAGCACTCAGGACAGGACACTTGGAACGACTTCAACACTACAGGCACAACACACGCGGTTGTCGAGAAGTAAGAGATATGATTAAATGAATTTTATCCTCCTTAAAAAAACAGAAACAAAAAATGAAGTTTTGCATTCCATTTAAATATTGACATGTTTGTTCCATTTAAAATTTAATCAAATCTTTATATTTATCAATTAATTAAATAATATTTGGGTTAATAATAAACAACACACATCGATTACAATGTTTCCAAAAATAATACAAAGATACCTCTGAAAAGAAAAGAAAAAAGTAGAAATACACCATTAGAATGTTGTGATTAAAATTGCATGCGATAAAACAATGTTTTAATATATTTTACTTTGTATATTTTATTTTCACTTTACATTAAAATTTTTGTGTATAATTACTGAAAATAATGGGGTTTTTTTAGTTCAATGTAATTATATTTTAGCAAATTGGTAGAACTATATGAGTTCATTAACAATATAAATAATTAAAATAACATTTTACTATTTCAGTCGTGTATTAGAACACCAATACTTTGGAGTAATTTGAAAATTTACATTACAAAAGATTCTTAATTCCTTTTCCAAAACTTATGTGGGAATACCAAAATTACAAAAAGTTTTAGATTTCTATAAAGCTCTAATATAAACAGTAATTATTGTACTATAAACAAAGTATTTTTCGATGGGAAATTAGTTACATGATAAGATTGCACACACAATCATATTTTTAAGTATTAAATTATTAATAGGTATGACCAATGGGTGATTACTAGATTCCACACAATACAGACGTTATTTACACACTGTAGTCATATGTACATATTAAAAAGATAGGTAGAACGTATAAAGAGCGAAAACTATTAATCTTTCTACAAAATTTGCGCACCATATGTAAAAGATGTATTGATTAAATATTTAATACAAAATAGATTAATATAAATATAATCTAAAACATATTTTAATTAATCGACATATACATATAAATTTAAAACTTTGTCTTTGTTGTATGCAATTAGTCATATTGAATATTAGGAGGTCAACAGCAGTTGTGTAACGTCTGGCGAATTTATAACTGTAGCTATTTAACAAAACTGAAGTAAGGGAAGAGGATTTAATGTCATTAATAAACGAAAATAATAACTGCCATTATTGAAGACATTCGTATGATACTCCAATGGATTTACGATAACATTAAAAATAATAAACTAAGATAAACAATATTGCTCTTCATGTAAACAGTTCATGTGATATAAAAGAGATTTTCGTTCCTAAGATATGTTATAATGAGTTAAGATCATATTTATAAAGGGACAATTTACTATTTGAATACTTACAAATACCCAAAGTAGATAATTTACATCACTAACACAAATTTGTTTAAAATGTAGAGAAACAAAAGGTAAAAAACGTTTTCCTTAACAAATTTAAAAAAGGTCTTTACTGTGAAATTTTGAAATGAATTTAAACTTAATTTGAACCAGCTATGTTTGAATATAACATAGTTTATTTCAATGAGCTATACAATTGTTTTTTTAATATTGTCAACATATCAGAGAAACTGCCGTTTCAGCACACTTTAGTTATGAAAGCAAGCCAAAGAGACCAATGGTAATTGAAGATAATAGAAACACAGTTCCAATCGACGACGTAAAGACTGGCCAATTACGAAAATGTATTTGTTGAAATGTATGTAAACTTTTTATATTTTGTTTGCACTACTTAATATAACCTACGAGTATATTGTACATATTTATTGATTATATATATATATATATATATATATATATATATTTAAGTAGATATTATAGTCTTTACGTTCAATTAAACCTATTGTATTGGTTCATATTACACTCTGTAGGTTTTATTTTATTCTTTTAAAATTTAATTAAAAAAATAAATAGTAGTAGTAAATGTAGAAGTATTATACTGGAATACTGCTATTTTATATAATTTTATTTTTATTTACTCTTGTAGATTAAGCCCATAATATATATATTATGTTTTGACTAATATAAGTAATATAAGTTAATAAGTTACACAAATCATAAAGTTTCCATAACAAAAGTCCCAGTGGTAATAAATTTTATCAATTGCTGCATTATTGTAAATTGAAATTTCACAAATGAGTTTTATCCTGATAAGGTACAGATCATAAGTGTGCACGACTTAGGCAGCTACTTTACAATACTTCATTGATTGTAAATTCGAATTGTTAGAATGTTTTTCATAGAGTCTATAAAGATATGAAGATATATTATCTTTATATAATCTTGTATAATCTTGACATGCCGCGTAGTAAAGGAACAGCTTGATTGTTCTGTGTTTTTGTATAATATGTGTTGATATGTGGAATCCACTTCGAGTCGGCGGCCGCGTAGTAAAGGAACAGCTTGATTGTTCTGTGTTTTTGTATAACATGTGTTGATATGTGGAATCCACTTCGAGTCGGCGGCCGCGTAGTAAAGGCACAGCTTGATTGTTCTGTGTTTTTGTATAACATGTGTTGATATGTGGAATCCACTTCGAGTCGGCGGCCGCGTAGTAAAGGAACAGCTTGATTGTTCTGTGTTTTTGTATAACATGTGTTGATATGTGGAATCCACTTCGAGTCGGCGGCCGCGTAGTAAAGGAACAGCTTGATTGTTCTGTGTTTTTGTATAACATTTGTTGATATGTGGAATCCACTTCGAGTCGGCGGCCGTGTAGTAAAGGCACAGCTTGATTGTTCTGTGTTTTTGTTTAACATGTATTGATATGTGGAATCCATGTCGAGTCGACGGTCGCGGTGTAAAGACACAGCTTGATATGTCTGTGTTTTTGTGTAACATGTAATGATATGTGTAATCCACGTCGAGTGGGCGGCCGCATAGTAAAGACACAGCTTGATTGTTCTTTGTTTTTGTTTAACATGTAATCATATGATTGTGTAATCCACGTCGAGTCGCCGGCAGCGTAGTATAGGCACAGCTTAATTGTTCTGTATTTTTGTAACATGTGTTGATATGTGGAATCCCTAGTCTTTTTGAACAAACAGAATTTTGTATTTTTATAATTAAACACCTTTTGATGCCTGGCAATTTTTAACAGCTTTTTAGTGTTTTCTTCAGTTAGAACCTTTTTTTAAAATTTCTGCCATTGAGATTAGATCCTGTTTTGATTTAGACAGTAGTTTACTTTTGTCAAATATATAAAGTGCTGTTATGTTACAATTTTTATTTATTATTATTATTATTATTACTTATTATTAGAAACATGTTTAAAATCTTGCCAAGTATTTGGTTTTAATCTACTTATTAAACTTACTGTAGGGAGAAGAAAAAAAAAACAAAAAAAAAAAAAACAGAAAACACATATCAGTTATTATCCTATGATAAATATTAAAATATTTTTACGAAAATTATTCATTTTTATATTGTGTAATTATTTGAGAACTGTAATTAGAAGTGTAAATATAATAACCAACGTCAATCAAAGCTACCTCTCTCCATTATGGAAAATAGTCTATATATCCAAAAATTAAATTTATTAACAAAATATATATATACGGGGTGAGTCAGACCACCCGTGCAGGACTTATAGCTGCCTTACAAACTTACTTTAACACTTTTTCATTCTCATTTCCCCCTAATTTGGCTCCACTGAATCCAATGAAATTAATTTCAATTTTGAAAAATGCCCCAAAAGGGCGCTTTTTGGGGGTAGGGGTTCCTTTTGAGTAATTTTGAAATGTAAGCATGGGTTGTGTGATACATCATTTTAAAGGTCTAATTACCTTGAACATTTTGGCGCAATCAAAAGTTAATTATCTTTAACCGTATGTACAGGGTGTACCAAAACGTATTGAAATTGGACTTTAAAATAAAATACCGTGTTATCCTAACTACAATACGGAACAGCACTAGATTTTTGTCCAAGCTTATTATTGAGCTATTCTTTAAGAAAACGTGTGGTACGGGCATTTTTAACTAGATTTTGAATATTTTAAAAATGCTCAAAATTGAAGAATTTAAAGAAGCCTAAAACTCAAAATTCCTGAATAGCAACTTATAGCAAATGTTATATCAAGTAAAAGGTCTTTTAAAAACAAACATTTTTTGTATATTATTTTTTTATCTATCTCTTACTGTTAAAAAATGGCAGCCAAAAAACTTAATTATGCCAGTTTTCAAAATGTAACAAATTAATTGTACATGATATTAAATAAAACGTTTTCCTACAGTGTTACCTTCACAGCTCTGAAGGTCCACTGGACTAGCCATAACCTTATCTTTCACTGATTTTGCTAGTACAGGTGCTCAAACTCTAGTCCATCATTTTCTAAACACACTTCACGGATTGGTCAATGTAATCACTAAAATAAGGTTTCTATAACAATCATTTTTACATTTTATTTGTTGAAATTATTAATATTTTATTACAAGCTATCTCTTAATTTTATTATTATGTACCTCTTGCAAATACATGTGCTCTTCTGCATTGGTTATTTTAAGGCCACAGTACTTACAATAACCAGTTTTACAGAAATATATGTCGTAACCACAAGATGTGATCCGATGTAATCATATTTTGATAATGATTTTATAAAGAAATCTCTTTAGGAAGCTAAAATAAATACAAATTAGTTTGAGAACAATATTTTGGAATCTGTTTCTAATTCCTTCTGATTTATAATCTGTTTCTTTAAGGAATTAAACAAATTAAAGAAACATTACTGTGGAGTAATTGGTAAAACAAAACAACTTAATCGAAATAACCCTTGACCACCATCATTAAATTATATTTTCTATCTGAATACTTATTCAAACAATAATCACGGAAGAGAGAAAAATACTATTAGGCTAATGATATCATTAACTTGTACATGACATTGGCTAAATATGGACCAAAATATGGTTGTAATATTAATAATGGTTAAATACGTCATAAATATTTCTTTAATCTTACACTAACAGCAGTGAATCATCCACTAAACTGACATATGCAATTATAGTTATCAGTGTACATCAATTTCAACAGGGTAAATTAATTGCAGGGGGGTTCCAGTGGGAGGGGTTGTGGTTACGCTTGTAGTTTAATTGGAAACTTAATATCTTCCTCAGCTGGACTACTGCTCAAATAAATCATAACATGACCTCTGAAAATAAAAATAATTGTAATATTATTTGGTTTGGAATTATATGCAATTTTAAGTGAAAATAATATACCTACTTCACTTATTATATCAAACTTTGATATTAAAATAATTACAAAACTATCCAATAAAAACCATTATTTTTCATTGTTTTTGTATGTCTCAAGATAGAGCGTTATGAATGAGAAGACAAAATTCTTCTAAATTAGGTGTAGTAAATAAACCGGGTGTTCAAAATGTCTGAAAACCCCTTAATATATATTTTATTAATAAACGCAGAACAATGAAACTCTAAGATTACTTCTTCACTGTAGTTACTGACTTTTTGGTCATTTTAGCTGTATTTTTCGCTTTGGGGGACGTCCTGTGGAGGACATCTAAAAAATCTTAAATGTAAGCATAGGTCGAATTATACATCATTTTAAAGGTCTTTGTTAGAGGGACACATTGCTGCAATCCCGACTGTAAAAGAACTATTCGTTTGGAAATGGCAGCCACTCAAAATTAGTTTGATTTTAATGCTAATGCAATGGCAAATTAATATCGTTCTTGGCAGAACTAATTACTTGCTAATTCAGATTATTGATAGCCCCTGACCCACGGACCTTTGTGGTTGGTCCGATCTTATATCTCGTACAGGTTCAGCTATGCACCCTTACTGGTTCATTAGTTGACAACTTATTACATTAGTTTGTGATATTCATTTTTAGTATGCTTTACATTAGACTTAGTGAGACAGAGCGAATAACCATTCTGATGATGACAGGTTATGGGGATAGAACTCGTTAATATGAGGTGGTAAGCCGCTTGTTCAATGAAACTTGCCCCAATTGACCACCTATTCAAAAATCAACAGTGCTGAAGACCGTACAGCGCTTTAGAGAAAGCGGTTCTGTAACAGATCCTTCAAGACCCGGACGGCCAAAATCACCAACCAATGAAGAAATGGCCCTTGAAAAACTTCAGTGTTTCGTGGAAAATCCGCACACCTCTATTAGAAAATCAACACAGTATGTAGATGTTAGTACAGGTTCCATTCATAAAATACTTCACGAAAACAAATTGCATCCATTTAAGATACAACTTCACCAAGAACTGAATGAAGATGACCGAGACCGGAGGCTGCAATACTGTAAAATTATAATGCACAAAAATGTATTCTCGATGAAAACTTTCCAAAACTTGTTATGTTTTCTAATGAGGCAAGTTTCTGTTTGAATGGTACTGGGAATCGACATAATTCACGTTACTGGTCTCAAGAAAACCCACGGTGGATGGCAGAATCACACACAAAACACCCACAAAAAGTAAATGTTTGGGCAGGATTGCTTGGTACTCTTGTTGTGGCTCTGTATTTCATAGAAGGGAACTTAAAATGCCACCTTTTACGTTGAATAACTGGAAACTAGGGTGTTACCACAATTAAGGGAATTACTGGGCCCTCAGTTTGAGGTTATCTGGTTCCAGCAAGATGGTACCCCTCCTCATTTTGGTTTTCGGTCAGAGAACTGTTAGATCACATCTTTGAGGACAGGTGGATTGGTAGAAGGGGTACAATCGAGTGGCCACCAAGATCCTCTGGCCTTTCTCCCTAGTTTTTTTGGCGTTTGAAGAGTAAAATTTATAAAACTAAGCTAGCCAACATTGAAGCTCTAAAGGAACGAATAGTTAAAAGAGGCACACATTATTACGGGAGAAATGATTGATCATATCATGATTGTGTACTACCAGTGCATGGCACATTGCCAAGCTACACAAGGACATCACTACGAGCACCTTCTGTAATACCTTCCAAGGTTTGTTTATTTTTCTATAATTATTGTCTTGCAAATTAAGTAATTTAAACATAAACAACTGACATACTATCTGTTCAATTTTATTAATAATTATAATTGTCTCCAATTACATCTGTGCACTCCTTACGTTTTTAAACAATTAAATCGACCATTACTGATATTTCCTATCCCTCCACAATTCAGCTGTGAAATTCTCATAGCTAAAACACTAACATAACCAACACGGTTGAGTATTCACTTCTGCCTCTTAATATCCGCAACGTAGAGTTAATAAACTTTAAGAGGCTGCCATTTCCAAATGAATGGTCCTTTTTCATTCGGGATTGTGACAATGTGTTCCTCTAACAAAGACCTTTAAAATGAGGTATAATTCAACCTATGCTTACCTTTAATATTTTTAGACTTTCTCCACAGGACGTCCGCCCAAAGCGAAAAAAGACAGTTATAATGACCAAAAAGTCAGTAACTACAGTGAGGACGTAATCCTAGAGTTTCATTGTTCTGCGTTTATTAATAAAATAAATATTAAAGGGTTTACAGACTTTTTGAACACCCGGTATATATTAATCATGAAACGTATTAATTGTTAAATTTCCTGTAATTCAAATCAATAACAATATTCCAATTATTTATGTTGTACGTACTTTCGTGTATTAGTTCAACCAATACGAGCAATTCCATGATTCCACACAGCGTGAAATATTAGCCTATCGTTACAAATAAATATTCGTAACACTAATAAATAATTATATGTGTACTATTATCACTTCAATATTTTAATCCAAATTTTGTAAGTTTCCCATTTACAACAATATTATTTCCAATGTTTGCCAAAAATAAACGGAGTATAAGTACTGGAGTAGGAAAGACTCATCTCATTGAACGATACGAAATGAACAAAAAAGGCGAGAGCCAAACAGAGGGATAGTCATTATAAAAGAGGTACGAAATGGACATTTAAAGCTTTGCAATACTGAAAAAGAAGCGACGCCACGGTTCTAAAAGCAAGATCCACGAAGATAGAGCACAATAAGTTTTGTTACAGAATGAAATAGTCAATACTGATATTCCATAATTAAAGCTTTAAATGAATCTCAATATTGAAATAAGTAATCAAAAATTAATACTTAATAAAATTCGGAACATTTGAAGACTTGAATCGTACATCTTTTTATTTGTGAAAACTAATATATATATATATGAATTGAACATTCAATCTCTTTATATAAATTAATTATTCTAATTTTAACAAAAACTTTGACCATGTACCGATGCTTGTTTATTCTTGCCAAAAAGAGTCCCCTCCCGGAGATATAGAGATATTTAGATAGTGTTTTGTATTAAATAAATAAAAATTTACAAACTGTTAGTTTTAAATTCTAAATAGAATTTGTAAAGAATAATTTATATAAAAAACAAAATTAACTAATTTATTTTTGATCTGTAAACCATTCAGTATTTACTTAAAGAATTTAGTATAACAGGCACAACATATTTTTCTCTTATTCAATCTGTGGACGCTATGTCAATATTTTAGATTTTGACTTATTTATAATATTGTCATATGAACAATTCAGTTAAGAATTGATTATCAATGGCAAACCTTGCATAAATGCCACTTATAGAAATCAATTTACACTGAAATATATTTTCCTAAGAGTCACTTACCCTATATCAAACAAAGAAATTCTGTTTTAATCGACCTGCATAATATTAAGATGACAAGACTTTACAGATTGATAGACTTATATTAATAAAGGTGTACGTTTGCTCATAATCATTGTACTTGACTTACTTTAAATCCATAATTTACAGAAACATGTCTGTGTCTATAGTACTTGCAAGCCTCTACAGTTTAAGCGAAAACAACGGAAACCAAGGCATGCCGTGTCATTATGTTCCGACTCTAAAACTTCTGGTTTATTTAAATTTCCTTTTCATTTGTGACTTTGTGATGTTATGCCGGAGTCAAGGTGATGGTGATATATTTAAAGAAAACGGTACAAACTTTCAACGAACTATCAAATTAATAATATTTTAATACATTGAGGACTAACCACTACACTATCAACAAACATTCACAAATTTGACCAATATCTAATAAACTAGTGGAATATTCTTACTTGTGAACAATAATTAAAAAAATTAAATCCTTTCTCACTGTCCATTCTTGAGTTAACGCTTGGCAAAAAATTTTGACCATAATAGTTTCTCGATATGGTTTATTAAACTAATCATTCTATAATAACAACTTTTTGTCAAGAATTTTAACGTTATTTTAATGGGTGCGTGACAAGTTTGTCACAGAGTGAAAGGGCGACGTAATTCTGAAAATGAAATAAATATCAAAAACCTACTCAATACTTTACTATATTTATGAAAATGAAACAGAAATTAGAAAAAAAAAAATATAGATAGATATTTACGTTAATTTTTATTGTATGAAGAGTAAATTACCTTACCAAATGACAAGAATTATTGGGTACTCTCAAGCCAGAATGTAGCAGTACGTTAAAGATACGTAAATACGTACAGTGTTTTAATACTGCTTAGAACACCCTAGACTTTAGTACAACACGTGGATAATTATATATTGGTATTTCTCTATTTTTCTTAGTTGATGGCTTTGCATATCAAAATACTCAAATATTACGCTCCAACAATATTTGGAAAGCAAAATTACCACCAATAGTAATTCACCGGAAGTAATGAGAAGGAAGGAATCTGAAGAAAACAAAATATTATGTTTACAAATAATAATTGCTTAAATCTCAATAATGGTCACAACATGAAATCATTTATAAAAAATATGTTGAAAGTGTAAAGTTATTCTCTCCTATTAACTTCAACCACGGTGATAGTGGTGGTGAGGGTGTTTCACTAATTAGGGTTGGTTTCACAGTGCTTTTAACATCTCTTTTTTCTGCAATAAAATAAAATTACATTATAATAAAAAGTTGCACTAATATATCACATGTCATTGTAGTTAAAACATTAATAATTGCAACAGTTTTTTTTTCCATTTTCATCTCGTATTATTAATTTAAAAAGTTTATTTGATATATTTTATTAGAGTAATTAAATATTGTAAGGTCGTGTATAATGGGAGGGTAATAAGGTTATAAAATTTTATATTTTTAATAGGGACTGATATATTTATATTCAATCTAATGAATATATTCTTTAGAAAAAACAGAAAATTCAAAAACATTTACAGTTTGCGAATAATCTTATTTTTTAAAAGGTTTACTTACTAAAGTGCCCCTGGTACTTTGTGTATAATACAGGCACGAAATTAATCGTTTCTACAAAAACGATCTCATTAATCACACTAAAATAGGTTTTCTAAACAATACATTTCTGGCAGAAATAAATAATAGGTACTATAGTTGTTTGAGTAAAAATTTATTGTACATTTTTCCCGGTGATATTTTTATCTTTTTTTTTATATAGATAGTACTATTATTTATTTAAATTTACACATTAATAAATCTGTATGAACTTTAATGTACATATATTTATTTACTGCTCTTCGTGGCATAAGGTTTCCTAACCTTACATATTACACGGCTTCATATAAGCTATATAAACGTATATATTATATAAATATAATCTATCTATCTATCTATCTATATATATATATATAAAAGAATGAATAATTATTTACACGTTGCAATTGACAGAAAATGGACGAAAGAAATAAATCCACCGATGTATGGGCACGAAAAAAGGAGGTGGTTATTGCAAGGATGCGAAAATATCGTAAAAGAATATAAATATACATACATCCGAAAATAAATATAGTATATCCGAACAATGGGATTCTCTGGCCCAGAATGAGCCTGTGACAGATGAAACGAAAAATATTTTTTAAAAACGATAAATTGAGGAAGATAAAATCCAACAACAGATGGAATTAGGTACGGAACGTTCAAGAAGATATTGTGAAAGGAAACGTATCAATGCTCTGAAAACTGTTGTCCATTGATTCACGACTCAAACATTCCCGGGCCTTCTCACGCTAATCACCCATTTGTAACAAGGAATCGAATACTACTTTTCATGATTCTCAGATTGCCGGAACATCTACAAATATGAATCACAATTCAGAAAATTGAAATCGTCATGATGAATATTGCGCAGAATTCTTACAAGTCAATATATCATCAGCAACTTACAGTTTTTGGACACGAGAAAGCTGTGCTCATATGCTTTTCCAAAAACTGTTTATTCAGAACGTATTTGGACATGCTTGCAAAATCTGCGATATATTGTGGTTTAAAAATAACTTGAAAAACTTAAATGATGTAATTATGGAGTTCGCAAGGACATTTATTATGAACATCTACGAAATTCCCATTACAGTGTCGTTCCAGCATCCAAATACAATGTATTTTATGTACCTAACAAGGGTGTACACAACAGTTTTAAATATGCAGGCATACCTGATAAACCAGTTTTCACTTCTATTGCGTGATCATAAGCTTTGAAATACACAAAAAAACGTCAAACGTTTAGAAGTAACGAAAATAATTTATAATTTTAGCTTTGATCCTTGATTGAGAAGGATGGACGTTTTACACCATTTCCACTATAATCTTATATACCATTGTTATCAACGGTTTCTATAAAGGAGTGTATTTCGTATGAAGTGTATTTTCACTCCAAGGTAATCCATATTTTAGAACAACTGTATAACATTAAAAATCTTCTTATTATGTAATATTCTTTTGCTAGCTATTCGATAAAGTGTCTATGTTTTTATTCATCAAAATAAAACCTTACTCAATATTCTATGGATTTATCATAAGTGTATTTCAGAAATAGTTAAAGTGATTATTATTAATTAATCAAAACGGATTGTCCAATTTTAAACACCAAACATAAACGAATAATAATGACAAACATTTGTCTTTTTATAGATATTATTTCTGAACTGAATGAAAATGTCTTTATTTTCCAACTTGAAATATAAAATGACTACCAACAATTTCGCCGTTCAATCAATTTTATAAATACTTTAAAGATGGTTTCAAACTTTACAGGAAATTTCAGACCTAATTAAACTGATTATCATTAACTTATCAAAACGTACAGTTAATATAATCTCCCACCTCAATGGGCCTTTGCTTAAATTTATAGGATGTCGAGTTTAGTAACAAACTTGCAAATTAAGCAAAATCTAAACTTGCCTCTAAGTTCAGTAGATAACTTACGAAAAGAAATGCCATATATCTTGCGATTGTAATTTAACTATATTCAATACATAATGTGTGACAATGTAAAATCTTAATAGTGTAAATGTTATAGGATAAAAGAAGACTCGGTATAGGACAAATGTCTTTAAACAAGTTTACCCAAACTCTTACTGCAGGCTTGGATGTGAGAAAAGTTTTTCTCATTTTTAAAAGTTGTTTGGAGTGTCCAAAATAGAACCTACATATACTTTATTAAAAAATGGAGTATATCTTATCTCTTCTGTGATACCGACTCAAGGGTTACAAATAGAGACTCTTATTATTCTGTCGCCTTTTCAGAAAGTTAAGATGTGAAATAAAAATTTGACATATTGATTTCGTTCAAATAATAATTATAAGGAAGGCCTTTGTACAAAACTGCTATTAAAAAGAAAAATGGTTATAATCCTTCATATAACACCAACATTTGATCGTAATTTGCTGTGTTATATGTGAACTTTTATGATTAGTGTTTATGTGATTATTTTCATCGTTTAACTCTGATTTTTGGGGACATAGTGAAAAATATTTTTCTTTCCATTAGATTTTATTATGTATATTTACTGTTATAAAAATACAATGTTCTTATACAGTTTATGTACAATTAAGATAGTAAATTTTTGTATCTAGTCAATCAAAGGACAATAATCACGTAATATAGCTGATACAGGGTTCCATGCGTTGCATGTATTATAAGTAGAAAATTCATTGTAATTTCATTCAATAGTCATTTATATTAAATTAAAGTTAAATACATCCTAATAGACTAGAATGATTCCTAGTATGAACTCGCACTCATCATTAAATTCTTGACTAAGGAGCTTTATTTATAAAAAAATTACACAGTTGAACCAATTGAATACTTTTCAATAAAAGGAATTTTTCTAACAATGTATCGTAATTTACGGAGTCACAATTGTTCACAATAACTGCCAATAATGAAAAAGTTTTTTTTTTTACTTATAAGGTAATATAAAAAACAACCTGTCATAAATCATTTTCAGTTTCAGAAAACTAAATCAACAATTTTCTAAATTTCTTACCTTATTTAACACTCAAAACCGGGTATAACACTTCATATAATTATTGTTATACTTGTTTCAGAACATTGTTACAGTTTAAATATTTATTTTTACTTCATACATTTTTATTTTGTCAAATAAGTCGTAAATACAATATAAGTGTATCAACATCATTTTCACTATTTGCAACAGTGTATCACACTAGTTGCGGGTTAAAGAATAACCTGACGCAACAATGTAAGCTATTGTGAATGATAGTAAAAATCGAATTTACTCATATTAGACAGTTTATGGATTAAAAAAAATACATTGTACCCCCTTCATATAAAATTAAAACTAATAAAATATCAAAGTTGAATGTATTATTTTATAGTAAAAGTGATTATTTTATAAGTTTAATTACTTACTACATATAACATATAATATTAATAAAATATTGTTACTTTGAAAATAAAGGGTTAAGTAAGTAAATGTAAAAAAAAAAAAAAAAAAAATCCTCCAATATCGAGTTGTGAATGGGTCATTAAATACAGACGGGAATGGAGTGCTATGAAATATGTGAAGCGTAACCTGGCAACAGCTCTAATATGGAAATAATGCTCGATTGTGTTTCAACCTTTCCAACCTCAAATTTTTGTTTGTATTAAACATTACGTAACAGAGTAGACTTTATAGAGATGAATAATGCTAATATTTAACGAAGTTAAATTCTAATGTTTGAATATTGACTGCAGAGCTTTCTACTACACAATCTTTCAGGATTAATAAAATGATAATTTGACTTTGAATAAAATATTTTATATATGTCGTTACAAGTATTTTATACAATTAAGTTCCGATTTGTTATATTTAATAATGACTTCCTAACACTAAGTACCTCATTTTCGGTAGATTGGAAAAATGACCGAAAATAACTAAATTTATAATCAGAGATCAACATATCCAATCAAGAGTTATTAATATATTTTGTTGTTTTCAAATCGTTCCAAAAGTCTTTGTACAGTATTATTTTTAAAACAATTGCTTTATTTATATTTTGATTTATATAATTAATAAATCAAACAATTATGCTTACACGATGGTAGTTATGTAGATGGTCTAGATCAACCGGATATGCTTTAATAACTATTTTTTATCCTGTGTCTTACCGCTAGAAATCCTTGATTTTTTTCTTTTTTAAAGTATATATGTTCATATAACTAATTTCAATACACGTGATTCGGACATTATCGTCCATCGTTGGGTGATAAACACTTAATTAAAACAATCAACATAAGATGCAAGTATTCACATAACACTCACGCACAACGAAACCCAATATTTTATTTTACATTAATATAGCGCCGGCGCAGAGACGTTTTTATTGGAAATTATTAAATTACTTGCTACTGTAAAATTATGAAGAATAGGTTCATGGGCGAGTGGAATATACTTTATTACACAATCTGGAAGTAAGCATTAGTTGTAAATAGCTTTCAATGGAGAATACACTCAAAAGTCATTTTAATTCGTTCAGTTATAATTGTATCTAAAAGAAATTACGGATAGAAAACACTTACTGCTTAAAATAATGCAGTGATATTTTAAAGAGTGAGAGAGAGAGAGAGAGAGAGAGAGAGAGAGAGAGAGAGAGAGAGAGAGAGAGAGAGAGAGAGAGAGAGAGAGAGAGAGAGAGAGAGAGAGAGATATTTAATAGAGTTCTGAAGTGGAAAAAAGAAAGAAAGAAAAACTAAAATAGCCCTTTTTCGTTTATCTCAATTAATAAATACAAAAAATTTAAGTTCAATTTTTATCACTACTCGACCAATGGATTACTGTTTTAAACAGCCATAAATGCGATAACATTGAGGGAAAATATTAACATACAAAATACCAGTAATTAAAAACGTTACTGTCAAGGTCATTAAATATAAAAGGACATAAACCTTTATGTCTGGTCATAACTGTACACGACATAATAAAATAGATAGCTTCACCAACTAATTATTAGTATACAATCATTACTCGGCTTGCTAGTACTGTCAATGATTTTACAATATGTCAAAGGATAATTATTCTTCCAAATGTCAGTAGTTTGTTTAAAGTTAAAGATAAAAAATGTACAAAAAAAATTAGAACCAGAATAACACAAAACATATCTTAAAATATATAAAAAAGTTTGTCAACACAGTTAAGGGATAAGTTTCATTAAAATAATATTCTATCAAGTTTTTTATTTGAAATATCTATCACAAATCAAATTTTCAAACACTGCTTTGCTTCAGTATTATGGGAGACTGGTACAAAATATAATTATAAGTTCGGTTTTATATCTATTAAGAGTTATTGATTATGACAAAGTTACAACAAAATATGGGTCAGTAATTTCACTTAAAAGTCGATGCTTCCTGATGTTTAACATAATTTTAGTTCTCATAGTTATTCATTAATTAAATATACGTTATTCACACGTTACCATCTTGCATTATTATCAAATAGAGCAATATCTTACAAAAAAGGTAAAAAATAATAATTTATGTTAAAATCGTTGTTAAATTTGTAACTGACAGATCCCAATACAATACACAATATTCAAACACATTATCCAACAAGCTCAAAAACTAATAATATCTACAATATATACTATATTATATTAAAATAAAATATATCAGTATAAGATGAAGATATATATTATAGTTTAGTTTAAGTGTAATTGTTACATAATGTTGTACATTTAAATTTAACATACAAATGTCGAATGTCACTAATGGTAAACTAGAGTTTATGTAAATTACTTTAATAAATTTCAACGTAGTATTGTGTAATTTTTGACAATAATTATTAATTACATTACGATGTATTACATTACGCACATTACGATGATACTGCAATACAAAAATTCAAATTTCACGTGTTAGAGTATTAAAATAGTTAAAAAACATTCGTTTATATATTTGAAATTTTGTTTTATGAGAATTAATTAAATTTAGAAACAGCAGTTTATTTGTATTTGTCACTAAATTACAAAGGTTGCTGAATGCATGAAATAAAATTAATTCACGGTGAGAAATTCGTTTGCAACTTAGGTTGCATCTCTTGACCCCTACATAGTACAGATTCTTATTATAGACGAAATTGCTTTTTGAAATATGAAACAATATTAGATATTTTATTATCAGAAATAGATTATTCTCAATATTGAAAACTTAGTTTTAAGTTTTGTGCTATTTAAGAACAGAATGCATTTTTCATGTTTTTCCACAATTTAAAGTATTTAATGCCCTATGATATCGTTTCCCATTCTTAGTAACGGGTTTATTAAACTGATCTTTATATCAGTTATAAAAAACATGTAAAAAATACAGCTATGAAATACAAGTCTATAATTATTTACATATATAGCTCAATACGTGGCTGTCATTTCAGAGCAAAAAATAAAATTTAGAAATATCAACATATATTATTCTGCCTAGTTGCAAAACCTTTATTCCTAAGATTCAAAACAGTTTAGATAGTCGTTTGGTTGTAGTTTCTTGATACAAACACACACAGAAACATACTGTATAAACAGCAAATGGTCAAGTTTAAACTAGAACTCGCTTCACTAGCTCGTTAAACTACACGGTCTCTCAATGGTACCAGGATATTGAAAATACATTTTGTGCAGGTAACGATTGATGGAGAAAAATTCTTGCTGAAACTTTTTTTGAACTTCAGAAAATAAAGTAGAGTTTGCGCCAGTTATCCACTGATACTGATCTCACAACACTCTTCATGACGGAGTTAACACGAATTGATGAAGGAAATCACACAACTATTTTGATTTTCACCGAAATTGGTTAAATATTCGTAAAATAATAATGTTCGTAACACAAAACAAGTTCACTATACTATGTACACGAACTAAAAATTTATTTAAAATAATTATTAAATAACTCTTGATTCATAGTAGGCCTATTGATTGATATCCTTCAATTTTAGAATTAACAAACTTTGCGGATGATGAATTTATTGTGGTTGTTTGAATGACGAAAACGGAATTACTTTAAATATTACAATGTATGACAAAATTAAATTAGTAGTATATTCTAAAGTTATTTCGGATGATTTAATAATTTTAAAAAAAAAAAACAGGTTTCTTCAGTCGATCTAACACACTTTTAGCCGAAAGAAGAAAATATTTTGAAGTAGTTGTGTATATTTCCGCTAACAAAATGACCATTTATTTTAATTAAATGTAATGAAATAAAGTTATGAGCAATTTGAAGTTGTATTTAAACCAATGTCTTTCTTTATTCTATATAACGGATCTATTTACAATAAATATTCATTTCCTTACTTTCAACACTCTTTAAAGAAGACGTGTAACAATAATTTTAGTGAAACATCAGCTAAAAATTGGAATTAATTGTTTTCAATAACTAAAACTAAATCCGAAGTTGAATTACAGCAACTCACGAGTGTATTATAATTATTTATATATAATTATCTTCAGCTTTTGTATTATAAAAGGCGGCTTCTCGGTAAATAATATTAGACTAGTTCAATATCTTATCATAAAATGCGACAATATCTTCAAATGTTAGTGTTTATAAACCTATTATTATCAACAGGTGCTTTTAATTTGCTTTATTATACATGTTTTTCTTACTAATTTCGGTTGGATAATATAATAACCAATAAATTTTCAAATCTTAATTATTTTTCAACACCCAATAGCTTATTATTTGAAGGCGCTTAAACGCTATAAATAACAAAAAGGGAAAATTATATGTTTATGGAAATTTCACTACACTACAAAATAATGAATAACATAATAAAAATTTTAAAACATTGTTTGTGATAAGAGAAACTTATAATCAGCTGTTTATCAGGGTCAAATATTGTATAATCTCAGTTTGTACCTACACTAGATATATTGGTAAATATATTAAAATAAGAGCATTAACATAATTTTAGAATTTAAAGTCAGTTTGAAAAAGTTGTAAACTATTTCAAATCAACGTTTTAAAATTTAGACGTTATAACTGCACTACTATGAATTGTATACATAACTGAAGTTACCTAAATATTTCTCGTTGTTTTGTATATGAATGTTTGGTATAAATTGTTAATTATTTATACAATTGATATAAATATATTTTATGTATAATTTTTCATTCAAAATTTAATACTGTTTGAACAATAATGCTTACAATTTGTGGTATTTTTTGTCTCCCTTCAACAATTGTGAGAGCTACGACAATTTCTACTTTTTTAAAAAACTTCTTTTTTTTACACTCAATATTAATTTTCCGTTTTAATTTAAAATCTATTTTTATGTTTTGCGCCATAAAATATCAATAAGTAAAATCGAGATAATGTTATTCTTATATTTGCACATTATCATCGAGTTACCAACTTAACACGCTCAACAAAACAATATCATAAGACAATACCTTTTGGTTTTGAAAAGGGACTGGGAATTTAAATAGTATTTATTTAATGAACGAGCTGATTATTACTGAGCTATAATATGAAAGCAATCTCGATTATTTATACATAATTTATTTCGATTTCGTATTGACTTTTGGGAATTTGTTTCTGATATCGAACAAGATAATGAAGACATAACTTCTTTTAATACGTTCTAAGTGTTCTATAAAGTTATAAAATAAATAGAAAATTCATTTATCATTAAAAATATAACACTAATTTAATGGTATTATTTTGTAGCTGTATAAATTTGTTAACGAGTGTTTAAACGAATTGTTTTCAATATTGAGTTTGTACACAAAAAGGTGATTTCAGAGGCAGGTCACTGTTACTTCATCTTCCCCTTGCTACATTAGAAGGAGAGAGTAATATCAAATGTTAGAACATCAACTATATGTCGACTAAATTAATCTTAACCTCATCTTGTTTATGTAGAAAAGATAATTAGTGAAATCATCTCGGGTTTATACATCGAACATTCCAATACGTTGTTTTATTTAATATAAAAGTATATCTTGAGAATGGTGACAACAAAACAACAAAATGTTTATACGTGTCTGTCAATATATTACAGTAGGAAATAGTCATGAGATTGATATTACTTAAAACAATAAAGTGGTACACGTGCTTTATACTAATTATGTATGTTTTTTCATTGCAATAGTAGTTCCACGTTACCTATAATAATCTAATTACGTGACAATATTACCACTTATGGTGGTGAACATAGTGAAATCAGTTTATGTGTTAGTTTCAATTATGTGCTCTTTCCAATTATTATACTATAAATATGAAAAATAATTAAAGTACTTATAAAATATTACCTTGTATTTTCCATCTCACAATCTTTTTTTGTAATCTTTACACATTTCCTCTATATATGTATTCTAAACGTAGATATTTTCTTATCTCTTTGGATTCACCAATTATAAAGGATCACAAAAAAACAAAATTTCAAACATCAAGTATAAATTTATGGATTAAAATTAGTGGTTCTTTAACCTCCTTCATCTCAGTATAATTAAAGTCATATACGTCAAATTTAAACGTAATCGAGCTAGATATGAATAATTGTTAGTGTCTGGTGTCGCAGTCATTTGAAACACAATTCAATACCCCAGGAAGAAATCCTTGGGATAAATCCTGGCCTAGTACTTATATTACGCTTTTAAGAAACCAGATAAAAACTAGAAGAATGAATCGTAGTTCGATCCCAGTTGTTTTTACACATTTTAAATCTTCACTAGTCTAGTAATACAATAAATTCATTCCTGTAATATAGGCAGGACATTTAAAATAATAATAATAATAATAACCTATTTAAAAAAAATAATAATACGAACCTATTTAAAAAAAATAATAATACGCATATATATATATATATATATATATATATATATATATATATATGAGAGATAAAGTAAAGAAAATTGTGTAGTTAATGGTTTTGCTAACATTTCGTTTCTTATAAATCAAATTCGTAGTAGTAAAAAAGGTCGTATGCAAAATTAAATTTTAAACCGTCCTTTGCGTTAATTCATACCTTATTTTAAGAATAAGTTTTATAATAAACGAAATATTAGCAAAAACATCTCCAATACTCTTTTCTTTTCTTTTTATTTACTTTAAAAATACTGTAGTTTTAAATATTAAACTATAGATCATTAAAATTTGTCAAATTGTGTAAAACATGAAGTAACTTTTTTTTCTAGGAAAATTGTATATATATTATAATATCACGGTAAAATAATTTTCAAGTAAATTCTATATATCACTCGAAACTTAAATATGTAGCTAGACCAAATAATATAATGAAAATACCACTTAAAACTATAGAACTAATTATTAGTATGCTTAATTTCATTAAAGTTAGACTCTTCAATTGTAACATTTTTTTCTTAATAAACTAGCTGAAAAAAATCACTTTAAATTTATTAAATTATCATTAAGCTACAAATCCAGAACTACAATTTTCAAAACAAAGAAAAAATTGTAATACTCCCAGATACTGAATTAAATATTATCTTGAGAAGAGATATTTAAATTATTTTGTTATATTTATCTATATAATACAGAACAATCTCCAGAACAATATTTATCTCCAGAACAATGAAATGAGTTCTTGAGAGTCTTGATCGAAGTACATTTAATGAATTATGTCAAATTTGTTCGTTTTGACTTACCTGTAGGACAATTTGAAGTTCCAACCTCATTTAATTGTTAAAATATCTCTCCACAAATGCAATATTGGTTTCTGAATTTTGGTTTTATTTGAGATTTACTAACTAAAAAGGAGGCTACTTCAACCACTTAAAATTAACTGTTTTTGGTTTATTATTAAGCAAAAAGATATCATGATTTACAGCAAAATGAATGATAATGAAGTTTTTTAACAGGCGAATAAATGGGTACTTTTCCAACAAAATTATTGAAAGCAATTTAAATTAAAATGATTAATAATTGTATTCCTTATTCATTACTACAATGTATCATGAAAATAAAAAGTAAATTTTCAAAATTGTGTTTAATAAATTGCAATTTTTGAAACCAAAAATATTGTAGGTTATTTCGATGGCAACAAAAACATGACTATCTTAATTTGTCATTGTCAACTTAAGAGAGGTTCTTCAGATTGTCCTATTAAATTATATAAGTTGATATTTTAGGAAATTAAACGAAATATACAACATACGTGTAATAATAATCATTTTATGATTGTCTTGAAGGACGAAACTAAATGTATTAATTATTTCACAATTTTAGAACGGATTTGAAATTTATGACGGCTTTGACTAATAAAAAAGAATTTGTATTTTTATGTAATTAAATACGACTAGAGAATTCTGTTTACACTTATCTACTGAAATTAAACCATCACAGTTATCGCAGAAGAACGCAATCTTTGTCTTTAACCGTTTGTTCAACTTTTAGATTTTTCTCCTGTAGATCACAATACGGTTGTTCCAACTATTTGCTTAATAAATACAAATATTTAAAGTCTAACCAATTTTTGTAAATAAAATTCATCAATGACATTTTTTCCTACAATTACTATATTCGTTAAATATTACTATTTTCTTTTTTTGGATGATGCTAGGAATTTATCATTTTTATTTTTCTTCCGCCATTAAATGAATTTATGATCAAGTATAACCTTTTATTGTTTTTGGTTTTTCAATGAGCAAACTTAAATAAATATATCCCTAATCTTTAACACCTGGAAATAATATGTTCTTTCCATTTTCACCTCTATATAAATATCTTGTATTTTTAATACTTTTGTTTGGAATATAGACTATCGGGGCCTTCAATTTTAATAATTTGTTTAGGAATTTGAATAATATATAAATAACATGTTTGCTTCTGATGAGAATAGTGGTGGGTTTCAAAATTAATAAATGTTGGTTCAACTAATTTCTATTAGCATCATTTTCTTCATTGTTTCGGGTCATACTATTTTAATACTTAACAATCCAATCTACATATTTGCGTGGGATACAAATGAGCAGGTTATTCTTGTCGGATATTCAGAAGAAAAAAGTTTTAACATCAACAATTTTTTATTAATTGTAGTTATATATTGTTAGAAATATCTCTCTTTTATTTATTTAGACATATTTAAAAGTTGTTACATACTTTTCATAAATTGTTATAGATAGTAGCAATTTCTTTGGGTTTTAAATGTCGATGCCGTTTGCACCACCCTTCAAATGCTGCCATTCGCTGCAACAAACTATTAAATATTTTTGTAAATAGTACCATATGGGTTTTTGTAACCAAGAAAAGAAGCAATACAGTTTATCTCTCTTTCACGTCTCATGTGGGAATTACACAATATGCATATTATAGGTTAGGTATTTGAAGTTGCAAGTAAACTAAGTATATATCATTCCTCCCTCAACTTGTTCCATTTAAAGGGTGGATGTGAGAAAAAATACATGTAATACTTTATATGAAAATTTTCATTTTTATATACGAAACTCAACAATTTTACCTGGACTAAACTTTGCACTATTGATGAAGACATGATATGAAATCCCTTAGTTGTTTCACAAAATATCTGTAAGTGACGTTCTTGACAATTTATTTCTAATTATTATAATATCACCAGTGTCATCTTCGATTATCTTATTTTATAATTGCCCTTGTGCCAAGGTGCCATCCATTCTATTTTCAAGAATAAACAGTTCATGACTTGAGCAATTGCAGGTATTGTTTGTTTAATTGAATAAGTATTATGTTTGTTACTTCTAATTAAATTCTGGGTTTGATATTCATTTGTTTATTCAAACGGACATTATTTTTGGATGGATTTTTTATTTACAATTTATTTGATAAATTACCTTAACATTTTACAAAATATTTGTTTTTTTAAGCGTAAGCATAATAAGCTATCGCAAACTGCAAAACTCTTGTTCTGTTAACCAATTCAGCCGGTCTTTAAAATTTTCAATTATATTTGTATGTTTATGGCTGTTCATCATAGAAATTTTTTAGAATAATTTTTAGAAATTTTGTTCTTATGAAATTATCAATATATTTGTTTCATAATTATAATGGGATCTAACGATATTTGTAAGAAGAACAATTCCGTCTCCATGTAGAAATTAGTTAGGTTTGGATCATTCTTTCAGTTTGTTATAATAAAAATTCTATATGAAATGTTTCGACAAATTTAAGACTTGTAAATCATTAATAAATTCACGTCATCAAAGATAGTGTCGCGTCCTTTTTGAAACACCCTCTATTAAAATAAAAACTGCGTGCTATACAGTGTTTTAAAGAAAATTATTTTTTCCCCTGTAATAATTAAAATACTAATATCAATACTGGTAAGAGTGACATTGTATGACCAGTTATGTGAAACCCAAACTGTAGTAGATTATTATAATTTAACACAATCATATACAGAAATTCTTTCCCCTGACACCACTTCAAGATTCATTATTTATGTTTACAAAGTTCTATTTTTTTTCCATCTTGATGTTTTTAGAAACGTGTTTTTTAGATAGGGATGCCGTTGTTTTTATGTCGCTTATAAAAAACAATATCTTTTTGTACTATGCAGCTTAACGTCGTCTTTTTGTCCTCAAAGTTGGGATTACATACTACTAGAAGTGTTTTTCATAACTAAGAAAACTGTTAATAGTTTAACATAGTTACTATTCTTAGTTTAAAACTGTGGAAAATATAATTGTATTTAAATACAAAAGACAATACTTTATCAGATGAATTGAACTCGGGTTAGATTTAAATATAGCAGATCATTTATTTTGGTTATTATGATAACTTTACTTATTCATAGGTTTACAAAATTAGTTTATTGCTAACTTATATTTCCTGTATGAAATGAACTCCCAATTAATAACACATGTTTGGATTATCATATTTTGTAATGTAACTTCTTTTCTGATATTTCTATCTATAGTGTAGTGTTAGGATAGGCGAATTGTAATAATAGAATTACCAATTAGTGAAATTTCGGGAGACTACTGTGAATACTTAACCAGATATTTATAGATTTATGCATTTACAAAAAAAAACTCATTTTGTCTATGTAGCAAAAGCTATAAATATTAGTTGTACAGAATTATCATACCTTTCATCATGTGCGAAGTTGTAGTAGGTACATTCCTGGTTAGGTTTTTCTAGAAAACTCTTTTAGACACATAGACTTTTAAATGTTTACACATGCTATAATTCGACACAAAGTTAATACAAAATTGACAATATTAACAATATAATACACTAAAACTTCGTTTTCTTTTAATAAAAAATCAAACTTTAATTAAAGGCAGGACTTAAACTAACTAAGAGAGTAAGTAGGTTAAGCCTCATTTTCGATACAAAACCAATTTATGTAACATTGACAAAGTTTTCAATATATTTAAAAGCAGAGTTATAAAAAATATTTAAACTTGGAAAGAAATAGTATGACAACTATAAATTTGACATTCTCGTTGCCAATGCTAATCGCGACTGTAACATAAAACGTGTGTTCTGTATGTGACATATAGACAGACTGTTGGCGTGCTTACTATTCAAGTTAGATGTCGATTAAAGTGACCTTTGAACTAATTGAAGAAATTGTTAGGAATTAATTTTAGCAACTAATTATTTTTGGGTTCAAATGAAATTGGTTAGGAAATAGTTTTATCTAAGACTTTATTTTTGGGTTAAAATTAAATTAGTTCCATTTATTTTAAGAAATCGATTTAAGATAAAGCGATTATTCGTTAAATGAAAAACATATAGCAGTCAATGGTCCAGTTTCTTTATAATTATAAGAAATACATTATTGGTGTTTAATCACCTTTGTTGTAAACCATATCAATTAGTCCCAAGATAGAGCAAGCTGAATATTATTGCCTTAATTAATATTATTAGAGCAATAGTTCAATTAAATTAAAAATTCATTAAAACTAAGTTCAATAAGAACGAATTATTGAAGTATTTCTACAAGGTGGTTGAATTGGAAAAGATTGCCTGAGCGCATAATTACTAGTATTAAATATAACGAAACATAGCGGTGTCCTTATAACGTAGTTTCAATATAGAGGCAGAGGTAGGAGTGGTAAGAAAAGTGAGTTGGAACTGAGAAAAAGGTTCCCGAAGAAAAGGTGTTAGATGGGTGTAAGTAGCGTATATGGAAAATTTTAAGAGAAGGGAAGCTTTAATTTGACATAGAAAGATGTTCATCAAGAGGTATTTTAAAGACTTTGGTGACTAGACGAGAGAGAGAGAGAGAGAGAGAGAGAGAGAGAGAGAGAGAGAGAGAGAGAGAGAGAGAGAGAGAGAGAGAGAGAGAGAGAGAGAGAGAGAGAGAGAGAGAGAGAGAGAGAGAGAGAGAGAGAGAGAGAGAGAGAGAGAGAGAGAGAGAGAGGAGAGAGAGAGAGAGAGAGAGAGAGAGAGAGAGAGAGAGATAGAGAGAGAGAGAGAGAGAGAGAGAGAGAGAGAGAGAGAGAGAGAGAGAGAGAGAGAGGAGAGAGAGAGAGAGAGAGAGAGAGAGGGAGAGAGGGAGAGAGAGAGAGAGAGAGAGAGAGAGAGAGAGAGAGAGTACCAGTAGTTTTGATGATCACCACGTGCACAGTGCCATCCTTTCCAGGATGGGTTGAAGAATGAGACCGAATGGCCATGTAAGCGAGATAGTTAGTGTGGTGATCCAGGGGGAGAACAACGAAGTATCTCACTCATATTAAAGAAGAAAACAGATATGGGCCGCCCGATTTTATTGGACAAATAAACAACTTGTAGTATTTTCAATGTCAGTTAGACCAACTGTGTTGCTGACTAATTTTGTTTTTCTTTTCTAATGCACCGTATCTCTGTAGAAAGGCTCGAGCAGCGAACGAACGATTCACAAAACTTGCACCTCACGGTGCTTGCGAGCTGCTCGTGAACGGCTTGGCTCACGTGTGTATACTCGACAATGTTAAACTCACTCAAAAATATAGAAATAGAATCAAGTATTAAATTAAGGAAAGTTTGTTTACTCTCCGAAAGCAATCCCAGCATATACGATTTAATATTACTGTAATTATAACGATACTCTTTTAATTTCCTTTTCTGGAGGCGATATGGTGCGCTGGATTCTACCGGGCCAGGGTTTCCCCTATTATTTCGCTTTGGGAAGGCACGGGATGTCTTGTTGTCCTGGGTTGTACTGATCTTGGTGCACGGGAAAGATGGCTAGGATTCTTTCTCAGTGAAATAAAAAAAAAGTATATAATAGTTAACGGGGAGCCCTGTGGCAGTCGGTCAATTCCATTGTTGTCAGGAAGTGTTTTGGGTTTTCAGAGGTGGCTCCACGAGGAGAAGTATAGTCTAGGTAGGTTCCGGAGATAAGTGACGGGTGACTCCTGGAAGAGAAGTGATGGCTAGTATTTGTCTCCCAGGAGACAAGTGTAGAGACAGGTAGTGATGGTCTCCCTGAGGATACCTCTGCTGGGTGGCTCCTTGAGGAGAAGTGATGGCTAGTGGTGGTCTCCCTGGAGACATGTGTAGAGACGTGTAGTGATCGTCTCCCTGAGGAGAAGTAGTGTAGTGGTGGTATCCCTGGAGATATGTGTAGAGACAAGTAGTGATGGTCTCCCTGAGGAGAAGTAGTGTAGTGGTGGTATCCCTGGAGATATGTGTAGAGTCATGTAGTGATCGTCTCCCTGAGGAGAAGTAGTGTAGTGGTGGTATCCCTGGAGATATGTGTAGAGACATGTAGTGATGGTCTCCCTGAGGAGAAGTAGTGTAGTGGTTGTCTCTCTGGAGAGAAGTGATGGATAGTGATGGTCTCCTTGAGGAGAAGTAGTATAGAGGTGGTCTCTCAGGAGAGAAGTGATGGCTAGTGGTGGTCTCCCTAGAGATATGTGCAGAGACGTGTATTAATGGTTTCCCTGAGGAGAAGTAGTGTAGTGGTGGTCTAGTACAACAATGAGCTAGTCTATATATTCGTATTGTGGTGGAGCGAACCAATCAAAGTAGAGGTGGGCTCTTGATTGGTACGAAGGTTTTTGACAGAACACCTTTTTTTTGAGTTCCCGGTTTTTTAGCGGGTTCCGTCACCTAACGTGAAGCTGTCGGCTAAACAGAAGAAAGTTTATTAATGCCGATGGGGTTGAGTGGTATTGGCCGAAGCAAATCCGTTTAGGGCTGGGAAGTTGAAGTTGTTGGCTGGCGTGTGATTGGTGACCGTGTGAGCCTAGTTTCGTAGGAAACTAGTCAGATGAACTAGTTCCCTGTCGTAGTGGAGTTATCAATTTAAAAGTATCAAGTCATTCTGTCTGAAAAGTAATCACCAGCATGTCTCTTTTTTGCACACTTATTCATTTACATGCTAGAAATAATTTTGTTCCATAATTGTTCAACTAATATCGATAATTCGTTTATTAATTAAGTACTAAACAATAGTTTTGTTTTAATATGTCTTTAAAATTGTTAATGTTTTCAGAATCGGAACATTTATATAAAAGTTACCAAAACAAAGTTTTCACCAGGTTTCATTTTTATATTTTTTATTTTATTAATAAGGTTCATATTGTTTTGTAAACATATTAATTAAAAGATTTATGTATATCAGCATCGTTTTTCATTTGTGTGTAAAAGGCATATCAGAGTTTAAAAACGAAAAGAACATGGATTTTAAATATTTTATTTATTCGACTTGTTCTAGAAAACTTAGTTCAGATAAAGTACTGTAATCGAAAAACAATTTGACATCTGTTTTAGATTGATGCTCACGTTTACGATCTTTCAAAGAATAAAGGAAGTTGATTTTCGTCATGCTGTTCTTATGTAATGATTTAAACGGGAACATCGAATGAAAAACACAGATTTATGATGGAGGATATTTTATAAGAACCCAATAGTTTATATACTAACATTTTGATTATTTTCTATATAAAATGTATTTTTATAGTAAAGTCAAATACGCAGATTAAAAAAATGCTTGACAGATGGGATTTAAAAGTTAATTATCAGCATAAAATGAGAATAAAATTTATAATTTAATTATGAAAGTTAAACTAATGCAGCTTTGAGTTCTGCGAACATGATAGTACCCGTCCGATGGCGGTTAGGTACAAGGAAACTGTTACAAATCCTAACCTTGTTTGTTTGACGTTACCACCCTAGGCTTTCGTTTTGTTGCTTGAGCATTGGTAATACAGTAGCCAAATTGTCACACCGACCCTTTGAGAAATTTATTTGTAAAATTAAAAATAGGAATCATAGAACCGAAAATAAATTATATTTATGATACTGACTGTGAATTACATTTCAGTATATAAAATGAAGTATTATACAACACTAAGGCTCGTTTAATAGCTAAAACCATAAATTAATTTATAGTTAATTGTTGTATTGTTTGAAATTTAAAATAGATTTTCTCAATAGTTTTACAATAATTATATTAACAACCTCTTAAATTACGTCAAGAGGTACATGTAATTATTTTGCAACTAATGATATAAACCATACATTTATACTTTAAAACTAACTAATTTACAGCCAAAATTAACATTTAAACTGTTAACTTTAAAATATTAAAATGATTAGTGAATATTTACAATTTACTGAAGCAACACTGTTTGTCTGCTTTCATTTTGGGTGTTCTTTACAAATACCATGTAATATTATTTTTGTATAAAAAGAAAATTTGTTTAACTCACTTCAGCGTTACGTGGCTCCGTGCTGAGAATATTTAATACTTTATTTGGTTGTAAAATGTCCAGTCCATATGACAGACTAGAGGGTAGTACCGTCAGGAAAAAAAATAGATTAATTACTGTTGAAAGATTAGGACCTGAAATAATATTTTCTTCGTTCGAGATGTCTCAGTTTGTGAGTCTAAAATGCATTTGTATTAAAGAGCCTACAACAAACGTCTTACGTCTGTTAAATAATCACATTTTATAGTAATAATAGGCTTATATACATTGGTTATAAATTGCATACACTCATCGAGAACATAACTACTGTACTTTACGTAATGTTTTATCTATATTTTTATAAGATACTAATACTTCCACATTTTTGTCATAAATTCCGTTAAGTCATCAAAATCATCGTCTTGATTATGAAGCGACTTGTTGCGAAAACTGACTTGTTGTTTTCATTAGTGATTATTAATAATAATAAAAGTATAATTTATTATTATTTAAAGAAATAAATATTATTATAATAATGTACTTTGTTCATCCTTGATTTAAAATTACATATTTTTACAAAGTTCAGTTTCAAGTTATGTGACATAAGTTTTTTGTTTCTACCATTAAACTATAAGAAGTGTTATGATAATATTAATAAGTCTACAATTTGAATTAATTCATTTCATATTTAATTTTATTATTTGAAATATCGCAATTTGTAAAATTGAATTATTCACTGGTTTTATATTAATATAATAGAACTTTAAAATTAATTTACATATTCTTCGACCAATGAAATTTTAAACTCTCTTCATCAGCTTTGTATGTTGATGTTTTGACAATAATTTAGCAATTGTGTTGAATATTGATCAGTATAATAGTATCACTAGCAATTAATTTTTGAATTTAGCTTATGTATGGAATCGAATTTGGGTGTACTAAGGAAACACGTCCTACATTGTTGCCTAATTAGTAGGACACCATTTGTAAAACCTGGTTTGAATTCCGATATCCCATGAGTATGGTCGGATCATTGGAGTGGAGCAATCTTTGTAAATCCGCCATCTGGATTAAAAGTTTGGAGTTAGGTGGAATGTATGGGAAATGATACGTACATTTTCGCCTTGGTAATGAATTTTGATTGTGGTGTGCTCCATTGGAGTTTGTGGGATAATAGTAATCATATAGTGTTTGATACGTTTGTACACCAACGCTGCTGTCCTACATGCAGCTTGTTGGTATTAGTTAGAGTGACTAGAGGTCATACCATAAACGTTCTTCATAAAGTTTGTCTATATGACAGCTATAACTAGCAAGGAAGTTGATACTCTTTCCTTGTGAGTGTTCTCATATTTATAGGGTGGAGGGTAAAAATTTCTATCGATGCCAGGGGTTTTTTTTATTATTATTATTTTTTTTTATAATCTCTCACTTAGAGCGTGAAAAAGATAATTCAAATAGGGTATGAAAGAAGATATTATTTAGTAGTCTCCTACATTTTCTGAGACCGCAATAGAATAGTGACATTGCTTTTTGATCACACATGGTCTAGTTAACGCGATCCCTATACCTTCAGCTGTCTCTTCAACATTTTTCATCACAGATTTGAATTCATTTCCTTCATTTTGTCTGTCAGCAGAATTTTAAAGAGATCAATCAGCTTTTTAATGTGCATTCCAATTCGAATTGGGTCAACTTCTACTCCGTGATTTACTCTTTTAGTTTTACCGAGAAACCCTTTCTGTTTTGTGTTTCTGTTTCCGTTATTTGAAAGTATATACAGTTTTTCAAAAAACTTTTGGTGAAGTTTACCCATTGATTTATATTTTCGTGTCCACCTTGTTTCATACAAGTTTTGTAAAGACCTTAGAACTGCCATTGTTTTTGTTTTCTCTAAAAAAAATAATTGATTTCTTTAATAGTGTCTACGGTGATTCTTAATTGTGGTATTCCACTTAAATAGTTGATCAACAAATTAAATCTGTAGCTGGGACAGTAAAAGTAGTTATCTACAAGACAATTTTCATTGATTCTTTTGTGTACACTGCTAATATCTCCAGCCATCCTAAACTTGCCCAACAGCTTGTTCTAAGTTTATTCCCCAATTCGTCAATATATCAGCAATAGCGATTGCTATGGTTTCGCAGAATCAAATCAAGTTTTTGAAGAGACGTAACACCAAGAAACCCATGATTTTTGTCTATCCTCCCATAAAACATAAAGCCAAGTGATAGTAGCTCGATACCACCAATATCCATAGGTTTCACCTGCCAAAACAAACAATAAATTTCATTGTTGTTGATATTGTTTACAAAATTATTTCAAAGTTCTGGTGCGCATGTGTCTATAAACTCATTTTGTAATTCATGAGATATGTATTTCTTGGAGAAGTTCTTAAATGTTCTTCTAAAACCTTGTTACTTGACCCCTTTCTAAAGTAAATAAGATTATTGAAAACAGCATGTTCATCACTGTTAAACCTTAAGGGTAATTAACAATTACAAAAAAATACTACTGTTAAAATCATAGATTTCAGTCTAGCCCTATTCTTTTGAAAGAGCTTTTCAATTTGATTGTTGATTTGGGACTCTAGACTTTGTTTCTCATTTTTATTGACAAACTCAAATATTCCAGCTTTTTCTAATTATTCGTGATGCCACTCAGATGCTGTCTGCGATTATCATAACCTGATACATCTTGAAATTTGTAAAAGGAAGGGTTATAATCCCACCTAGTGAACCACTTTTTGATACGTGGTGTCTAAAAAGTACACAAGTTTTACAAATCGCCTATTTATGATCTTTGGAATACGCAATCCACTCATAAAGGTAAAACTACAAATAAAGAAACGTTTCTTTCCTTTAGGAGCATCCCCTTTGAAGGGGCTGGAACTCTTTTCTGGTTTCCACAGATTATGTAAGAGTAGGTATTTTGTTTTTTAATTTATTCTAGTTTTTTGTGTCGACATTATACCCAAATCCGGTACACAGGTTAAAGAGCAAGAACTTTTCGTTGGGTCAGAATTGTATTTATCACAAAGAATTGACGGACCTATCGTTATTTCGTTAATGGAGTTTATCATTCAAATATAAACCTTCAGGCTCAATTGGATAACAAGATTTATTTGTAGTGTTACTATATTTATCATCAGTTTTAAGCGATTTATTAAACACTTTTTTATCTGAACCATCTGAAAAGATATTTCTATTATTGTCTGACATATAATAAAAATATTATCAAGACATTGTTAGGTACCTGACGATTATCCTCTGAGTCGGATGACACACGCATAGCCTACTGTAACTCGCAATTACTTAGTTTTTTGTTACAAAACTAATTTAAACTATGATTTATTTTAATGTTAATTATAACAGAGTAAACTTGTCAACAGGTACCCCATAATTGCTAGATTAGAGTAAAGTAAAACATGAACAATGGTTTCATTTTCCTCGACGTTTAGCATAAGAAAAATGTGAACAAAATCTCAACTAGAAACTTATGGTTCTAACTTTAAAAATTGTTTCAAAATTTAGTTTGTACAAGTAAATTATAGTGCTAGCAACTTATATAATGACTATAATGATTCTCAAAAGAAACTTCAGTTGTAGCGTAAGTTGCAGAAGTGTCACAGTCAGTGAGTCAGCGAGTGTCTGCCTGTATCTTTATTATATTAAATAGTGTGTTTAATGTGTGTACAGTATCATAAAATATTTGCAATCCCTTTTATTTACGCTACTTTAATCTTTCAATTTTATAATTTCTTCTTTATTTTTGAATTTTATTCCCAGAATTTTAAATACTTCTTCTAGACCAACTATGGCGGCACTCTTGTTATGTTGAATTATTATTTGATTTTAAACTACTTCAAAGACAAATGAAAATATTTTTATTAGTTTACTGAGAACAAAAGTTGATTATTGTTTTTGAAACCATTATAGATTTGTATGGGTGAGATGTGGCATAGTTTCTCACATATTTAATATATTTTTAAAGCGATATTTTAATTCCAAATATTTTCTTGGTAACACTGGCAACCAGTTAAACATGTAGTTCAAACTTAAATATAAAATATAGCAACAAAGGCTAAAAATCAATCTTTTCAAAATAATTTCCTATTTTACACAGTTTTGTAAAATCTCATCTACCGACATTTGGAATGGTTTCCTGGGCAGCATCAAATATATTTTGGCTTTAAAAAATATTATATGTAAAGCAAACATTTCAAAAAAATTAGGCAATAATAAAAAAGGTAACACATTTTTAGTTTAAAACTGACCAATTTTACTCATTTGGTTTGTTTTCGTCAAACTGAGTAAATTTGAAATGTTTAAATTTATTATTATAAACTCTGAAAAAACATAAATACTACATATCATTTTAAATCTTTTTAATTGTTAACGACAAATAAATTCCTGTAATTTAGGTAATTAAACTTGAACATTGTTTTTAATCAGGACGTGACAATGGAAGTTCCTAACCTATTTTCAAGCTGAAGTTTTTCGCCACAAATGCAACATTTGTCTGTCATGTGTTATTTTACTTTCTATCTACAGAAAAGGAGTTTAAATGTAACCACAAAAACGAACAGTTTTAACTGTTACATCAAGGGGAAAATATTTTTATGTCATAAAATAAAATTTAAAAGCATAGAATTTGTTTAACATGCGATCCAATTAGTAAAATAAGTAAATGAAATTGTTTATGAATCGTTTAGCGTAACAATAATTGATAATTTTATACGTATATTTTATATTGATTATCTTATTATTTTTTGTTAATGTTTACAACCTAAGCATTAATCATGGAGTCATTTATACCTGATTATAGTTTTATGAACGGCAAATAACTACTTACGTCCAATGGAAGTTCTAAACCACATAATACAAGGAACCACTTCAAATATGGTACGTTACTGTTTGACATAGGCTTTTCGAGACATTGTCTTGCGTGTAAGGATCGAGGTATAAAAAAATCGAATGTCTCATGAAAGGACGGAACATTTGGATTAGTTTAATGCTCCCATTAAACAAAAATCAAATAAACGTGCCTCAGACTTTGAACTATAACTTTTATACCAATAACAATTTTTAAAAAAAAATCGTTTATTGATGAAGCTTATTTTTTACTTTTTTAATAACAAACATTTGTTTACAATGAAAAGATAGATCTTAATGTTTTAAACGACCAATGTTTAAAATAGTTTTTTTAATAGGTCTGCTCCACCTCATTTTTTGAAGATTTAAATAAGATAACTAGTTACTGTGTAATGACTATTGCTATGAAGTTATATTTTACTCCCATTCCCTATGAAATAAATTTAAATTTGTAGAGAAAAATTAAAATTATAAATTTCAAATTTGTTTTGTTTCAAAAATACTCGAAATATGTTTGTGTTGTATGTATAGAGAGGCAAATGATTCTATAAGTTGTTATTACATTATTATTTTTATTATTAATAAATAAATCAATTTACACCTGATTAAACTAATAACTAACCTTACCAAATTGAAGGTGTTAGTTATATATTATAATTTTAAGCTATTAACAGTATTGTTACTTCATTGTAAAATGAAATCAACTTTGATGTTTTCAATAGGGTATTAATCTTTTTACTTACAGAAAGATATGTATTTTATCACGAAATAAAAACCACAGGTTGTCTCTGTAAAAGCATTTGAAAGCAACGAAAAAGACAAAAAATAGAACATAAGAAATATGAGGAAGGAATATTAAGGTATAGTCTCCAAGAAAATGTTTATAATATTTATTAAAAATTAATTTTTCTTTAATGAATATAACGTACTAAAACTCACATGTTCTTTAACATATAATGCCACCTTACCTAAGGTTCATATTGATATATTCCGAATTATTTACAATGTATAATAATTATTATTATCTTTTATATTTGGCTAAGTACATACTTTAGTTTAGGATATAAATATGCCATTACTTAAATTTTGTCTACACAGCTTTACATTTAAACAGGATGAATGCAGACGGCAGTATGCCAATGTCTGTATCAATTATCAATTTATTAAACGATATTTCTCGTGTTGTGGTAAGTCCACTTTAAAAACAATATCATAATCACTTCAACATTCAGGAATTGCCACAATTTATTTTAAATGTTAATTTGTTTTTACATACATAATTTGTTAAATACTTAGAACTTTAATCACGTTGTCCTTACTATACAAATAAATTTAATTAAATATTGCTAAAGGAAATATAACGTTCCAAAGAAAGAAGCTTTGGTTGTGGTATAATACCTAACTAGTAATACCAAGACAGGGTCTTACAGTAAACAATCTCAATTCTCAATAGAATACAATTCCAAATATAATAAAGCTGAGATAATGATTGCCTTGGAGGACCAATGTTCTTACACTATTTTTATCAGTACCTATTTTCCTATGCTGCAATTGTATTAATTGGGATTGTCATTAATAGACACCACGGTTAATTTATTTTATAATAAAATAGTTCATAACGCCAGAGACATTAAAATTTCTACACAAAAAAAAAAATTATATTGAATATAATTTTAAAACAAAATAGTATTAATGGTTAGTTTCATAAAAATCGAAAAATAGAAAAAAACGTTGTACGTAACTCCGTTTATTGATTTGTGATCCTTCATTTCATTCATATCACCTTTAATACATTTATATCTACAGTTACGTAGCCAACACATGATATTATTTCTTATGAGAATAACGATATCATATTGAAGGAACTTTATTGCTTTAAAAACAGAGTAATATTATTAGTCTTTAATTATTATATACTTTATTATACTTATAAACTTTAATTATATTAATTGACTTTAATAAATCTGACAACTCTGGTTCAATATTAGATTTTTGGTATGAGGTTACATGTACGTAAACACTGTTATTAAATTATTCATAGAGTTTGATATAAAAACATATAATTATGATAGATAGATTATACCATTCTGAGTGGTAATGAGCAGAAATGGAATTTTACAAACCAAACTGATTTTAGGATTAGTTCCTGTAAGGAAATTCTTTTGATATAGTTTGACCTTGGTTGTATGACGTTACTGCCCTGGACTTTCCTTTTGTTGCTGGAACGTTCATAATGTAATTTGGTTCCAGGCTGAAGATTTACCAAACCATTAATAGTTGAAATATACTTTGAAGTAGCAACCGTAAAAGGGAAATAAATTCTGGATCTCATACTGACAGTACATTTTATCTCCAGATTTAAAATTAGTGATATTAGCTAGTTGATGATTAAACGCCACATGGTGATGGTTATTTGAACTCTTTCTTTGTTCAAGGACGTACACGACGTATTGGCATATGTAATATAATATTATTGTTATTTGTTAATGATTGATTGTTCACATTAATAATATTGTTTAGTTGGACATTTACCATAATTTGTGTATTAAAAATAATTCACGACGTTTGTAGAGTATAAATGAACTCTCTAAGTGCAATACTTAGAGCATATAAGTAGCTTAGGACCATGTTGGAAAGTATACCTAATCTATAACCTAAGAAAAGAATACAAGCCTACAACTAGGCTTCAGCAGTCAAAACTAAAACTAAATACAAAATTGATGAGATAAAACCACAATACACGTATGTATACTTGAAACTTATTTCAGGTTCCAAATCTAACGTGACATATATTTTTTTTTCTATATGAATAGTGAAATAATGGATTATAAAATAAATCTGCCTAAGTGTAGAGTTACTAATCAGTTTAAAATGCAAAATAATTTCCATAAATATGTGCAATTATTTAATGACCACAAATAAAGGTTTATGTCCTTTTATATTTACTGACCTTGACAGGATTAACCGTAACGTTTTTAATTACTGGTATTTTGTATGTTAATATTTTCCCTCAATGTTATCGCATTTATGGCTGTTTAAAACAGTAATCCATTGGTCGAGTACTGATAAAAATTGTACTTAAATTTTTTGTATTTATTAGTTGAGATAAACGAATTAGGGCTATTTTAGTTTTCTTTCTTTCTTTTTTACACTTCAGAACTCTATCAAATCTCTCTCTCTCTCTCTCTCTCTCTCTCTCTCTCTCTCTCTCTCTCTCTCTCTCTCTCTCTCTCTCTCTCTCTCTCTCTCTCTCTGCACTTCTGATTTTTTAATACAAATGAATTCGTTGTTTTTTATAATAATTTTTCACAATTTTTTAATTTTGATTTGCTAATGATGCACTCATCTAATACTCATCTTATAGTAATAATGTGGCATATTTAATTAATTTACTGCACTGGCTGGTTTGTTTTATTAAATGATAGATTTAAAATAAAAATAAAATAAAATATTTCTCGTTCATGTGGTTCTTTCTTGACTTTAATTTAAACTTTATTTACTGAATCAAAATGTTGTTGGTGGTTAATTATTTATACAAATTTTCACAGTCTACTTATCGATTCTAAAGTCCTTTCACAGTCCGAAGCGTGTTCGTTTTGGTCATTGTTCCAGCGGACACGCTCAATGTTGATTTGGTGTCCAATATTCTCCCTTATTCTCGCAAAGCTGTAATCTGGTGTAACTTGGCGTAACTCACGTTGATTTCTCGAAAGATCCCTCTTCTTACACTGATATTTCATGTATTAACTTTTCGCCAACTATATTCACCTTAAGACGTATTCTTTTACTTTAACTAACCCACTTCTCGACGTATCTTTTTTTAATTAATTTAAAATTTCAATTTCGACGTAATTTTATTTAATATAATAAATCTTCGCGATTACATTCAAATTTTTACCAATTTCCCAGAAGATTTTACAATTTATTATAAAAATTTAAACAAAATACTTGAAGAACAACTATCTAATAGAACAATACTGTACTAAAAACTTCGCAAAAAAACCATGTACAAAATATCTTGTATCCTTCTCTCGGACCTATATTTATAATTTCCTCGTTTTTAACCGTCACACCACGACGGTATTTTTTCATTGGTGGGATTCAAAGTTTACTGGAATTTTGAAGAGGCGCTTTCTTCCTTATTTGTTAATTTAAACTCAGTTCTTTGACCTCTTCTTACTCTAACGGATCTCTAAATGAGTTCCTTGCCTTTAAACGGTTCAGTTTTTTTTTTTAGAAGTATGAGCTGTCAACTGTTATATTTTTTTGTGAAATTGATAGTTTGCCGTTCACTAACAACAGCCAGCACCTTTTCGTTACAATATATCGAAACATTTGTATAATATATATATATATATATATATATATATATATATATATATATATACTGTTTAAAACTATTGTTTATCTAAGAAACTGTCCTTTTACATAGAGTCTCTTAAGCTTTGTTGTATTAAAAGCAATTAAAATATCAGTATTACTATTTCTCAGCTCACTGCTTCAGAATTATTTTCTAGCTGAAATAACGTGCTCTAAGATCGTGTTAGAGTTGCTCTGAAATTTCAATTACTTAGTTGAAAGCTTCTCAATTTGTAACAAATCGGATCCAGTTCCAAGAATTACTCTTATAATAGATTTCAAGAATGTCAATTATTTTCCAGATAAACACAGAAGTTTAATATTCTTTAGGATATTTTCATTCTACATGAGTGTAAATAATTTATCACCAATCTCCCATAAACTAAGTTTCTAACATCAAGTTAATATATAATTGTACTAATTACATGTATAAATGTACATCATTTCTAATATACAAGCTGTAATATATAAATGACGTTCAAAACGTTTAACTTTCTACAGTTAATTTGAATTTACTGCAAGTAACAATAAATTTAAAAAAATTTTAAGAGGAACAGAAATACGTATAAAAACAGGAATAAAAGCGGAAAAAACATACACGGGTTTTTTTAAAAATTAATCTTACAATTATTCTGTATCAGATTCCACCACAAAAATACATATGTGTCGTTTCATACAACTAAATAAATCTATCATGTTATAATGTTATAACATTATATTTAGTCGAGGAGATAAAGCACTCAACCTATGAAATTTGAACATAAGGACGGATTGAGATGGGGTTTATTGCATTTGCTTAGTAAAATCATCTTTAAAAAAAGTACCTAATTTTTACCATGTTTTTATTCAAAAATTGCATTCGTGCAGTGCATAATGTATTCGGAAAAATGAATTTTAATAAGACACATAGAACAAATCATAACTTGGTTAAAAACACTTGGAATGGACTCAAATCAGGTTCCCGGGGGTTTTCGAGGTCGTTGATCCGGAATATGACCATCGCAGACCTGGAGCTTAGGATTGCTGATGAACTTTGTTTTATATTTGCTTAATAATAGTAACACTTTGTATTTGGTATAGACAATCCTTTATTTAGGAATATAATTTATTGGTACCGTTATGTTGACGATGTTTCGTGTTTGTTTAGTGACAATAATAGGCAGGTAGACTCTATATTTAATGCCTTAATTTCTGTAAATAGTAACAATCAGTTCACTATGGAAGTGGGTATAAATAACAACCACTTAGGTTAAAGTAACCTTAATATTAATATCACTGATAGTAAAGTTATCATAAATTTAAATTTTTTAGAAAAATGACCTATACAGATATAGTAATACCTGCTCGTTCTAACCATCCTATCGGCCGTAAACATACTGCTTCCACAGCATGATACATATACTTATTATTGTACTTCTCTCACCTAATGACTACAATGATGAACTAAATGTTATTAACAAATTGCTCCTAATAATATGATGTATTAATAATATATATAAGACGGCTACGTCTTGAGATGTAGTTAATTTCTTCCTGTCCGTTGTACCTAGCCACTAAATACATAACAGAATGATTTGACTCTAATCACAAATCATGTCTAGTTATGTAGGTTAGGATAGGTTAGGTTAGGTTATATATATATATATATATATATATATATATATATATATATATATATGACCGCAAATTGGAAAAGTATAATTAGGGTAGCCCAAGATATTTTTGGGGTGACCGTAAACTGGACGATTTTACCCTCGACAACTAATAGGACTGACCGCAAATGGAACACAACCCTATTTTTAACTTAAATGACCAAATTGTATTACGTTCTTCGCCCCTTGTAAAACCCATCCTAAACAAAGTTAATCAAACTTCATCTATCTTCTAGGTCATTCCACCTTACCCTTCCCGATTTCTCTTATTGTATTTCAGTTTCCTGTTATTTGTGTATGTATAAATAGTTGTCAATACTTGTTAATTATCAGTTACCGTTAGTTATCAGTATTCAAATCTCTATTTACCTAACGGATATTCAGATAGATCTGCCTTAATAGGTTAATAAAATATTACCTGTTATATGTCCGTCTAATGTTCCTCTTTTTGTGTTAAACACTACCGCGGTTTCAGATGATATCACTCACATGAGGTCGTCAGAACATTAAATATTGTTACAATACGAACACAATGCACAAACAATATATACATTGAATTTAATTAGTTTATTCGGAACATTCGTGCTTTTCAGTACGAGAGCCGGGTCAGACCATATCATCTGAAATCGCGGTAGTGTATAACACAAAAAGAGGATCATTAGTCGGACATATAACAGGTTTTAATTTATTACATAGACCTTTCCACAATGAAATTATTAGGTAAGTTTCGACTATAAAAAATTCATTGACTTCACTAGCGACTATTTTGAACTACACGATCACTATAATTTTTCATGTGTTCTTGTGATAATTTTCAGTCATTTACGTTCTCATAGATTAAAAAAATAAATAAATAATGAAAAACCGTTTATTTATGTATTTTGTTTACAACGGATATCCTTACATACTTAAAACACAAACTATTTAGAAAAAAATAATTAAAATTGTTAATCGTAACATTTTAGCAATATCTAAAGGAGTTTTATTTAATAAATCAAAAAAAGGAATGCATCACAAAGAACCATATTAAAATTAATACTTTTGCTTTAAAGAAGCACGGAAGACACCAAAACAATGTATCCTCCTCATACCATTAAATATAGAGTTTCAATAATTACAAGTCAAACATTTAAACAACACCCCCTTAGAAAGTAGATCTCTCAAAATAACAAAAACCATTTAAATATATTTGCTTTTTGTTTTTGATATACGTGTTTGATATGAGCATAAATGTATGAGAAATATTTTGCAATGTATATTGCCTATGCTATGTTTTTGTTTGTGTAATAACTCAAGTCATTAACTTTTTTTATTAATTAAGCTAAATAAACAGAAAATATAGAAGACAAGATTTTAAATAGGAAAAACCAACATTAAGATAGAATCCCTATTTCAAATATTGTAAAATTGAGCACAATTATTATTTTTAGTAATATCCTTTTAAAATGTTTTTTTTTTAATTAATGTAATTTATTGTTTATACTGATGACTGACGGTACTTGATGTTATTAAAATATAATAGACATAAAGTTTTCGTAAATTCTACATTTTATTAGATAAAACCGACTATGGTTTCGTCAGTTACGGCATTGACGAAGCTTTTTCGGCTAGACCTAATGAAATTTTAGAATTTACAAAAGTGTGTGCGTGCGTGTGTTATTAACAATAATTGTTTCCTATATATATATATATATATATATATATATATATATATATATATATATATATATATATATATATATAAAATAGTTGCACTTTATCTTCTATATATTTCAAATTGTAGTGTTACATATAGTTCCCAACTGTTTAAACTTTACAAAATTATATCGCAAGAACCACATCAAGTTGTGTGTTATCCGAATTTGAAATTCCTTTGGCACTAGGAGTTAGCAATATCTTCTAACAGCCAGTTATTTATTTTATTTTATTTTTTGAGGTAAGTTACTTTTCTATTAAAACATGATGTTTGCTTCATAACTTATTTTGATGTAATAATTTTAACAAACATAAATAAAGGTTTTTTTCTTATATTGGAATGTGTAATTGTGACTGGAAGATATGGATATTAGCCGAAAGAATGGTCCATCTTTGCTTCCTAATGGATCAGAACAAAGAACACAATATCTTGTATAACTTTGATATCAAAATGTACATAAAATAGTCAATGAGACGTATAGAAATGTTTTCAAATAACGGTAAAACAATGAAGTTGTAATGAAGCAAAATCTTCATTAATTAAATACTCAAATAAGAGTTGTAGAAACGATTTAGAAGAGTAAACAAGGTCCTAAGTAAACAGATCAAAGGTGATGGAAGGTTCTAGAACGTCCAAAGTCAACATTGGATAGCTGACCCCCCACCACAAAAACACAGTATAAAAGCAGCCTCAAACAGCTAAAAGAGTCAGTTGGGGTTGAACCACCCTGACTGCCACTCCGGCAGACCTCTCCCCTCTCCTCGACATCCTGTCACCGCAGAGGCGTGTTGAGCCCTCGGTAAATCCTTACCTGTCGCAGAGGCGTGCTGAGCCCTCGACATCCTGTCACAGCAGAGGCATGTTGAGCCCTCGGTAAATCCGTACCTGTCGCAGAGGCGTGCTGAGCCCTCGACATCCTGTCACCGCAGAGGCGTGTTGAGCCCTCGGTAAATCCGTACCTGTCGCAGAGGCGTGCTGAGCCCTCGACATCCTGTCACCGCAGAGGCGTGTTGAGCCCTCGGTAAATCCGTAGCTGTCGCAGAGGCGTACTGAGCCCTCGACATCCTGTCACCGCAGAGGCGTGTTGAGCCCTCGGTAAATCCGTAGCTGTCGCAGAGGCATACTGAGCCCTCGACATCCTGTCACCGCAGAGGCGTGTTGAGCCCTCGGTATTTCTGTACCCGTCGCAGAGGCGTACTGAGCCCTCGACATCCTGTCACCGCAGAGGCATGTTGAGCCCTCGGTATTACCGTACCCGTCGCAGAGGAGTACTGAGCCCTCGACATCCTGTCACCGCAGAGGCATGTTGAGCCAACGGTATTTCCGTACCTGTCGCAGAGGCGTATTGGGCCCTCGATATCCTGTCACCGCAGAGGCGTGTTGAGCCCTCGGTAAATCTGTCCCTGTCGCAGAGGCGTTCTGAGCTCTCGACATCCTGTCACCGCAGAGGCGTGTTGAGCCCTCGGTATTTCCGTATCCGTCACAGAGGCGTGTTGAGCCCTTAACATAGGAAGGGGTGTTCCCCCCTCCTCTACCTCAAAAGTAGAAAATATTAAGAAACCTGAATGTTCCAGAGTCAGTGGATCTCAAGACACCACGTCGTAAGGATCAAGGCGAGTCAGTCGATCCCAAGACACCACGTCGTAAGGATCAAGGCAAGGCAGTGGATCCCAAGACACCACGTCGTAAGGATCAAGGCGAGTCAGTGGATCCCAAGACACCACGTCGTAAGGATCAAGGAAAGGCACTAAATCCCAAGATACCAAGTCAGCTCACAGCAGTATCGAGTGAGAAGACACCCGCAGAACAGCTGTTGCAGTTGTAGATCCAACGATCTACGGATGGATTTTTACTAGTGAAGTCAAGAAAGTGGTTACAGTCGATGGATACGAGTTAAGTGTCAAGTGTATACTGTCCGTTGTAGCTAAGAAAAGTTTTCAATAAATTATTCATAGCGATCTATCGTATTATTTTATTTTAAATAGCGAACCTTGGATAGATACTTGAAAAATCTAATTCAGTGAAAGAAACGTTACAAAGTAAACTAAAACAATTATATCTTCAATAACGTATAGATATACTGTATTTAAATAAAGCGTAATAATTCTTTGTACATATTGGAAGTATGGAAATGAAAACATTTAATGTGTTTATTAAAACATGTTTACTAATGTGTTAAATTATGTTTAAGTTTAACAAAAGAAAGAGTGATTAGATGAATCAATGTTATTGAATTTAGTTATCTCATAAATAAACTGAAATAACCTGATAGAAAACAAAGGAGAACAATATTTATTGAAAAACAAATCAACTATTTATGAGGACTAAAAACTATTCTTGAGCATTACGCTTAATAAATACAATTACTATACGAATTAAATTATTGTATGGTTATAGATAACATTATTTACCGATGGTATATCCAGCCTTGTGTAATGTTGTGTAAGTAATAAAGGTTCAGTATTATTACAGGACGTGACGTAACTGGGTCACAGTGACTACGAAATAATATCTTTATTTAGGTTTCAAAATGCAACACAAAACAACAAATTTCCCATTCATCTATTTTGAATGGGAATTAGAAATTGTAATTTATTTTTATGTAAAAATTAAACAGACGTTATATGGGGATCAAAGATAATAATTAATTATATGCTTGTACAAATGTATAAAGAGTTACGTCCTCTGTACTCTTTAAAACTTCACTTCTACTTTAACAACTCTCTTTGTCGACCAATATTTAAGATCGTAAAAAGGTTTTCCATCCATGTTTCTGTAATTACCAGGTTTTAAGATTATCTGCATATTTTTCGAAATGATTTTTAAATATTAATTTTGTTTTTATCTGTACTATCGGGTGCTATCCATTTATTTTCGAAAAAGCTATATATTTACAACTATTTGTCATTCTATTAAAGCAATATTTACAAATTCTATCATAATCATACGTACACAACAAATACATTTTTGGATATCTTCTTTTGGTGTTTCAATGAGCCGATTTTCATAATGTGTTTTCTATTGTACGCTTCACGTAGTAGTTTATTTTTAAAAAATACGAGATTTAAAAGATGTTTTGTACTGTTTAGTTAATTAAATTAAATTTCCTCCATAATAATGAACATGTTATTTTTACACGTTAAAAAAAAAGTTTGAAATATTGATTTTGGAGATCGCTTAAACGATAACATATAAACTGTGGTTTCTTCAAAAAACCGAAAATTTGAATTATCTCCGTTCCTTTTTTAAATAATTACAGTTTAGAGTATCTTCCATTAGATACACCATTGAAACGTTTTAAAAAATAATAATAATAATGTTTGAACAACTATTTATTGAGGTCCGCTGATCCGATTTTAGGAATTTATTTATCCAACAATGTTTTGTATTAACATGAGTTTAAAGTTTCCTCCATAATAAATAACTTGGTACTTTTTTTGGAAATTCCGCCTATTTGAGGAACCGTTTTACAGCTATTTCTGGCCCCATTATCATGATTATTTTTTACATAAAAGTTAAGAGTTTGTAGAATTAAAAAAACACCACACAAACAAAACGAATGAACTATATTCTATCAAAACTTTTCACAAAATAAATTATTAAAATTACTACGTTTGTCGTAAGAGATTAACAACTCTAAAGCATCATATATTTTGATTTATCAGCTGTTTTGATATTTGTTCTTAACTTCCAGATCATATTGACATCACTTTATTATTATATTATAGTTACTGGTGGAAAGAGACAAGTAGTGGTATTACAAATATCGTTATTACGTCACAGTCATGTCTACTGGAATTTGTTTGAAATGGTTAATTATTGTAAACATAAAATACATTATGAAATCAAAATGAATAGCCCTACTCTACAAATTTAAAAAAAAATTAAATTTGTCTTCTATATTCATTGGCCTATTTTAGACGTAAACAACATTCACCATACATTTAATATAAATACACACATTTTTAATTCACTGTGGTTTTTTTATTATTATTATTTTTTTTTTTAAAGAAAGTAGGGGAAGAGTGATGTACCTAGGGCATAGTGTACTTAAGAGAACTTGTATTTGATGTTGAAAGCTGAAACCTAGAGTTTTTTTTACTCAACTACTAAGTGAAACAACAGCTAGAGTGCAGTGCAGACGCCTTTGATTCCAGAGTTGCTTACAGTTTGTGGCTGAGAATATACATAAAAATTGTCCCTCTTCAAAGTATTTATTTTGTCTTTTTAAACTTTGTCATTTTTGGTGGTAGTTTAGGGTGTACATTTGATATTTAAATGGTAATATTTAGCCTTAAACTACCACATTGTTCAAATGGTGACCTCTTGTACCAAGGAACACAAATACACACTATGTGACAGTTTTTGCATGTTTTCATGTTTTGTAACAAGAGTCGAAGTAAATCTGGGCTACAGAAGAGCTCTGATGATGCAGCTGCTATAGATAAGGTCATCGAAGTGGTATTTGCTGCTCTGCACCAAAGGAGCAGCATTTGTATAATTGTAATACCTGTAGAGTTTATGATGTCAAGCTTGCTACATATTCAAGAGTATTGACATTGTAGAAACTCTGAAGAAGGACTGTATTTGTAAGATTCTAATTTTGACGTGAATTAGGTATTTAGTGATGCTTGAAGAAGAACTATTAGTAAATTACATATAAAATGTAGGTCTTTCAAACAAAAGTGTAAGCAACTAGCACTCAAGCTTGCTCTGGCAAACAAGGAAAAAAATCCTGATAACTCGACTCAAATCATTGGAGAAAAGTCGATGCAATTGTTCATGTCAAGGGATCAAAATTTCTCTGTGAGTAAACCGGAAGCGACTATCCTGTCTCGATCAAGTAGTTCTAATAAAAATATTGTGTCGACTTTTTTTAATATATCCATGGACGGTATGGTCCTATTCTACTCCGTAGAAACCGGAACACTAATGAAACGGGCTTAAGTACAGCACAGTTACCTGGTCCAGTTGTAGCTTAGAAAGGCGTTAAGCAAGTTATTGATTGCACCTCAGCTGAAAGGCGGTTTTGATTACTATGATTGTCGCTGTTAATGTGATCCCTGGGGATTATTTCAAAGTGTTTATGTTGAATGGAGCGCCCCCAGTAACAATTGGTGACGGCGCCATTCCAACTGGCATGCCAAATGAAGCACTTTTTCTCCAGTTCTTAGATCGCCTAATCAAATTTGTCAAGAGCTTAAAACAAGAACGTCACATGTTAGTTATTGGCAATCGCGAAACCCATCTCAGTGTTCAGTGTTTGGAAAAGCATCAGAGGCTGGGATTGTAATGGTTACTTTTCCCCCTTCTCACTTCACAGAGGCTGAATCTTTTAGACAGTTTAGACGTGTCGGTACATGGGCCATTGATACTATTTTACAATAAAGCCGTTAGTGATAGCATACAAACTATCCGGGACATACGTTTTCTCTCTATCATGTGGCTCATATCGTAGGATTGGTTTTCCCAAGATCATTACATAAAAACCTAATGAGCGGCTTTAAGACTCCTGGAATTTACCCTATAGATAGAAATGAGTTCGGTGGAGATGACTACGTAACATCTTATGTTAGATATCGACCTCTTCAACAGAAAGAAACCGTTCACGAAACTTCAAATAATCCAGAGGGGCCTGAACAGTCAGTATCTTCCACTGGCGTGCCTGCATCTTTCTCATATTTAACTCTTTCTACAGAATGATCAGCCAGTGTTATGCATCTAGCTACTCCTGAACCGCTGCCAGGAACCTCTAACGACAATCGTGACTCTAACCAAGTTTCAGTTACTCCCAAAGTAAGCTTTTGTGTCACACCAGTAGATTTTAAACCATATTTCAAGACAGGCCTAAGAAAAACTGAGAAATGTGGTAGGAAAAATACAAGGACGTGGATCGTAACAGATACTCCCGAGAAAGTGGAAATCAAACAAGATAATCTCATGGGGGCACTAAACTAACAAGCACTGTTCTTAAAGAGAAGTCTAAGAAACTCGAATTCAAAACGGATAAAAAAAATAAATAAATAAAAAGAAAACAACTCCAAAAGGACCACGAAAAACACAAGTTAAAACTAAAAGGCACGATTTCATTATCATCGTAATCTGAAGATGGAATGGTTCTTTTAGTCTCTACTATTGATGACGACAGTTTAAATGAACAACGTGTATTTTGTTCTGAAACACATGATCGAGGGGGAGAAACCTGGATAAGGTGCATTGCTTCCATTCACTGTGCATATGAGATTTGAGCTGGATGAGATAGAAAGTCCTGGAAATCATACATTTGTTATTTTTATAGTAAACTCTAGTTCTACTATTAATAAACCTACTTATTTTTAGTTCACAATCTGAACACTCCTTTTAATGTATTAGTTTATGTGAAATGATATAAACATATTTTATAATTTTATCACAAATAAATTAAATTTCAACAACCTCTTGATAATTTAAGGTTTATCACGGTATCAATAAAAACTATGATTTACTTTCTTTTTAATGTTTAGATTATTGAATATCTTTCTGATTTTTTGTATTCCATTTTAATAGCCCACTGATAGGTCTTTTTTAAAAATTCAAATGGGCGTAGCTGTACATTTTTCATACTATTTTAAAGTTTTCCTCTCCTTGTTTAATAAACTACACAACAACAATATCAATGTTTATTTATATTTTCATCTTTTTCCTCCTCCCATATACAAAACTGTCCAAATAAATCTCATGTTTCTTTGAACATAATGTACCTAAAGACAACTGTAAACTTTTGAAAAAATCAATTTTCTACCAAATTTGAAGTGAAGGTAGTAATTTAAAAGTTGACAAGTTTAAAACAAGTGGGGTGGATAATAGTTACAGAGTTAAACTGGCTTTCAGGTGAATAACAGTTGATTTGTAGAGGAAAGTTAAAAACGTATTCCCTGGTACAACACGCTCCTCTATAAAATCACTTGTGCTGCGTGAATTTTGTGAAATACTCTGTGAATCTGGCGACCGATCATGCACTTATTACGTGTTTATCCATGAACACAACCAATAAACTGGCGTAAATGTCTGCGGTGCTTCATTCACGGTGGTTAGGATATGTCAATCACCATTGTTATGTAATCTAATCTAACTTATTAAGAGTTAATACCTCAAATATTACTTTCACAATAAGAAAATAATATCTAGTAAGGGTATAGATTTAGCCTGCATCATCCACTATAGTCAGTGACAAAGATTTTGATTTAGCTTTCAAACTCTGTGTTCTCTCATGGGTAGCTTTATGCGGGTTTTACACGAGTAAATCAATATAAAATGTTAAGGCAAAGGTTGTTGAAGGAAAACACCAAGGTGTTTATGATGTTAGGAATAAGGAATATAGATTATTAAATTATATAAAATTATATTGAAGTGGTAATGAAATCCAAATATTGTGAATGAAAACCAGAAATGATGAAATAATTACTTTGAACGTCACAAGTGAGGTATTTGAGTATAAACGTTTGGTCAAAAAGAGACAGAGCCAATCGTTATAGAAGAGACCGTTGAGGAGTGTGTGAAGATAGTCAAACCGTGAAGATAGAGACCTTTGAGGAGTTTGTGAATAGTGTGAGAGTAAGAGTTGGGACATCATCGACTTGAGACAGAGAGACTAAAACGATAAGAAGACTTGGTCAAGGTTGAGGTAGATTAATGTTAGAAAAGTATGTTTGTCTTTATTAAATGATATTTTAAAATGATGTGTTTAAGAACAACATTATGCTAGTAAGTTGTAAATAGAATCCAAGTACTCGAATCATAACAGCTTCTGTGTTGCTTATTCGTGTTTTGTTAATCTTTAGATCAATTAATCTAGTCAACCTGAATTAATTTTATCGTGTGCATTTACATAAATTAATTGTTTTAATTATCACATAGCCATATATATATATATATATAGGACTTATCGACAATGTCCTAGAGCTGTTGATTTAAATAACTGAATAATTCAGATCCTTCCACTTCAAATCAGAATTAATATTATCTATCCCACAATAAACCAACTATAACACCACAAGTTGATTAGCATATCGTATAAGTAAGCAATATAATTTTGTAAAAAGAACTTTTGCACTGGTTTTGTTGTTTCAGCACACGAAAAATTAATTTATTATTATAACCTTTTTATTTAACTTTCGCCAAAGTTAATTTCCTTTGACATTTAGTGATACGTAAACAATATTTTGTTTTTTACTTTAGCTTTTCTGTCACGTACACTTTGTTTTTCATATCGCAAAGTATATAAATTTCATTTTAAAAAGGACTTTATTGGAATGTAATGTTTAACATGCTTCTATAGGTTATTAAAAGGCCACTGAAATCATATTAGAAATTATTTTATTAATAGAAATAACACTATCTTCTAGCTTTGAAGCATAATTCTAAAACTGAACAAAGAATGTGAATATTAACTAATTTCCCTAAAAAAGAGTTAGAATACTTTCAGGTTTTATGTGTTTATATATATTTACACGTAAATGTATTATTGAAATAGGATGTTGGTTTTATTTTGGGCGATTGAAAAATAAGAATATAGAATGAAAAGTCAGATTTTTAAAGAATTGATGCATTCTTTTCAGAATTATACAAGGTTTTTATTTAATCTGTATTTACATATTCAAAAACAGAATAACAAAAAAGACAAAAAACGCTACAAAAAAGTAAAATTAACCCTTGGATTGTCCCAAATTTTTAAATATTTCAAATGTAATTCTCTAATTATAAGTGTAAAATGAGGACGTATATTTTAGGTAATGTTTAGTCGAGTGAATAAATTTTCTAAAGTTTATGTTTCGACCGATATCATTAATATTTTTTAAGTATATAAATAGAAAGGGACAATAATAAATTATGAAAATCGTATGTAAAATGCTGTAAAATACATTTATATTTCATGAAAATATTCTTTAAATAATTTTGTTTGTTTAAATTGTAATTGCTGTTTCAACATTATTTCAAGGTGAAAATAATAGATTATTAAATTGTTTGTATTTGTATTTAACGATTATTTAGTAAGATAGTTTCATATTTTAGCAGTCAGTCGAATATAAAAATTAATCGACTAGATTTGTCAATTATTGGAGGCGACTATAATTTTGTTCTTTTGTACTTTTTGAGGTTTACTTAAATAAACCCAAGTTATGTTTTCCAGTCAAAATTTCCATTTTCTATATTTGTTAACTCTTTTTTGAAGATTGTAAATTTTAAACTTATATAATTTATTATATATACCTACTAGTTTTATTCGTATGTTTTAATTACTGAAGAAGAGGGAGTGCCTGAAAAAAAATGTTTACTTTCAAGTAATTGGATTACACATATATGTTCACTTGATATAGGATTTAAGTGACCAAGTAAGACATAGTCATCATCTCCTCAAAAATCCAGATATGATCATTATTAGTCTAAAAATTGAAAACGAATCCATCTTAGATGGTCAGTTTTTCCATATAGCTCGGCTCAATGTTCAATCTATAACATTACGAACTTTAATAATTACCTTTTCGCGAAACACATATTACAATAATTCGTGGTCCATATTGATTGGAAAAAATGATATGAATTACCATTTTAATATGAAAATTATTTTTAAGTTTTACAGAGGGAGACTGATTTCTCTTGATAGTTTTAATAACCTCAAATATGAACTACAACAAAAATATAAATAAACAATACATCTTTACCAAATCATTTTTATATGGTTAGTAATTTTGGTACATAATATCACTATAATATAAACAGATTCACACATATTAGTAACGTGAAACAAGTGTTAATGTGTAGTAATTAACCAAGTTTGTCTTTTGCAATAACTAAATTTCAATACAACTAACTTTACCGAGGGGAGCAACTTACAACTGACATGTTAATTAATTAATATTATTATTGATTAGAGAACTCTAAATAATCACTGGTTTTCAGAAATATTTACTATATATAATCCCTAGTATAAGAACGTCTCTTATACAATTCAGTACTACGCACCATTACTATAAAGGGGTCCCAAGAAATAAATATATTTTAATAAATTCACTTATCAGAAAATGGAAAAACTCATCTGAACTGATCTATGTAATTGATTTCAAATGCACAATTTACTATGAGGCATGTATCCATTTAAAAACAATATTTTAAAATCCTCCCTAAACCAATAAATTTATTACTTCTTAAATTGTTTTATTATTTTTTTTAAATATATAATACAAGTGGACTGGTGGTATGCATTCAAGTCTACACAGAACTTTAACGTCATCAAGAAAGGTCCATTTCGTAGCCTTAATAATTCAGCTGAGGCCTAATAGCACTCAAGCCTAGTAATAATTTAACTAAATAATTATTAAAATGGTCTATAAATATTTTATCATTTCAGAAATCATCACTTTTGAATAGTTTTCACGGTCAATATAATTTTTAAGTTAATCTTCTCACACAAAAGAAAATGTATAATTATCCCCCACAGACTGAAGCAGTGTTCGTTGAGCTGTAACAAATAAAACATGAAAATAAATAAATTGAAAATAAACAAACCAAATAAGAGTATGAAAATTCTATAAAATCGAACAATTGTTAAAACATACTACTGGTATCAGATCACATTACCTAATCGGCTGAGTTTTTATTTTATTATTATTATTTTTTAATTGCTAAATTACTAACGCAGTGTTTAGGTAATCAACATCTACATCACTATTTTTACATGATTACTGTGTATACTTATTTAAATATGTATTAGATTCAAAATATTTCTTTCGTGGTGCACAATACTAGAAGCGTTAGTAACATTGCACTTTATAACAAGATTATTGATTTTGTTTGAAAATCAATGTACGCTTTACTGAATTTAGTTTTCTCTGCTGTATTAAACTTGGTTCCTAGCTGAGAACTAAATTAAATTTTCTAGTTTCCTTTCCGCATTTTAAAAGATTACATTTAAGTTAAATTACACTATAAGTCCACGTCCTTGTGCTGGTCTCACTGTAACAAATACTGCACTTTAGTAGTAGTGTTCTCATTTATTGAGAGATATATTTTTTAACTAATCAGGAATTTTTTTTTTAAATGGATCGTGATATTACACAACAACCTAGGCTAAACGGTAATATCAGTAAAACATATAAACATACCCTTTTAGTAAAGGTAATGTGTATCACAACCGAGACCGCAGGCCTAATGAAATGTACTTCGTTGAAAGAATAACGAGCGTACCACATTCTTCTAAGATATACAAAAGGTTTGTGTAATATTTGTAAATATATTTAGAAAATAAATAAATAAATTTGTTACATTTTCAATATATATATATATATATATATATATATATATATATATAAAGTTTTTATTACCTAGGTTCTCACAAAGATACATAGATGTTATTTGTGTAATGCAAAAACTTTTAGATGTAAAAATTTTAGAGTTATAATGTCAAATACCAAAAAATCGGAAAGTAACGGAGGCAAAATTCCACAGAAATAGGTATATAAACCAATAACAAAAAAATTATAGATAGGCCTATATAAATTTCTAAACATTTTGCATACATTTTGGTAAAAACATAATCAATTTATAAAATTTTAATTAGACAAAAATATTTTGATATATAAAACTAATGGCAACTTACTAATATGGTCACACCAGATATATCAAAACCTTTCTCTATTTTTAAATAGGCCTATAAATTTATAGACATATTGCATACATTTTGCATATATTTTGGTAAAAACATAATCAATTTATAAAATTTAGACAAAATTATTTGTATTAGTAAACACAATGTGTTTTGCTACAAATATGCTTTTGAAGGAAGACCAATTTACAACATAACCTCTATCTCTAGAATCTAGATAGCCTCAATATTTTTTTATGTCTGACAATAACACTCACTCAGAACAATAAATTCTACAAACAATAATACTGATATTATAATTTGTATACAAAATTTATAATAAATTTAAAAACCAATCCTTCAAAATAACATAAATATAATCACAAGTCCAAAGCGCTAGACGCTGGACGGCTTTCAAACGTCATTTTACTCACAAACTTAGGCTTCATTCTAAGTTAAAAACATTAACATGAAAGTGTCTGTTGCCTATATCAAGTACTACCAACTTGTAGAATGAAATCTCCTCTACAACATACTATAAAGATTGGTTACAAAATATCGATTGAATAATCGATTATCTTATTTAGTAAACTGCACCGAATGCAAAGTGAATTTCGTTCCGTTAGGTTACTATTTTCGTCAAGTAGATAATATCTTTCGATCTATGACACACAGAACAATTTGTAAACCACGAATAGAAACAGAAAGATCTACATAACAGTGTTTTGGTCGACCTGTTTGACAGAAAAATAGATTTTTGATCATATGAGAAAAAGTGGCGTCGCTTTTACTAAAAATCGCACGTTTCAAATATTTGACGTAACGTATAAATATACGCGAACTTCAGCAATTTTTGGAATATTATTTATAACGTTTTCTGGTATTTTCTTTGCATGATTATGTATCTACGGAAAATTAGCTTTCCAACACAATTTTTTTATTGCAATAGGTCGATCCTAAGTGGGCGAAATGTTGAATTGCAAAAACCGTGATTTACAGAAAACTGGTTCGGGAGTGTGGGTTGATTTCAGATACTTGCCGGTTCGAGGGTAGGGACTTTGTGCCCAAAAACCGATATCGGCATTCGATTCACAGGTAAAAATTAATTGGAAATACGTTGTCTCTATATTTGTCACATTGTATGGATTCATGACTCTCAGGTGTTCGCATCGTTTTAAGAAATATGTCTAATATCAGTACAAAGTACTTTAGTTTATAGTAATTAAACTCAATAATAATTTTAACTAGTTTATTTGTTATACGAAGATGTATAACGGTACATTTAACAACAAACAGAATGAAACAAGTAACAACTACAGAAACACTTGCACATATTTTAATTCAACTAAGAACTTTTAAGTTTTGGTCAACTAAACTAAATATGATTCATAAATATCGAACAATTATCTACAAGTGGACTAATTTATGATAAATAGAGACATCAAATTATCCAAATATTTGATTTTATGGATGTTATATAATTTGTTTAAGAATCAATAGCCACTCAATAATTTATCATCCACTATCCTATGCAGTGGTCTCAGTGAAAAAGCTTATAACCGTGGTTATATCATATGATAATGAAGTACGTACCTCTAGATTTGAATCAACGTTTAAATAATGTGAAGCTAGTAGACATGTTCTCAAAAGCCTATTTATTAAAAGTTTATTAAAAGCCTATTACATAAAAGTTTATTTATGGAGAATAAATAGGATAATTTAATTTCTAATATTTTTCAAATTATATATTCACAATAGTGTCAAGTAAAGGAGGTGCATCTGTAAATAAAAATAAATTTAAAACCTGTTGTTTACTCCTATTATAAATGGAGTGTAATATGTTGTAACATTTATTCAGAATTCAAAGCTGTTTCGACCCTCTGACTCTGAGCTATAATGTAACACACAAACATAAATAATTGTTGTCGCATTGCCAACTTGTAATGAAGGATTGCTATGATATTACGTATAACTACTATTTGTTCTAACGTTTATGTTTGGGTAATTATTTATTATCACAAAAAGGGATTTGTATTATTTTCCTAATTATATTCTATGTTCAGTAGTAATGAACTATTAATTTAGTTTTCTCTTGAATGTGTTTAAATATGTAATCACACATTTTGTCTTATCAAATAAGTTCCTGATTTATAAATACTGAAAATCCTAGTAGGCTATAAAAAGTATTTTTCAAACATAAACACAACTTAACTTAAGATATGACATTGAGTGTACCTGAGATTGAAGCCACATCTAACGAAGCAGGGTTTTATACAAACTCTATTAATGAATGAAATTAAAATAATTTACATTTGTTCCTATCTCATAACACATTCCAGACCTTCCTTAGATTTTTATTCAGCCAATTATACATACCAAACAGTTATGACAAAATGTTTTTGAATATAAATACTTGTCCGGTCTAGACATTCGTAGCTTAAAACCACCAATAAATCCTAATATTTGTAGTTAATAAAAATGTATTATACGTAAATAATACTAAATAACTGATTTCAAAAGTGTAATTAGAATTGTATTCTTATCTACAAGGAGTAAACTCCTTTCAAATGTATAATTTTTATTTTGTTCTTAGCATTTAGAAGGAAAAATGTGCATTTAAAGAACCTAAGGTGATACATAGCCCGCTAAACACATACAACAATTCAAGATATCCATGTTGATACTGGTTTAATATTACTTGGAAGGATGAAATAAATAATTTAATCTTCACACAAAAAACAGAATTGACCTCTTTTGAACAAAGAACCGTATACTATGTTATTGTTACATTTCTAACCGTTCTTTATATTTCAAAATTGACTTTTTACGATTTAAATTGTGGTATATAGCGGAGACATAAAGGATGTTTAATTTGAAATACAATAAAAATAATAATTTCAATTTAATAATAATTATTAGTAATTGGTTAATTCCTTAGAAAAACACAATGTACTGTATAAAATTGAAATATAACTCTGAACCGTGAAAGATCCGTTAACTGTAACTGCAATTTATTTATAAAATTTAGTTATCAACTTTTTTTTTATGAATGGTTTAATGTAAAAGGGTTTCGTTGTGTAATTTATTCCAAATATATACAAAATCAAATTTAATATATGTTTTAATAACTTACCCCACATTGTGGACTAATATTTTATTTTATAAATTCATACATTTCGATTTAGTGGTCTGTGTTTTATTATACGGTAGCTATATAAATATGTGTTACAAGAGAAACACATTTTTTTTAATTTAAGAAGATACAATAACTTGAAAACATTTCTTAAATGAAAGATAAATGTATATCTATTTATTTTTAGCAGTTTTACAAAATTGATAAATGAATATCAAATCAATAACAGGAATCGTAATTGAATGCTACTCTTAACTATTCTAAAGTACTTACTATAAATATAGTATTTACAATTGAGTCAAACTAAAATATGCGGGTATTTGTGAAAGTCTGAATAGAACAAATGAAGATTAACGTACGACCTCACTTATACAAATCAATTTCTCTTCTTCTGACATTCGTAAATATTTTTTTATTTAGTTGAATTTCACCCTTTATTTGTTATAATTTCCAATGTACAGAATTCTAGATTTTGTATAAAGACGTTATACACGAAGTAAAGTTACGTTGTAGAAATGACGATTTGTTTCGCAGTCGTGCATGCCGTACAACTGTGATTCTTCTCAATATCAAAACGAGTTGGGGAATTTACTGTTTGGAAACCTAAACCTCGCTTCTAAAGGATATTATTAAGCCTGGCTTACATAGAGAGCAGGATTTTGTATACGAGTTATACACGAAGCAAAGTTACGTTGTAGAAATGACGATTTGTTTCTCAGTCTTGCATGCCGTACACTGTGATTCTTCTCAATATCAAAACGAGTTGGGGAATTTACTGTTTGGAAACCTAAACCTCGCTTCTAAAGGATATTATTAAGCCTGGCTTACATAGAGAGCAGGATTTTGTATACGAGTTATTTCAGTCTAAGTTTATGGTGCTATATATAATACAAAACAAATGTGTTTGTTATAATCCCAACACCAGTCTATATACATAGATGTTGGCAACATTTTCAAAATCCTGTGTTTCATATTCACTTTATCGAGAAGACAATGATTATGAAAATGATAATGAATGATTATTTATCAAAAATTTATTGCATTTCCAATCTGCTTAGTGATAGTAATGGATTATGAATTACTAGTTGTTCTGTGAACTCGGAAATCGGAATTTGTTTCAATCGTAAACTATCCGACTAGTGTCTATAAATTAATACGTTTTAGTAAAAAAATATACAAGTTACATAAAGATATTAACGTAATCAAAAAGACTAAATTTCTCTTCAGTTGAATAAATATTCATTCATTTGATATTTATTATAACCTTATGAAAATGAAAAGATTTTATTTACATAGAGTCTGTAGTATTTCAAAACTAACATCCTGAATTATTGTTCTAGTTACTGCAATATTAAAATTAGAGTTTAAATTAAAGGATGAAAATTATATAATATTGAAAACCGTGATTATCAGAGAACAAAATATATTTTGTAATTTATATTGTGACATATAAAATATTACTGTTACATCTAAATTAAATAACACATTTGTTAGACGGGTTTTAAATTGCAGCGAAGCCTTGAACACTATCATCCGCAAAGTGATCACATTCAAAGCTAATTAAGTCAACACTTGCAATTAAATCCCAAAAGAGCAGAAATATATAAGAGAGCTAATCGTTGATATTACAGTTGGAATAATAAAAACGAAATTCTTTTGATCTCAATGAATATATCATCTTTATTTTTTACATTTAAAACAACTTTTAACTTCCATTTACATCAAAAAATTTAAACCTTTAAATGAAATATAAATACTTAACCTTATTAGTAATACAGAAAAGCATTGAAAAACCAATGACTTGTAAATTAAACCAGTTGGATTTTTACATAATTAAAGTTACTATATAAGTTTAGGTAGTTTATGGATTTTTAATTCAAGCTTTTATTATTTACTTTGTTCAAAAAATAAAAGTAAACAAATACTAGTAAAATCTTATTTTCATTTCAATTTTAAATATATATATATATATACTATTTTAAAACTTATGACTATTTTTCTGAAACTAATTCAATTAGTTATTTATCTAGATACAAGCCAGTTTATTGTTTTAAGCTAATCAGTTTACTAATACAAACATTGTACGAAGTACCGAGTAAGTTTGATAATCGCAACAATTTTCATATGACAACAAATAAAATTGACTATTGTATTTATTATTCTACTGTAAGACGCAACTAACATTAAATAGGCTATTTGCACCAATATTACCATAATGACAAATGCTGTATATAGGCTGTGAAGTTATATATCTTTTCAAATGGGTAAAGTTAAAATATAATCTTTTTAAATAGCAGGAATAAGTTACGTGTGGAATCTGAGAACATATTTGAACTAAAAAAAAATATGCCACGTAAATTATCCTTACAGTAGGTAATAAGATATTTATATTCCACTTTCAAAATTGGCCATATCAATAAATACAACTTTCCTATTACTAAAGAAATTACTCTTATTAGGAAGTATATGGACCTTTGTCTAAATATAAATTAATTTGCGGTACGGTTAATTTAGAGTATATCAATCTAAGAGCGAAAAATAAGTTATAAAAATAAATCAATATATTGAGGTAATATTCCATTTTGTAATGCAAGTTATCAAAGATTTGAAAACATTTAAGTTAGAAAAAAATGTTAACTGGTTAAAAATTATGATAAAATGATGTATGGATTAAACCATAAAGAATATTGTGACATGGGATTAGTAGCCTACTAATACAATTTGAGTTTAGTGGGTTAGTAGGTAGATGATATATGTCTTTAATATTATAATTGTGGAATTAATTATTCCAAACCATAAAAGAATATAGCACAGTTTAAACTACCTATAGAAAAAAGAGAACACTTGGAGGTGAGAATAATAATTTAATACTGGAGTATTTCGTTTCATAACTTATTTGGAAATCCATAGGTTGCTACCGTTCCTAGTATTTTCCAATCTCATACTATCTCACAACACATTACATAAGCACACAAACCTGCCGGCTCTAAATGAGGGTTTTAATCTAACAATAAAGTTATTAATAAAAATAATCTGAAACCCTAGTTTTAATGTATGATCATTACCTTGTCATAGTATTTACGTAAAATTTATTTAGATTATTTTTTTCATAACTTCCATTGCGAGAAAATTGAGCTTTCATATCAAAGAAAATCAACAATGCTGTTAAATGAAATCAAGTATTACTAATAAAAAGCCACAATGGAAATAACACGGAGGTTTGTAATAAAAGCGAGGGACGATAAGATAGTATCCTTTCATTTTTATGTGTTCGTTGGTCAAAATACGTACTTTAAAATTTACTGAAAACTAAAAATACTTATTATGATCTCTAATAATAGTTTATTGATGCTACCTTTGCCCACAATCAGTTATTTGACTATTTTAGCAATACTTAATTTAGTAGTATATATAATTACTTGAAATTACAATTCTCATATATTTCATTCGCATTTTTTCCCCCTAGAAGAGTTTTCAATTTAATTTATTGATTTAAACTAAATATATTTGTATATGAACTGCTATCGTATTTATAAAAACACATTTTTAAAAGGTTTCAGTTAATTCATATTTACGTAAGCAAGTGTACTACGTAAATAATACAACATAATTTTAATTGGATTTTTTTATTAGATACATATGGTAATTTTCTCTTTGTTAGTGGAACAATTAAACTCTGCTCGATGTTAATTCCTGTTTGCACAAATTTGTTGATTTGTGTATTAGTTGATTTTGGAAGAATTACTGTTTTAATATTCACTTTCAAAAGTTTGTAAAATATAGTCCATAATTATAATTCAAGATAATTTAAAAAATAACCACTACACTCTTTCCACTATATTATTTTTATTCATAATTAATCACTTAGTTTTTGTATTATTGTAAATAGTTTACATAGTAAGTTTTGTAAGTTCTTTTAGTAAACTTTTAGTATAAATGCCGTAATATAATTTATTTTAGCACTTATAATAATTGTAAATATAAATTTATGGTAAAGTAAACAAAATAGTATACACAAAGCTAATATTTCATTTATTAAAACATATTTATAACACACAAAAATAAAACCATCTCTACAATTAATAAAAATGAATGGTGAATATATCAGCGTAGGTAATGTTTGTTATAGACAGGAGTGGTAGCAGTTGTTGATGCTGGATATACTCAGCCAAAGACAAACATTGCCCGAACGTTAACTAAGTTAGGCATTCACAATCAAGATATTTGGAAAGGAGTGTACGCAGTTCCAATGATGATTACTCAACTGAAACTGCGTTCTGCATGCCTCATTACGTTACGCAGATATCTACCTTGCTAAATATAAGGATTTTGAAACAAACTAATTAGGTTGAGAATATTCAGTTATATAATTCAAAATCTATACTTTAAAAAAAATACATTTGGAATTAAAATAATAATAATAAAATTGCGTTAAAATGTTTTTCCTAAGGAGGTATGTATGTTTTCTTTTTAATTCGGTCCATATGAAAACACATTAACAGTGCTCCTTTTATTTTAACTGCACTCTCTAAATATTGATATTATGGACTTTAATATTAATGTAATTACTTGAGATATAAGTGAATATAGCCTATATATTTATATACGAACAAGTATATATAGTTTTTACCACGTACGTTTTGAAAGTTTAACTGGGACGTTTATCTTCTTAAGTTTTGTATTCCCTACAATGTGTATGATCTATGTTTTTTAAAACCAATTATTTACATATTTCAAATATACAATTGTTCCCACGAAGAAACGTAGACATGTTCCTAATACATTGTACTGCTGAAAATAATGAAAATGTTCAAATGAACAAATTTTCTAAAATGATAATTATTCTATGTAGCAGCCATTTATCGTTTGAAAAAAAAAATCACATTATTTGAACCACTATTGATATAGTAATATTTTGTACTCTATTTAGTGCAATAAAGACGAAGTTTTTGTAAATTATAAACAGATTTCCTTTACTAACTTCAAAATGGCTTCTATTGACATTTTTAACCGTTAATATCTAGAAAAACACACATGATTTTAATTTTTTTATTTTTTTTTATGAAATTTACAATGTGTTTACCTTTAAACTATAGATGTTCATAAAAAATCTATTTGTACAAGAAAGAACAATTAAATTATCGACAAAAAGCTTAAAACATAAATTCTAAGTAGTTGTCTACAATACCCACATTTAATTAAAACCTAGAGCTAAAATTATTTATGCAAACTTTTATTAGGTTGGTGTAAAAAATATAAATATATAAATAAATATAAACATTTAAATTTAGTTACTTAATAAACCAAATATAAAAATATAAAATATTCAGCCAATTGTATTGTTTTGTATTTAATAAATATTGCAAAAAACAACAACAATAATTTCTGAAAATAAATTTAAAAGAAGTACAAATTTCATACAACATTTTGGAGTGTCTAATAGATTTAAACAAGTAAAACGAAATTATATCCTCTCAAAATGTATTGAAATGTGATATTAGTGTTATTTAAAGAAGTATTCATAATGTAGTATACAAATGATAAATGTATGTATGTTTATATCGTAGTGTAAAAATGACATTTTATTATTATAACAGAACATATGTCTATCAGCTGCCCGTCTTGATTTTCAGGAAATATTTTATCAAAGACGGATTACCAATTCAAAAACTTCTTTTTTAGACCATCTGTAAGTACGAAGTATTTTCTTATTCTTTTTTATTGAACAAAAAGTAAACCATCATGTTAATGAATGACATTTTATTATCCACCATATTCATCGTATTCCAAGCACGAAGTTTTAAGGGTAGTTTCGTACGGCACTGGTTTGTCAAAAAATGAACTGTAGTGCATCCATTTTCATCCATTTCCCCATGCAGAATGTTCTAAATATGCTTTTGATAGAGCATTTCAAGCAGTAAAACTTATGTTATTGGGTTCTAAACAATAAGATAAATTTCACTTATATAACGATGAAATCACTTGTAAAAGGATCAAGCCTTCGGTTCTAAATAGTCATTTATGGAGTAAAGAAAATCTACATGGTTCCATTCAAATTTGATTCCAACATATTTTACAATAATGTTTGACTTGGGTAAATTGATTTCAAAAATCTGGGATTATTATTTTTCAATGAAAAACTTATAAGAGTTCATTCAATGATTTAAAAAATATTAGCTAAGTCTTTTAGAGGATATACCTTTACGAACTAGATTTGAAATGATGTTAGAAATCATTTCAATTGGTATTTTTTCTTTTGTTTTAAATTTGTAGAGACTTTTCTTAAAATTAAATTAAAATTCCATAACTCAAAATATACAGTTTGTGTTCCTGGTTAATCTTAGATATTGTAAAAAACTAAAAAGATATTGTGTTTAAGTTTTTTATCGATAACTCGATTATCAATTAACTTACAGAAAAATATATTTTTTTTTAAATTACAATATACAGGGTGAGGCAGACCACTCGTGCAGTATTTATGGCTGTCTTACTAACTTACTCCAACACTTTTTCTTTCTCATTTCGCCTTAATTTGGCCCCACAGAATCGAATAAAATTGTTTTCAATTTTTAAAGTGAAGTAGCCTTTCTAGTGAAAGGTAAGATTATGGCTAGTTCAGAAGACATTCAGAGATATGAAGATAATTAAACATTGTAGGAAAATTTTTGATTTAATATCATTTAAAAATAATTTGTTACATTTTGTGAACTGACATACATAATTAAGGTTTTCGGCTGCTATTTTAAAATAGTGAGAGATAGAAAAAAATATCAAAAAAAAAAAATGTTCCTTTTGAATAGCTCAATAATAAGCTTGGAAAAAAATCTGGTGCTCTACCGTATTGTAACACGGTACTTTATTTTAAAGTCCTATTTCAAAACTTTTGGTACACTCTGTACACACGGTTAAAGCTAATTAACTTTTGTTTGAGCCAAATTGTTCAGGGCAATTAGACCTTTAAACCGATGTAACACAAACCCATGTATCCATTTGAATGTTCTTCAAAAAGCACCCCTACCCCCAAAATTGGGCCCTTTTGGGGCATGTAAAAAAATTGAAAATAATTTTATTGGATTCTTTGATGCCAAATTTGGGGGGAATGAGAAATAAAAAGTACTAAAGTAAGTTAGTAAGACAGCTATAAATACTACACCTGTGTTCTGCCTCACCTGTATATTAAAACTTTGTCTCTTGTACATTTTACAATTTGAAATTCATAGCTTCTAGAAAAGTAACATGAGATATCACCAATGCCCTTTTTATACTCGCAGAATTGCGTATAAACCAAACACATTCTTAGTAGCGGTAAAGGGACACACCATATTTGTATTGTAATTAAATAAGAACAATTTCAAAGCGTTTCCCAAGGATCTCCTCTTCTTTTTAATTAAATTATAAATTAGGAAAAGTATTTTTTAATGATAGTCTGATGGATGGTACAGAGCGACACAGGCGTATAAAACAGTAAACCTTATTATCAAGGAGTATATTTGTTTAGTCTTCGGTGGAATTTCATATAATGTTTTAATATATATATATATATATATATATATATATATATATATATATATATATATATATTATTATTAACAGATAATTAAGTCTGTATATTCTTAAAGCATGGATGAATTTTAAAGTTCCTTAAAATTATATCCTTCTCATTTCGAAACATTACTTTATATCATTTTAAACGTTTTAAGGATTCATATTTTAAAAATTGAAACTTAAAATTTGTCAAAAAGTATGATAACCAATCTTAAACTAATAATTTATTGACTAAGCGGCTCACTATTGTACTCTCCTACTCTTAATCTCCTGAATGAAATTGGATAATTGTGTACTTACCAGACCTGTCTAATTCTTTTTTAACATGTGTACAGCTAAAACTCTTGTTTGCGTTGAATATCCGTTACAAGTACAGCTAAGTTCAATTTTATATTGTTTTTAATATATATATATATATATATATATATATATATATTATATATATATATATATATATATAAAGTAGTGTCAATAAAAGTGCATGTAGAAGTAATACATGGCTAGGTAGGTCAGTAAAATGCATATCAACTCACAAATAAATTGTGTTGCTTTTTAAAATTAATTTATAACAGTCCTACTTTAGATTTTACATTTGAAAGAATCAAGATCTTTAAAATAATAGGTTTAATCAATTGTTTAAATAATAGTTTAGTTTCTTGTTCAACTTTTTTTCACCATCAATTAATTGCATTTTATTTTCAACTCCATAAGTAACAGAGTGAGTGATAACTCAATGAGATAAAAAAAATCGATATTAGTTTGCCTTGGATAATTTCGTTTCCGTATCTTTCCACTACGTTTAACAATACCGATGTTTTCTTTTAAAATGGATGTCTGAATATTTTTCACCTGTTATTTCTGAGACAAAATTAAACAAGGTAAATAGTGGCTGGGATACCTTCGAAACTCTGAAGAAATCCGTAAGAACATACCTACTTTTCATACGACAAGACGCCGGTAAAAGAATATCTCAATGTGCAAATGCTTTATAACTGTCGGAAGGGATTTATTTTTTCATTGTTGGTTGAATCTCTGTGCACTCATCTACTTTGAAATGTAATCTGCTTTCCATATTTTACGTCAAGCTTAGAATTGGTAATGTCCAACCTATATAGAAAATGTAATAATGGTATAACTCCACATATTATATTAAAAACTGATCCAGTAGTACCAAAGTTTTAACAATCAGTTAGGTTAATTGCAATAACCAGAATTTTTTTATATATTTCATTAGTTTCTTAAAGATATTTAGCGAAAACGGTTGTGTTCAGTAACAAAAAGTAATTTATGGTTTAAATGCTAGTTGGAGGTATTTGTTTTTTTATTTTATTAAATTTTTTAATGGAGCTTATTCATCATCATGTTGTGATCAATAAGTAGAAAATATAATTTTTGTTTATGATTTTGTTATGGATTCATAAGTTATACGTCTGAAACCAAAACTATGGGGAACATCTTTGGGATCCAAAATCGAATTTAAAGCATTTGTGATATTAAGTTTAGACATCTATTAGCAGAATATATATTAGTAAAAAGCAGTATATATTATATTTCTATTCCTAAGAAAAAAAACTATATTTACCAATACACTTGGAAATAAAGTCACCGATTACCAAGTGATTAAGATAAAATGATTAATTATTTAATAACACCACACAATCACCTTGAATAGAATTACAGTAATTAATTGCTTGAATTTTGTACCCTAAGAGGAATATTCAAATATACATTTAAATATATAAATAACAGATATAAACGTAACAAAATGTTGCTTCCTATTAAACGTATGTCTGAAATATTATGATTTTTCACTATTAATATCAAAAAGTTTAATGTTATATATAAATAGTTTCCAATTGATGATTGCAGCTATGACTCCGGAATATAATATGTTCAAATTCGGCATCTCTAAGAATGAATCAATAATTTGCTGCACACAATATAAGAATGGATTTTAGACATCCAACACAGAAGTTAAGGAGACACTACGAGAATATTATTTATAATAATCTTGTATCAAAATTTTAAAATATTTGATATTTAAAACCAATTAAATATATTTAAAGTCGTTTATTTAGTAATACAAATTGTAAAGATTAACGTAATAATTGAAGATGAAAATAAATATTTTGACATTATTTTTAATAAATAACTGAAAAATATGATATATTTAGAGGATTTATTACAATAGAATATATTTACGAGCCCCTCACAGGTGATTTTTTACAAATTGGTGAGACGACAAATAGTGTAACAGTAGGCTAATATTGCATAAATTGCTGCGATTTGTTAGAATTTATACTTTTTTAGATTTTACTCATTAACATTTTTATTTGTAAACGAGTTACTTCTTTATATATTATAAATACATTCTTAAGTGAGTATTACAAACAATATTGAGGAAAATAACTACTTCTATTTTATACATTTTAAATAAATCACCGTTTACATTTAAATAAATGACTTCAACTAAACTTAAAATATATTTACAACTCCCTCGTAAATGTCTAAATAATTTAATTTCAATATAATTTATACAAAATATACACGTTTTTGAAATTTAGATTGTATGAGATAGGCTTATGTCAATAACCGAATTATCCACCATCCCCCAACAAATACAAGCATTTATATGATCGTTAAGTGATTTTTGTTTTAATTATCTTAGTTCATTCAAAAATATATTGCAATTGTTTTGTCAGTCATTAAGGATTTTACAATAAAATGGTAATTCTGTCAAAGATAGGCATAATAAATATATAAAATGCAATAATGTAAAATTTGTTAATGTCGGCCTTTAAAAAAAAAAAAAAAGAATGGAGATTGTTTCTTTAAAAATCTAAATCCGAAAGATTTCAACCATATTCGGATGGAATTGTAAAAATTTATCCGACGAGAAAAAAATTCCAGAAAAATAATTTTTTTTTTCTTCCGTAGTAATAAAAAAGTTTTAAATTACTTTTCGACGTGACAAAAGAATCTCCCATATCGTTAAATGCAGTAAATTTAATAGCAGATATGACCTATAATCGGTATCGGTTACAGGATTTTGGATCACTGCTAGAAGACGGAGACGGTCTAAACGTGAAATATACTAAAGTGTAATTTATGGTTAAAATCTATCACAATAAATTATATGTTTTCAATACATTAATTTGGAAAGAAAAACCCAGATAAACATGGAAGACGCGACGAATAAATCCTAAGTGGACATCATTGTATTACCACCGAACCAAAATTGACCAAAGTGAAGAGGTCAACAACAACTTTCATGCAATCAACTTTCAGAACTTCAGTTGTGGATTACAGACCATTCGCTACTCAAATATCACTGAAACGACTGCTTCAAAACATGTACAGAAGTAATTGTAATATTTCCGACAGTGTTTCAAATAGAGATACGGGCACCCGAGGACAATTAATTCTATTTAAGTGATTAAAGCTGACATATTAAACGCCTGGAAAATTTTTCGACATATGGATAAAAATTGTTTTGCTAACCAAATGTAGTTTTCTCAAAAATACGACAGAATTGTGTATGTAGCGACTGCAATAAAAACTGTAATAATAAAGCATTGAAAATGAATTTTATAATAATATATTATTTGAGTGATATAACGTTGTATTTAAGGTAAACAGTAATGTTGAAGGTTTGTTACACTAATTTTCTATTTTAAATTTACGCTTTTTATACTCTAAGATTAAGTTTAATCTTGAGTGTTTTACTTTCACAGCTCTTATGATTATTTATATTTTAATACTAAAGATAACTAAGTGTTTACTCTGTTCTATATATTAAGAAAAGAAAATTTATTTACCTATTTTCAATTCACTATAATTCCAGGATGTTTTCCATAATATGTTTTGTTATTGAAGGAAATAATGCTAGTGTCTCAAATAAGTTATTTATGGATCTAGTTAACCATAATGTCCACAGTTTCCTCTTGTCGATGTGATCATCTAACTAAAGTCATTCGCCTTAACCCACCACAAAGTCCACTACAGTTTTTCTTAGGAGAAACAACTAGTCATTGAATCTAATAAACCGTTATTTAACATCAAATCCAGAATAAATTCATCTAGACGAAGTGATCATCTCACGAAACAGGTTCATCTTAACCCATTGATAATCAAACATATATTTACCTAGACGAAGCAACTAACGATTAAATCTTTTAACCGTCATTCACCATTTTATCCTCTATCTCGTAATCTAGAATGAGCATTCATCTCACGAAAAAATACCGCCATATCTTATCTACCTAAGCAAAGGACCGAAAGATACCATTGAGAATTGAAATTGAAAATTCTTTTACATAATGTTATTAATATTTTAATATTATAATCAATATTGATAATTTGTCTTAATATAATTCAGGTTAAAAAAAATCTATTAAAATTATTATACCAGGAATATATCAAACGACTAAAAATACTGTAAGAATCATAAAATAATACTAGTGAAATAATAACTTTTGCGAACAAGAATAAATCTAAATCTGTCTAAAGTATCAATCTTTATTTTACACTTAGTCTTTTATATGAATCGTGTTCATATATTGTTTAGAATCAGTGTATTATTTATTATTAATGTTAATTATAAATTTTAATATATTTTCTCGCATATAATATTATGTAAATTTTTTCACGTTTTTTAAAATTGAAATGAAGGCATTCCATAACTCTCAAGGTTACTAAAAACTATAAAATCAAGAAATTAAATATGCCTTAACTTATCTGTGAAAAACACTCTCTTGCAGTTTACTTCACGTACTATACTTGTGAAGCTTATCTTGTATATAAACACTACACTTTACGAAATTGAATAGAACGTCAAACTCCGTTCTAACATCAAAGACTTCAAAAGGAATTTTATAAATAATAATAATTTGATTTCTCTTTTCTTGTAACTACGAAAATAAAACATTGTTTGCTAATTTAAAAATATCGATTTTTTTTTGTTTAGCGATTAATTGTTAATATCAAATTACATTTTAATATATACATTGACGAAAGTATTATTAAAATATAATACGCTCATGGTAATGACATAAAAATTATAATGTAAATTAAGTATTAATATCTCGTGTATATATATTTTCGTGTTTATATATCTTTTTGAAATATTTTCATTTGGATGTTTCTTTATGTGTTGTTTTTAGTTTTGTACTTCATTTCATAATGTGATCCGTTTCTACTATTTGCATTTTGTTTCTGTGATTAGGTTATACATTTTTAATAATGCTACATGATTAATGTCCTTTATATAAATAAATACATATTATACAATATATATTCAATAAATAAAAATGTATGTTTATTTCATTTAACTAGGTTACTTTTTGCATTTTCTATAGGTATTTTATTTCTGTTCTAATTATTTTATACTTTAGTTAAACTTCTTTTACAGGGTTTTTATTATTATCTACTTTATAATATTCACTAATATTCTATGTAACATCCTTACCTTTTCGTGAAAGAACAACTACAAAGGACGATTCATAAAATAAACTGCGATGGTTCTAGTTCATAACAGAAGAAAATCTTTTTGTGGTATTACTAAATAATTAATCATTATTAATTCGATTTTAATACAAGATGCCTATGTGAAATATATTCACAAATGATATTTAATAAAACATTAATAATTCCGAACAAATATGAAGGAAATTCAAAACTATATAAACTATCAACACATAATATCGATTTATTATAATCACTAAAACAAAGCACGGTAAAAAAAAGTTTTTTAAAGAAATCCTACACATTTACAAAGATCTACTGTTTTCACTTCCTAAATTTAACGGAGATCAATGGTTGTTGTCTCTAATAGAAAGGAGATTCCTTGTTGTATGAAATGTATAATGTCGTCAAATCTGTAGGACGTATCGTCTGTCACAAAATCATTTGTAATCCGGTCTTTCATATTGATTAAATATTTCTAAACCTAATTATATTTACAACATTATTATAGAAAAGTATCTAATGTTATTTGAATACAACGGGTTACCCAATATTTTATCTTTTAGCTAGCTAACAACAATGCTCCGAAATGGCCAATGTTTAATCAATCATGATATCATTCAGAGTAACAGAATACCTCACACGATTGTTGTAAATCTGTACAAAAAATGGTTTTTATAAAACATAAAATACCAAACATACATTGGTATTCTCTTTTTATTCTAAGGAATATTTTCATCGTTTATTACAAAACCTTCAAAACATGCGTTGATAATTATTTTGACATGTCATTACATATTAAACCACGAGTACTCCAATAAGGTTTACATAAAAAATTACCGATATTAACGGCACGGCGAAAATTAACTTTGTACTATATTGCACCAGGAGTGTTCTCAAGTCGTGTTGTTCCATCTATAACACTTCTCCACTCTAGTTCATGGGACATGTTTATTTAAATCAGAAAATATGGATTGGTCTCAGGTACTAAAAGCTTTATTTATTTAATTGTTTAATTTTTAACCAAATTGTACATTTATAAACAGTGACTACGTACCTATATAAGTCTAATTATTTGCATTTAATAGATTTATCTCACGACCTGGCTATAAAATGCAAGTTACAGCGAATGCTACACCAATGATTTCCTGTTTTCTTACTCCAAAAACATCCTAAATTCTTATAGTGAAATACTCTACATTGAAAAGTTGTATTTGAATTATCTCAAGTTTATCAACCAGCCATCTAGGACTTTTGAAAACTAATATATCTAATTGTTTTTAATGTTTATATTAATATCTTTATTCAATGTGTTGTGGTTACTTTTTATCAAAACTTTAATTAATGTTTTACACTTTTCTGGTCGTCTGAAAATATCATATTAAACCTTAACAACTGAAAGTTATGAAATATTGTTTACAGTCTCGTCCAATATGTTTCATGTTCTCGAGACAGTATATAGCTGTAAGGCAGATCAAATTAAAAATTTTACTGTTATTGTACATAATATTGGACTTCAGGTTTCTAAAATAAAATAACAATTATTCAGTCTTCTTCTAATACCAAATGATCAGCCTAGAAACGCCTGGAAAATCATGATATTTATCTTTCATCAAAGTAGGATAAATCTTGTATGTCTGATGAAATCGAATAATAAAATATTTGTATTTTACATACATAGGTATATATGTTTTATTTAAATTAATGATATTGGGCTATGATAGAAATCTTATATTAGTGTGTGATATTTTACATATCACAATGATTTATAATGTGGAGTCGCAGATATAACAAAAAAAAACTGCTTAAAATATAAATATAGATGTAACCTAACAGGTAGGAAAGAATTCACTGCTGACAAACTTGTATCTATTGAGGTATTACACATGAGAGATATTTAAATAATTCAATTATTTATTGCTTTAGTAAAAACTATAGGGTTGATTTTGTTAATTTTAGTTGTGAAATTCTCCTTTCCACAAACAGAAGATTCTAATAACATGTTAGAGATTTGAGAACGAAACGGGACTAGGTGTTGTGGTGCAAAGCCAGTATTAATTATATGAACAGACATACTAATATTTACGTTTATATCATTTAGAGAGGCTCTTGGGTATTAAAATATAATTATTTTAGTGTCTATATATATTACACACACACACACATGCACACACACACACACACACACACACACACACACACACACACACACACACACACACACACACACACACACACACACACACACACACACACACAGACACACACACACACACACACACACACACACACACACCCACACACACACACACACACACACACACACACACACACACACACACACACACACACACACACATGTTTGTATGAGGTCCCCCCTAGTACGACTCGACCCGGGCTCACACACTCTGAAAGGCAGTAGCGAGGACTCATAAACTCTCATCTTATCTACCGAGGTCTCCATATTAGAACATTATTTTAATAATGAAAAACCTTTAAAAAGCTATTAATTTTTGTGGATTGGTATTGCTTACATAGTCGACAATATTATATAAAAAAAACAGATTTCTAACTTTAACTTTAAAAACGTGTTAAATTTAGTCCGATAACGAGGACCTACGAACTAGGAATGCAACTAGCGAGGACTCATATGTTTCTCAATAAATAACGAAACCGAGGACCTGACGACAGGTTCTCGCTAACTGCATTGCGAGTTTGTATGAGCCCTCGCTAACAACATTGCGAGTTTGTGAGACCTACGAACTTTAAATTATACAAGCGAGGGCTTGTGCGTTCATAAAAAGTACGCTACCGAGGACCTTTTTACGCGTTCTTGCTAATTGCATTCTGAGAGTTTATATTAATTTGTTTATTATAATATTTTGAAATTTTTAAAAGGTGTCTTTACTGAACGTATTCTTTAATTTTGTTTTTATATTTATTATTAATATGTTAAAAGAATAAAAACTCAAGTATCATCGTACGAACAGCCCAACAGGAAACAATGGTCTCTGTAGTTTGGGCTTCAAGCTGCATAGGTAGTAGCTGTTTCGAAAAAAAGTTAAATAAAAACACAGTAGAAATGTAAACTTCTGGAGATATTAAAAATATATTATAAAAATAACATTGATTATTTGGTAATATTACAAATATATAATATAAAATTGATTAATAAATAGATTGAAATTGCCATTTTAAACGACATAGGCCAACTTAGGAAAATGTATTAACAACCAAATCTATAACTAATTATAAGGGCTAGATGCCAAATTTTTACGAAATAATGTTACAACTCTTCTTTCCTTGTAAAATTTAGCATTGGCTTGGTGGCCGGTATGTAGTGGCCGGTTACATAAACGTCAATCAGACATGATCTATGATCATCGTCCAAATTGATCTAACACCAAGAGTTTGTGTTTATTATTGAGTATATGTTTAGAGTTTACCTAACATTATATTTTGTTGTATTACTTCATGTTTCATTGATTGTAGACCTAAGAATTAAATGACCAAGCTGCAAAATTAGCAGTCTAGTAGTCGTTCTGGTAGCCTCCGCCCCTAATAAAACAAAGGGGCTAAAGTGTGTTGATGTAAAAAAGAAACTAAAAGTTTTGTTAACAGTTTTAGGCTAATGTCTCCAATGCCTAGTGTCTGTTGTCTTTAAGGCAGTGCAATTACATTTATACAAAAATTCAATACAATCAATATGAACATATTTCAATAATAAAGATCAAATCCAATTTTAATGGTAATCTTTTAAAATTTGGACATTTATATTTCATTATTATATTAAACACATATTATTGAGACATATATCAAATTTCAACACAATATCTAAAAAGCTTAAGTTTCGAATAAAAGTAATCGCACATTAGGACCGTTTAAGGTTATAATTATTATTGTTATGGAATAAATACTTCTTTGCACAGAACTTTGGTTTAACCGGAACAGAATGGTCAGGAACGAATTTAAAACCTATATCTTTTTATCAAAAATATTAAGGATTTGTTATTATAGATTGCCAAAAATTAGCCAAAAAATGACCGTTTGCCGTTTTTACATTGAGGTGGATTGTAATAACTGTTATTGATGTACTCAATCGAAAGAAACTGACTTCCTAAACTGTTAAAAATTATAAATAGCTAGGAAATAATTTACAAGTGGTGACGAAAAAATTTGTCTTTTAAACCGAAAATGTATATCTTTGTTTTGTTCTATATGTGTGTGAATTTGTAACATAAATAAAACTAAAATTTATTTTAGGAAAGTTTGATAAGAAAGGTTTCTACAGTAGTCTGTAATTTATGTTTTCTAAAAATATCGTGACTGACCATTCATTACATCTCTCTCATTACGGTATCAGTATTTAAAGTAGTGCCTTTTACCTGTAAACCGTGGCGGATCCAGTGAGGGGCGATTGGATGGATCCCCCCCCCGTTAGCAAAAAAAAAGTTAATTTAGAAATTACAAGTAAGTAAAGTAAAATACGACTATGCTGCAATACTGTATACTGTACAAGGAAAACTAAAGACGTTCTAAAGTCGGTAGTATATTGTCAAATGAAGTACTCAGTGATCAGTGCCAGATCTACAAATTGAGGGCCCCCAGCAAAATTTCTCCAAGGGCCCCTTGAGCAGACATGGATAGAGGGAAGGAGGGAACCGTACACAATATAAGTGTAAAACGTTTAGAGATTAACACTTAATCTCTTGTCTTACACTTAATTAAATTATAACTTTTGTGTTAAAAACCTTTTCTGCCACTGCTTGAACTCAATATTTTATATTTATTTTTTTATTTTAGCCTCATTTATTTTTTGAGTAGAGGACCATTGGGCCCCCTAAGGGCCCGCCCCCCCCCCGAATCGGGGGGTTTCGCGGTTCCTAGATCCGGCCATGTCAGTGATATGAAAGCTTATTTGCGAAATAGCGCTAAGGTACAGAGGTAGGCGAGTGAGTGGCTAACCTGATATCTGAAGACATAGAACACGTAGGCCTACGAAGACGTCACGGAAGTTCGATGGCGCCGGTTGCGATAAGGCGGTCTGTTTGTGTTAAGTTGATTGAGTGACAGTACTTTTGTAGGCTTACATGTTCAGTGTTGTGTTTCTTAAATAAATGATCACGTTTGTTTAGTTTGAGCATTAGACTGTCGTGCCTCATGATCGTTGAATTAATTGTTGATAAATTGTTGATTTGATAATACTTGATCATAATACTATGTAATCAATTTCGGGCACAAATCAGTAAAATGATGTACTAAAACCAAATTTGTTAACATTTCATTGCGTTTCAGCCGATTTAATTTAATGAATTTTTTATCTATGCATTGAAACTTTATTTCAATAATTAATAAGGTTACAAATTTTGTAGGTGAAAGAAAAACTCATCCAGATTAAGTTTCTGCAGTTTTTCTTTATTATTATTTGTTTAATATCAGTTAATTATTGAATCCAGAAATAACTAAATATTTCTATAATTTATCTAGTTTTTATACGAATTATAAAATTAAAATTGAAACAAAGCATCTTCGAGGAACCAGTTTCGTGGAAAAGGAAAACCTGAAAGAACTGCGTCATACGTAGTTCGCAATCCAGCCCTTCTCTTCCCTTTTTTTAGTACTCTCTTAAACATGTCGAAGGACGTAGCATATGACATTATATGACGGGCATATAATTAAATCTATGTAAAATTATGTATTATTAAAATTTACAGTTTAATATATAGACGTTTTGATTGTTGTATATGAAGATAAAACTCCAAAACATCATCATAATCCTTATAAGTTTATGTAAATAAAAAAAAAGAGTCCTTCAATTAAATATATATGTTGGTCTTTATGAGTAAACATTTTATAACATTTTAAGATAAGATTGCCTTAAAATACGTTTTAGACTACAACAAAAATCCCATTTTTTTCCGGACCCCCCGCTTTACTGGGTGGTATTCCTACCCCCCGGAAGCGCCCCCCTCGTGGCGAAGTCCTGGATCCGCCCTTGCTTGTAAAAGTATGATTCACGCGCAACTGAGTAGTTCTTATATGATCAACATTATATATATCGTATGGCTATGTGGATAGCCACACCATAGCCTACGTCTAATTACAGTACTTTTCCTTTGAACACTACTTGTACTTGCTTTATTTAGAAGTAAGAAATCCCTTTTTTTCTTTTTCTAATAGATATAAGATAAAATAACGGAGGTTTCCTCTCTTTGAAAATTTCGATATCGGATTTCATTGACCAGCAAAAATAAAAAGAACTTGCAATATTTTCAAACTTGATTTTAATTTTTTTTAAAGAACAAAAAATTGCGATTTAAACAAAAAGGAAACATCCGTGTTAACGTTATCTTAGAAATGAGCAGTAAATAATACAAGTGCGATTAAATATGGCGGCGGTACGAGTGTTCAAGTGTGACTAGGCCTATATATTTAAGCGAACTATATAAGTTATTTTAAGAACAAAGATAAAATTAAATAATAAATAAAGTAAACATAGAATAAGAATGGAATTTACCAAAATAATAAATAGGCTACAAGTTTCATGTAATTCTTATCCACATTACTTTTGGAAGAATTTCCAGTAATTGGTATTTATTTTATAAGTTACAAAGTAACGGTAAAATTACTTTTGTAATAATCTAGTTTTATTAACCCATTTATAATACAAAACAAATCATATTAACACTAACAAAATGATATATTTCATAATTGATATAATGACCAAAATACAAACTAAAATATAAAATAATAATAAATAATCAAATATATAACATAAGAATAGAAATGTATCAAATGTTTTTATTATGGTCTACCATTTTAAGGTTTTTATGGTTAGAACTTACTGAGATACTGCTGTTTGCTTTAGGGTGGGAGGATCCCAATTACGCAGAACAATATTTGGCATAATAAATCTCAAAACTAGACTTTCTACATAACAAACTTACGTCATTACTTTTACGCTTAAAAATTTCTTACAGTATGGCTCTTCAAACTATTCAATAGGCTACTTGAAAATTTACCGAGTAGGCTAATTGTTTCAAAAAACAATCACAACCTACTAACGCTAACATTTTAAAATTTATTTTAATTTTATTCTCGGCTATATTTGCACAATTATAAATACACTACCTGAACTTGTATATAGGCCTACGTATATAAATATGTACCGCGATTCAAAATAAGGAAAAAAAACCGTAAATATAAATATGTCTATAAATATGTCTGGAAACGATTTTTACCAGCTATCCCTGTATTATTATTTTCTAAACTGAAACATTTATATCTCTAGAACGGCCTTATCGACTGTGTTGAAATTTTGTACGTTATTCATCAACTTAAAGACATAGTTTGAAAAAAAAAAAAAAAAAGAAAAGAAAAACCAACTTGTTCCCAATAATCGGTTTTAAAATGGCGGCTGTTTAAATTTTTTTAATGGAATTAACTCAATAAATTCCAAATTTTTATAAAAAGTGTCCAGTAACTTTTTCACCTCGTTAAATTTCCTATAGAATGATATAATGTAAATAGCAAAACTATGAAATAAAGTTTGTTAAAAAAAAAACATACACTGTTCTCGTAATAAAATTTTATTTTCACTACGCGTTTCAACGATAAAGTCGCCCTTTTCACGTGTACAGCTACAAAGATAACTTATAACTCGTTGAAACGCATATTGAATATAAAATCTTATTACGAGAAAAGTGTACGAATTTTTTTGAACAATTTCTCGCTAGTTTAGTTTAATATTGTTATTAATATGAAATACTGGATAACAGTATAAAAGCACCAATCGCTAGACGGGTAGGCCACGTCATATGATTGTTAATATAAAATATTTTCTACTAATGGACTGCCTGAAATAGATACTGTATGAATTTATAATTGGTATACGAGTTCTAAGTAACGTTTTATCAGAGTAAAAATTTTAAAAAAAATCATTTTGTATATTTTAAAATTGGTGGCCTTTTACATTTTTGATCTTTTGCATAAAACAAATCAGTTTAGTATGAATGTTTAATGTTTTCACCTGCACAGACTGAATAGAATTAATATCTGAGTGAACGGGTAGGACCATAAGAATTGGTATAATTCCCGCCAGTTTCTGTTGTTATTCTCACGTTATCACTCTTGTCTCAATAACGCAGTTTGTAAACGTAAATTGTAAACTTATTTGATAATGGTGGACTATATAACTATTACAACAACTACTAATATAATGTGTTTTATAGGAAGTTTTTTTTCTTCTTATGGTGTAGGTTTACATTTGATACTGAATTATTTTCTTGGTTCAATATTTGAAAAGTGGTTAACTCTAAAAAGATGTTTCTTCTTGAACGATTTAATAGATGCCCCTAGTTTCCGTGTCCAGTAAAACCGTAACAACTTAATTGCAGCAGATAATTATTATTTAAGAAGTAATTATCTTAACTAAAATGTTTTAACAAAAATATTAGGCTACATATTACATATTTCTTTGATGAAATTCATTTACCTTTTTCTTAGCAGAGTTTTTTTAAAAACTCTAAATATGAGTTTTTCTAAATTTTTTATATGCCTCTTGATTTAAAAACATGTAAAAAAAAATAATAATAAAATAAACTAACGAAGGAATTACAATGGACTTGTAACTATACTTTACGTATCATACTGTAAATAATATATTTCTGTTCTAACAGCTGCGAGTTTAATATGTACAACTGTGCATAACTTAAGTCTGGGCCGGCTTACCACATAATCACGAGCCCTTAACCGCCATTCACAAAATAAGGTTAAAATTGTGTTTTTAAAATACATTTTATTTTAAACATGGGGGAAAAAATGTAAAACTGTGTTGATTCTCAAAGGAACGCATAGCTCAGTAGTTAGAGTCGTCGTCTAGTTTACTACAGTTGGAAAATTACTTAGTAAAAAAACCAAATTGCGGATAGCTGGTACGAGAAGCGTTTCCAAGCTGAGGTTTACGTGTTTTTTTTCTTATTTATATAAAATTTATAATAAAACAGCACATAATATACAATATTTTGTAAATTCTACTATTTTTATTGAGTCTTGCCGACCATGGTTTTGCTAGTGACGGGCATTCACGAGGCCAAACAAACATTATTCTTTCTTCCAAAGAATTAAAATTTGCTTTTTTTTTGCATATTTCAGTATATTTTTTTGTTAGATTTAAAAAAAAAATACACACAATCTCTCTCTCACACACTCTCTAAAACTACCATTGTGGAGAGACTCGCCGGGTAAATATATTGTGGGATCTCTCTCAATATTCATTTCACAAGACTATGTCTCAACAGTTTTTTAAAATAAAAATTCGTCAAAATGTTCTTTTCATTTGCTCTTCTAAATTATGATTTTTAGATGTCTGTGATAAGTTGCCTCATGAATCCAGTCACGGACTAAACCATGGTCGGCAAGACTCAATAAAAATAGTAGAACTTACAACATATTGTGTGCTGTTTTATTTTAAAAATGGAGTTTTACCAAATATTTCGGTCGCTAGTATAACAATTATTTTATCACTTCCCGAGAGATTATTAGTTTTTAAATGAACTTCTAAACATCAAATCTGGAAACGAAATAAATTAATATTTTAATTCTGAGACGAATTATGATGTAAAATAGGACCTGTTAGCAATTTTAAAGGATTTCTAATGTACTGTAATATTTAAATTGACGAATAGTTTTTTTGAAGTAATACTAACTTCTATTAGGGTTCATTGCTATTAAGATCATTGCTAAAAACAAAAATCTTTAGTCTACAATGATTTATTAAATGTAAAATTATTTTAACAGTACACGAAAGTAGAAGTCAATTATAAAAATAATTAAGACTCAAAGTAGTATGCAATACATAGGCTATACACTGAAATATAAAATAAAGTTGTCCTATTCTGATGATCATCAGAAAAGGCCAAACGCATCAGCAATGGAACACTTATGTATAGAAATCCACAACATTGGAACAAATTCTTATATATATATATATATATATATATATATATATATATATATATATATATATATATATACAGTATGTATATATCGACAACCTAGACAGGTGTAGGTCCTGTATATTTAAGAGGCAGTTTGCTGTCCGACAAAAGCTGTCTATAAATCGCAAGTGATTTGACAAGTTTTGAATTTACACATATATGTGGATTTGCCGTATGTTAATTGTGCGACATATACTTTTTTAAATTTATATAGACATATTTTTTGGCACATGCTGGTCCATGTAATATAATGCGTAATTTGTTGTTCCATGTATATATTTTACAAATCTAAGCCATTTGTTGTTCCATTTTTTGGAAGGGATAGTCCTATCTATTGGTGCAGCCGATAGAGGGGTAGGACCAGCTTTTACCTTTCATTTAATAAAGTATATAACATATTATATTATGGTTGTGTTGAAACTATTGGTTTCCATTTAATGACCTTTACATTTGAAAATAATTTTTATACTAATGTGTTAAGACTTTCTTTAACATTCGCAAACATAATTATTTCACTTACAAAAGGTACATGTCGCTGGCCGGCAACGTTTTTTTTTTCGACCAAGAAACTAATACTACATATTAATGCCTATTTAGTACTAAATAAATAGAATTAGTACTTTCACCGTTTTCGAGTTAATAAAGAAAATCGTTAGCCGGGCCAGCGACCTGAAAACGCCGGGCACTTTAAATTTCGGCCCCGAAACGTATACCAATATTAAGTAGCCTACATATTTAATACTAAATAATTAGAATTAGTACTAACAACGTCCCAGAGTTATTAAAGAAAATCTTTAGCCGTGCTAGTGACGAGGTAGCCCGACTACAATGATTTAGCCCGAAACGTATACAATGATTTAGTACCTACTTAGTACTACTAAATTATAAGAACTAGTCCTAAAACCATTCCCGAGCTATTAAATAAAATCTTTAGCCCTGCTAGTGATATGGTAAACCAGCCACTTTGAATTTCGGCCGAGAAACCTAAACCACTAATACCTATTTAGTAAGCCTACTACATTATAAGAATTTGTCCTAATATGTTTCATGAGTTAGCCTACTAAGGAAAATCCGTGACCGGGGCATCGATATGGAAGTCAGACCTCTTTATATTTCGTCCCCGAACTAATATTACAATTAATTTAGTACTTCTTTAGTACTAAATTAATAGAATTAGTACTAACACCGTTCATGAGTTATTAAGGAAATTTTTGGCCGGGGCATCGACATGGTAGTCAGACCCCTTTGTATTTCGTCCCCGAAACTTAAGTATATTAGAATTTATTACTTACTTAGTACTAAATTATTAGTATTGGTATTAACACCGTTTTCGAGTTAAACTATCACGAAAAGCGTATTTATAAATATTTTGCAATAAAACTTTCACAAAATGTTCTTTGTATGTTCGATAATAAACTGTTAAAATGTCAATGCCATCTAATTGTTTTAAGTATGTTTTTTGATCATAAATCGTTTACTCATGATTGTAAATTATTCTTCAGAGTAGGATTTCGCTTATAATTCGAATATTTCTTAATATCTATTAATGAAATTTTCTCAAAATGTATTCTATCCATAAATAAATGTTCTGTGTAAATTTCATCATAATATAACTAGTTTCAATAATTTTGTGTATCGAAAAACTACAGGTTATTTCTAATTTCCTTCCTACGGGTTCATTTGGCTTTACATATTTTATAAAAACTATCACGAAAAGCGTATTTATAAATATTTTGCATTAACACTTTCACAAAATGTTCTTTGTATGTTTTATAAAAGACTGTTAAAATGTCAATGCCATCTAATTGTTTTAAGTATGTTTTTTGGTCATAAATCATTTACGTGTGATTGTAAATTGTTGTGACGATTATCTAGTTGTTCAAGATTATTTATACAACTTACATGGTACGAACCTAACGGTAATACGTCTACAGCAAGGGTGTGTGTGTTTGGATTCCTATATTTATTGGCTCATATTGTTCATTTGACCTTGTGTGGGGCATTACATTCATAACAAATTGTGGGGCAATACACACGTCCCCACAGTTGTAAATAGCAAAACTGGAGAGATTACATCATACAATGAATAACAGACACAACTTACATGAAACCCTCGTTGTTGAGTTTAAAGCAGAAAGTAAACTCTGGGGCCATACGTATTAACCTTGATATTATGTTATTATTCGAGATATTATATGCAGCGCTAAATATTTTGTTGATTGATGATGAATTGCGCAAATATAAACTTTCAGTTTACAGTCTACATCGAGACAAGAGCAAGAGAGTGAGAGAGAGGGAGAAGATGGAGAGCGCTTCCGCCCGTCAGGTTTTTTTTACTACCGTGTCCCTTTAAATCAACTTCCGTAGTTGATATTAATTTTCAAGTGTGACTAGTAATATTATTTTTCTCGAACTATGAGTTGAAACTCGGTTTAATATTTTTTCAATGTCGAATCCTGACTATATTTTTTACATCTTTTTGGTACTAATGATATGCTACTGTATTTTTTCAATTAATTAAATTAACATAAAACCAATATAATCTCTCTATGCATAAATCTCTCTCTCTCTCTCTCTCTCTCTCTCTCTCTCTCTCTCTCTCTCTCTCTCTCTCTCTCTCTCTCTCTCTCTCTCTCTCTCTCTCTCTCTCTCTCTCTCTCTCTCTCTCTGTCGATTTATAACTCGAGAACCACTGATTGGATTATCATGCGCCACAGTACCGATGATTTCATGTAATTAATGTCTAAAGGTTAGCACCTTAACTTTCCATGGCGGACTATTCAATTCCGTTAATTACGATATAAGAAATGTATTAACAATTGTTATAAAGTAATATATAAAATTACATCAAATCAAAAGGTTAGCGGGACCAAATCTATCTAAATACCCAATGTGCAATTTCATATTTTATATGAAAGATGGTTGCATTGTTTTATTCCGTTCGGGGATTTCATTTTATTTTTATTTTCACTATTTATTCCCATCAAAATCAACAGTTTGGCGAGGAGAAACTTTAGCATCTTTTGTAGCTACAAAAAACGCTTCCTCTCAGCCTTATCTAAGACGAAATCTGTAGAACTAGATGTCCCGATACAGTCTCTACGGCCCACTCCTTTAAACTCTTCTGCATTAATAACTTTCTCAAATGGTTAAGTTACGCACTACCTAATTTTAATTTTTTAAATTTATTTTTATAACACCCAAAAACTAATAAAACTATAATAACGTTTCGTAAATATATGTTTTACCCACTCTCCTCTAGTTAGAAATACAGAAGAGTAAACCTCTAAAATAAAAATAAAATGAACCTTTTATTCATCTTAATAAATTTTGTAACTCCGACGAATATTTAAAATTAACTATCAGAAACTACAGTCGAATTAGTAAATTCTGCTTCGTTACTAAGCACACTGTTCAGTTATTTCTAAACCAAAATAATCATCCATTTTTAATAAATTTTCAAAATCAATATCTACCCTGTAGGTCATCTATGTTGATTTATATCTGAGGCCTATGACGATCTTATGAAAGTTTAGACAAGCAACTTAAAATCTCTCTCTCTCTCTCTCTCTCTCTCTCTCTCTCTCTCTCTCTCTCTCTCTCTCTCTCTCTCTGTCGATTTATAACTCGAGAACCACTGATTGGATTATAATGTAGTTTTTTCCCACATGTATGTGCGACATCTGAGGAGGTTTTAGGCTACGTTTGATCAAAATTGGTTCAGTAATTCCCAACAGTATGTGTCTACGTGTGTCATACAAAAGTCGGAATTTCTTGACATTTTCTCAAGAGTAAATTAATGTAGCCCTTTTAATTTCCTATCGAATGGCATAACTGTCAAAACTATTGAACAAACCATCTTTCCAAATAGTTGTACTAAGCTCCCACAATCTAAGAAACATAAAATTGTATAATAAAGTATAGATGTTAAACATATCAGAGTTCTTATAGTAAGACTTTTAAAACCATCAAAACCTAAACTCAATAATAATTTAGACTATTTTCTACTGCGCCTAACTCCTAACTAACTTTTAAAGTCTAAACTTTAATTTCATTTAAAACTAATTTAATAATTGTGGGCAAAAATATATAATGTGTTTGTTAGTACAAACTAGAAATTTAAATGTAATACAAAGGTAATTGAGTTAAAGTGCGGGGTCCTTGTAACCCTGTATTAGGTTACGCGCATAGGACATGCATTAAATCATTGGGTATGTCCTCGAAGTTGGAATAAACTTATGATGAAATATAGATTGGTTGTCTGCCTAAATGTGAGCACATTTCTTGTTTTGTTTATAAAATTTACATTTATATGTGGTATAAGCTGCAGCGATGACGTTTTATATATTCATTTAACTAATTGAAGGTAAACTCTCCGTTAAATTCTAAACTTAAAGTTACCTGGTTTCGAAATTTAAAGTAGCCCTGAATGGTAATTTTATCAGACATTTAACGCGTAAAAAATGCTAGCTGTAACAATGTTGTTTTATGAATTATCAGTGTGGTATATTTCACTGAAATAGCTACTATGAATGAGTTGTCAAGTTACTGAAAAAAACACATCGAGTTTTAAGATTTGATCATACTTCTTATAACTTCAGTTGAACGGATATAATCCTGGGAACGGATGTATTGGTCTCAGTTACTATTTCTTGCTCAACTCATTTGGATAGTTGTGATATCTGGAATAACAATTTTGTTGATGGATACTCATGCACAACCAGGTGAGTTATATATTTTTAAATATATTATAACAAATTATACTTTTTCATACCAAAACAATTCTAGGATTATATTGAAGTATAACTAATTTTTATGATGTCAATATTTTTTGTAAATATGTATATCACTTCTGTTGCACAGTTTTACATTTGATTATATTGAATGTGAATGAAATATTAACTGTTACTTACTAAACCGGAAAATGTTTAAATGTTTAAATTTTTTTAAATGTTTAAAAAATAAATCTGTCAGTACCGCTGACCTAATTTTAATCTATCAGACTAAACATGTTTAAATTATTAAAACAAAAAGCTACCATTAACTTTTTCGGTTTCTAAGGCCACAAATCAGTCAAGAAACATATGTCAAAATTGTTTGTGATAACCAATCTTTTCCCTATATTTATTTTACTGGGTTTACAGAATGTCCAAATTCGTGCTTTCACATAATTGAGCGAAAACACAGATATCTTTCTGTAACTATAAAATCAAAACAATAAATACATGTAGTGTGCGCCTATTTGTAAACTTCAGATTAAACTCGGTTGTAAGCTGGAGTCGACTGTACCTGATGGATGTATTCGACATACATACGATGAAAAATACTTGCTGTCGATAAATAGATCGTCCGGATATGACGTCGGAGCTGTATACAGGATCAAAATAAAGAAAATTGTATCTATAAACATATGTCCGGAATCGCTTCTTTTATCAGCTATCCGCCATATTAATTTTTGTTTAATAATTTATATCTCTAGAAAAGCTTGACCGATTCGGTTGAAATTTTGCATGATACTCATCAATGTAAAGACTTAGTTGTAAAAAATAACCCACTTGTTGCAATAATTGTTTTTAAATGGCGTTCATTAAAAAAAAAAATTCAAAATGAAAATAACTTAAAAATTTTTAAATTACCGTAATTTTCAAACGGATTACTTGGAACAGGTTAATTATTTTTTTCCAACAGAGTATATTGATGAGTATCGTGCAAAATTTCTAATCAATCCGTCGAATTGTTCTAAAGATATAAATTATTTAGTAACAAAAAACAAAATGGCGGATAGCTGGTAAAAAAGCGTTACCGGATATGTGTTTATATAACTTTTTTTTTAATTTTGACTCTTATAAGCACCCCCTAAATTATCTCCGTGCATTACAGAAACACTGTGCATACAGTAGGCCTATATTTCATCTTAATATTATTTTCTTCATATTATAAAGGATATGGGTTTATATTTAGTGTGGTAGTACTATAGAATATTGTGTAACTTCGGTTTTGATATCACAATAATCCAATAATATTTATGGTGACCTCAGTTCTCAACTTTACAAATCAAAAATTGTTTCCGACATCCTTCTACAGCTCCTGTTTTATTACGTAGGCCTTCCGTGACGTTACCACAAAGGTATGCCTACAAAAGGAAATTGCAAACTGACCGCGTGTTTGTACTTTGTAACGATTTTAGTTTACCTCTTTACCCTTTTTTACAGAGAAAGTTATGATGAAAGTGAAAACATCAAATTTACTGATAAGTCCGTTTTGAATAAAAAAAATATAAAAAATTTGGAGTCCGTCGCCTAAATCCTGCATATATTGAAATATCTCAGCTTCTAATTGGCGTAGGAATGTAATAGACAAATTATTGGAAAGCTCTTGTTTCGATCTATTTACAAGGAGTGCCAAATCTCAGGTTCCATATTCAAGGTGTTCCAAAAAAATTAAACGTATTTTTCCCGTATTTTTTAAATAACGATATTAATGTTTCCCCCTTCAAATACTCCTAAAAAGTCCCCATTTTGGTGAAAACATAATCATTTTATTTTACTTGGATACTAAGTTATGTGGAATCAAATTTCACAGTCTTATCTTATTAACTCGGCCATTTTTAACACAAGGAAAAATATTCTTGTGACATCTCTTTGGAAAGCTGTTTACATTTGATAATCTCATAATGTAACTAAATATTATTTTTCTGCACAGAGTGTTCCAAAAATATGTTTTTAAAGAATAATTATTTAGGGGTTGTATTCTACCCCAAAGTTAATTGGTTTTAAACTCTTAGTCCAAAGGTTCTCATTTCTCATTCATTATTCCCTAGTAGTGCGAAATTAGATCAGCTTTTCGCCCAACAGATGTATTGGGCGAATTGGCCACCGAACGACCCTCTAGATCTCCAGTTTGAAATCCTTTAGTTTATTTCCTTTGTGGCTATTTGAAAATAAACGTTTACAACAATAGACCTACAAATCTGAAACCTGATAGAAAAATACGACTAGCAATACAGAAAATTAGAGATGAAATTAAAAATAAAGCCATACATGCGTTTTATACTCGTTTGGGACATTGTCAAGTAGCTCTTGGTGGACATTTTGAACATAAACACAGACTTTCCGTAGTCTTCTATGCTTTACGTAGTTTACCAATATTTGTTGTGGCAAATTCCAATAATTGCAGGACTTTTGGCCAATCAAACGTTCATATAGGCCTACTGGTAAAAAATTACATTCAAAAATTGTAAATTAAATGTGGACAGAATAAATCCGTTCCAAAAATTTCTTAAAGAAAAATCATAAATATAAAATGAAAAAAAAAAAATATTAGAACTTTCTTCTTTATTTTGATACTCTAAACATAATTCTGAAATATTACACCTGCATATAGACGCACTGTGTATAGAAAATATGTTTAAATCTTGCAAAAAATAAGAAGGTCGATATGTTTTGGAATAGTGTAGTGTTTCGCAAAGTCCCAACGTAATTAGTATATTAGCAAATATTGAATAGGATGTCCAACTGTGATCGGAAGTAGGGCGGTAAGAGGGGGAGTTCCGGCAACTATCCTGTACTTCGGCAAGGTGACTACGCTGCTAAATAAAAATCTATACAAAATACTGATTCAAAATGACTTTTTTGACATCTATGGATTATAACTGTTTCGACTAAGAGCTACATAAAGCACCAATAATTGAATTTGTTTTATAACTCGGCGATGAGACAGTACTCATCCCATGCTGATAACTTTTTTTATCAGCCAAAAAATTTGTAAATTGAAGTATTCCATATGCATTAAAATAAAATATCAATTTTGACATCAATCGACCCCGAATTAAATTGTGATTATCAACAAGTAGGATGATTATAAAGAAGTCTATATTTAGCCTATGTTAACGATCTACCCCATAAACAGTTTAATTTTTATTAAAATCCAAAACCATATATCAAAAGTATTTCTTAAATAGTCAAGGATGGCAGCTTATTATAAGTATTGCTTACAACGGTTTATTGTTACAGGTAATACTCCTTCAACCAGACAAGTCCAGAAAAATCCAATTGCGGTGAAGTTGAACCATTTACTGACGTAACAACTACTACGTTGGGAAAAGATATTCCGACAACTCCAGGTAAACTTATGAGTAATAATATAATTTAAATTGATGTCAAACATAATCAGTGAACAGTACAATTTCTATAATGGTAGACCTTAGATGAATACGATATAATTTTACTTTTACGTTTTAGTATTTATTAGTTGTTTGGTTATCAATAGTCATCCAATCAACAATATAATTAATTTAGCAAGCAAATTTATTTTTAACATACCATTTTGTCCGTATAGAGCTTGAAAGTAAAATTATAACTTTTACATTTAACTAAAACTTTTAAAAATAGGCCTAAAGTATAACTTTAAAATCATACTTATATGGAATGTTTTACACCCTTACTTTACATTTAAAAAATCCTGTAGTTACATTGAAATTTGAGTGAACTGTTATATTTTGTTTACTTCACTCTAAACAAACCGTTCAAAATAGGTCAAATTGAAATAAAAATCTTGATTTTATTTTTTTCAGAAATTTTGATATCACCATCGTCTGCATTAATGGAAGGGACTGCCGATGCCAGCACATCCAAACTTGAATAAGGATGTTTTCTGGTTCCACATGATGATATGTTGGAAATCCACAAATAAGTGCTATTAAACTCTTCTGAAGGTAAGTTTTAGTTTTGCTCACCGAAAAAATGGTAAGAATGACAGACCTCTTGTTAAAATACAGACATAAGTGTGGAGTATTACCAGAAAACCCATACTTCTTTGCTGTCCCTGGAACCACGACATCGTGTTACCGTGGAGCCGACGTAATCCGTTACTTGAGGGCTGAGGTACCACTAAAGTATCCCAATAGAGTAACAACAATTGCTATTAGAATGGAGGCAGCTACGTTAGCCGCTGCCTATGAAATAACAGAATCCCAAGTTGACCAGCTGGCAACTTTGTGGGTCATGGCTCAACTACATATAAGAAGTTCTACAGATTACCGGAATCTACCTATCAAACAGCAAAAATAAGCCAGTTCTAACTTAACATTAACAGTGGGGAGAACCTAATAGCGGGGAAAAAATAAGCTGCAAAGTCAACATTAGGTAACAATCAAGAGTCAACCAAAACAACAAAATAAAGAGACAGCTTTGGTCTGATGATGAGTCGGATGAGAAATACGAACCAGGTGTTAGTAAAACTAACAGGGAAGTTAAGAAATGGACGGAAGAACAGAAGGCAGCAATCAAATTTGAGATGAAGAATTTTATTGCCTTGAGGAAAGTCCCTGGCAAAGACAAGTGCAGAGAATGCCTATCAAAACATGAATGCCTAAAAGAAAAGCGTTGGGTTGACATTAAAAACTATGTCAAGAACCTGGTTTATCCCATAAGAAATTTGAATTAGTAACTGTAAATTTTGTTTGTGTGTAATTAGCTGGCAATTTATAATAAATGACTTATACACTGTATGTAGTTTGTAATTAGATGAGTAACTAAAATAAAATTATCATCAAGGATGTTTATGAAGTAGTTTTAGTTTAGGCCTACTATTATATTTCCTTAAAGTGAATTTATTATCCTTGATTTATTACAAAACAGCGAGAGCTGTTTTAAGTTATAAGTTAAATGGACGTATTAATTAAACATTTTTTATTAGTTTGATATATAAATGTTGATAAAAATTACATATCAAATAATATTTATTTTCGTAAATATTTTAATAACGTTACTAGCATTTGATTACGACTTTGGTACTATGTTTTGAAAAAAAAATTGTAATTGATTTAAGAGTAACTATTACATATTCAAAAATATATCCTGTTTTAAATTTAATTTGTGAACAATGAAAAATCAGTGTTTATCGTATTTTTCAGTTGTGTTAAGCTTAAATAAAAATATAATTTTTAAATAGTCATTCCTACTTCCGTTAGAATACTAGCATTAAAACAAGTCTTCATAAGTCCCGAACGGATATCTCTGCAAATTAACCAGTCGACCGTTTTTATCCATCACAATTCTTCTCAACTTGAGATGTCAAATCCTTGTCATGCCGCTTAAAAACAGTGTATCTAGTACTGTATGAAAATTACCAACAATCTATTTTAGTTATTTTGAAAAAAAAAAAAAATAATAAAAATAAAAAATAAAATCTTCAGTATACAGTATCATGTTTTATCTCAAAATTTTGATTAATTTGAACCTAAATTTCATATTAATCGGACCATTTTTACTTTGTTTATGCAATGCGTCACTATTTTAAAACTTGAAAAAAGGTTTTATCATCAATTTGGTGGAAGATACGGCTACAGCAGCAGCAACATTAGGCCTAACGAGGACAATGCAGAGTAGGCCTATCATCAGGTGGTGAATTGGCCCAGCCTTTATCATGTCTAAGTAAAACTAGGATGTTTTATGGGTTTTCAGTTTTATAACACTGTCGCATTCCACATATCAAGTATATATTCTTAGTATTTAAATCTATTCTTCCCACCCTCTCGAAGAAAGTGGTTTAAATTTGAAATTCATATTTTCTAATGTTCTAGCTGCGTAATTTAAATAAATAGAGATGATAAATAAAATATTATATTTTTTAGAACCATCCAAGTAGCTTATTAATATTTTGTTACAGACGCGTTTCAAATAATGTGATTCATCATCAATTTTTTCTTCTAGATTTTTCGAACCACAGGAGTTTGTTAAATATTAAAACACAAAGTCAAACTATACATATAAAACCTATTATCAATTAAAATAAACAATTTATATAAATGTCGTGCGTTGCGCTTCGTCTGAGTTCCTGTACTTCACTCAAAGTGGTTTACTTCCTATTTGTATATAACTTGATGAACTTATAAAACAAACTGTTTGAAAATAGAAATTTTAACTATGATTACAATATTCTAAGGGAATGAACCAGAAACACCTTTTCTTTGCATTGTACATTGTACAGTTTATATAAATGTCATAAAATGGACGTATTTATATGAAACTTAGTATCAAATTAATCGAAATTTTGAGACGAAACCTGCATAATTGATAAATTTGTATAATTGTCTAATAGAATTGAAATATATTGTAGGTAATTAGCATACATTACTTGATTCATCATGAGTTTCCAGTCGGCATGACAAGGGTTTGAAAACGAAAGTTGAGAAGAATGGTGACAAATAAAAACGGTCGACTGGTGAATTTGCAGATATATCCTTTCCGGGACTATAATTGCTAAATAAACCACACCTCCTGAGAATCTTTTTCTAATGTTATTTCGTTGAAATAAGCACCTTTTGAATTTTGGAGGTAACTTCATTTAGTGGATAGCAATTTTAGAATTTATATTAAATTTAGTAGGTTCTATAATAATTTCTTCAAAAAAACATTAATTACAATACGAAGCATGCCTATATATTAAGTCTATTTTGTACCATTTTTTCTAAACGATTTAGATATTTAAATTTTTTTTATAAACTATTACATAATAAGGTATCAAGTAATATTATTCATTATCACTGTTATTCTAATAATTATACCGATTGTCGCACGAAAAGAAAGTGTAAGCCTATACGCATTCGATTTACTGTTAGGTCTACCTACTCTTCCATTCTTACATCGATAATTTATAATACGAACAGACTTTAAAATATGATCTCAGGTTCACAGATTAGATAATACCCAGGTCACCCAGCGTGGTCTCGGTATAAATATTAATCCGAAAGTGTGGCATCAGCCGTGACACTCGTCTGCTCTGAATTGTGTGTAAAATTGAGAAGTGTGTATTTTGAGAAACCTTACAGGCGAGACATCTAGCGGGCATAACGACAAATTAGCCGTAAACTCTTAATGGCGCTACCGAGGACTTTACTACCGAGGACACTGTTTCAGGTCCTCGGTTCTACTCGAGTCCTCGGTAGCGGCATTAAGAGTGTACGTGACGTCCTCCCTAATGCCGTATACAAACCCACACACACACACACACACACACACACACACACACACACACACACACACACACACACATATATATATATTACATATTAGCAGGACATTAAGTACATCTTATATTCTGTCTCAATTAATATTATTTGTTTGATCTAGTATTTTATTTTATAAGAATTATAATAAATATTAGTAAATAGAAAAATGAGTTTATTTTATCAGTTACTTTTATCGGAGTGCCTGGTTTCATAAATTTACTTTCAATTATTATTATAACTATAAAACTATAATATATATGTTCAAACTAAAAGTATTTACTTTGATAAATAAATAACAGCTATATAAATAAAAAGAAAAAGCTATTATTAAAAAAAAATAGTAGGCCTACAGCTTGTTTGACATTTGTCTCCTATGTTAACAATGGGAAACATGTAGTTTGCATATCTTCAGCAAAGTATATAGCGTGAAATGTTACATTGTGTACAGAGTTGTTTCCTATTTAGGTTTAACCAAATTTCTGATGTTTACACTGTGAACGTGCATGCAAGGATCATGTAAATTTGTGTAAAAATAATTCTCAAATATGAATAGTTTGAAACCAACTCTGACACAACAAATTCTATTGGGTAGGATTTAACACTATGTTTTATTTATTACATTTATGTATAATAAAATAAAAACCGAAATTAAATCATATAATTACATAGCAACTAAACATATATCACATTTTTAACATCTTATAAAGTAAAAAACATGATTTAAAAGGAAACAAACATAATATATAATATAACAAACTATAATTAATTATGCACACCTAGGTGGGTTGCTTAGCCAATGCTGTTTTGGGACTTGTTCAATAACCAAAATAAGAAAGTACAGTTTTTTTTGTTATAACTGATTTTTATATTAATTTAAATACGACACAACGCCGTTAATTGTACTTTACAATACAAGGTTTGTAATAGTATATAATTTCACACAATCACACTCCCACGCATAATACACAATTGCATTCTCACTTAAATACAAACATATACACATACACATTCAAATATTATGTTAATTGCACATTATTTCAACATATGATTATAATAAAACATTCAATATTTCTGATTGAAAGGATCCAATTTTATAAGTTATTTAAAAACCTAGACAATTTTTCTGTTTTCCTGATTTTGAAACAAATTAAGTTGTAAAGTAGTTGAGCGTTATAAGTATACAACTTTATATGAAAAGGAAGTTTATGCTATGGTAAGAGTAATATATTACATTTTCTTAAATTTTATTTTATTCGGATTACTGCGGTTCTTTAAAAAAAAAATACATTTAAGTTTTGTAAGAGTATGTGTATTGAGATTAATTTTACCCCTGAAAAGATCTTAACTGATCAGTATGAAATTTATTATTTATCCAACTATAATTTAATTCGACTATGTATAAACACTACGAAGACCAATCAGCAATAACAAATGAGTAGAGTATAATTTATAATTGTGTAATTTCATTTGTATCTACTAAAGTCATGCATACATGTTAAATTAAATCATAATGTTTCACTTTGATTGTAAATTCATTCATTGAAAATCCTTGTCCTATTGTCATTCATTGCAATGATCATCATTATTGAAACTTCAATCACGAAATGTAGTTTTCCTCAATAAACACTTTATTTGTACAACACAACTACAAGGCGATATTTTAATGACTAAATCACCATCCTTAGTTGTTACATGCACGTACATTATTCGTACACGTAACAAATAGATATTCAATAGCTGAGTATGGCAATAATTCAGCGACTGGAAAGTATGTGCGAATGGAACAACAACTGATGATGACTTAGTTGTTGAAACATCATGTCGTCTTGTATTTTGTATTGTACAAAAAAGGGTATCCTGAAAATGATGTTTTTTATTTGGTAACTATCTCAAGTAAAGTAATTGAAGGATGGTTTTAGTTCATACACATCACGTTAATAAAACGACTCAATTTTAATAGGATGAAGCTAGTCTCCTACCATTTTAAAGTTATTATATATTTGGAGTAAATATTTTTCTTTTAAAGTTGTCAACTCACAAAAGTAAATAATGAAAAACAAGTTTCAACACAGATACTTATATCGAAGTCATGAGCAGAGACATATGCCACAAATAGTTTAAAAAAATGTGTCTTTGTGCTGTATTTTAACAAACCTAAATTTCAAATATTTTGTTGCGAATAACAACAGATACGAAAGCCCGATTTAACCACTAACATCAGTGGTATAAACCGTGCTTAATCATTCTTTAGATTTTTTTAAACAATGGCTTAATATCCAATATGGACGGTTGAAGATTGATTGTGATTATTCACAAATCGGGCATCAGGACGTCGACAAATACGTAAAAAAAGTGGAGGTACGGACACCTTTTTAGCTACCATATATATATATATATATATATATATATATATATATATATATATATATATATATATATTTAAAATGTTTGAGACTGCACATAACATATCAACATCTGTGTATGCACTGTCATTTAATTTAATTAATTAAGTACTCTCCTATAATATCAAACGTTATATAACAAGCAAAAACTTCAATATTAAAAAAATCTAATTCTATTAATTATTGTAAGGGTTTAGTAAATTATTTGCATTTTGTACTAGGAAAGTAGGTGTGTGCAGTTAATATTAAAATAAATCACATACAAATTTGCATGCAATATTTAGCTAAAACAAGCATGACGATGATGTATAACGTAAGTTTTTAAAATAATAAAATGAATTCCAGATATTTTTGCCTAAACGTAAGATAAACAATTGGTGTGTAACATCAGTTTGTAGCAACTACAAGTGAAGAACTATTATTGAAGCAACTATCATTACAATGGCGGAGTAACGTAAAAAGAAGAAGACTATATTTTGAAGAATAAATATTTCATGAGTCGCATTTCGTTGTTTTGAATTGCTAACAAGAATATGCTAATTTAGTTTCGTTTTATTTTTCTGCTTTTTCATTTGTACAAATGTGTTTTTTATTGTTTAAATTTGCATGATCTGAACAAGTAGCTCTGTAAAAGTATACAAATAAAATTGAGAACAAAAGGTTTTTAGTTAAAATAGAACAATTTCGATGTAATTATTAAATAACTTTAATTAATGTTTCAGAAAATATAAATATGATGTTACTCTTATTGTTAAACTAATACGCATTCTAGACTTGTACATTTTTGTAAAAAACATGAACAACGTAACGATTAATGCTAGAGTTTCATGTTCAAGCTAAAAATAACATTAACAGAACTAATTGTATGAAGTAGCAGCTTTATTTTGATGATATATAATACTTATTATAGCAAAAATAAATATACTTAATTAAATAAATGTAATATTTTTCGGGTTGTTAAATGTTTGATCACATTCTACTTTATGCGTTCGATGATATTAATATTTACTAATAGTTATTCTTGTCACTTATATTCTTATACAGAGTGTCTTTTATAGATGAGGCATAACTTCTAGAAGTGATTCTACAAAACCTAGTGTTGGAAAAATGTCCAGTGAACATAGCTTCGGAAATGCTATATTTTCCAGTTATCTGCCATTTTCTTTTTGTTTTACGAAATAGTTGCAATCTTTGGAAATAGAAAAAAAAAATTTAACAAAAATTTGATAACGTATTTGTAACAAAAGCTTTTAACTCTGTACGATGAACCCGAACGTTCTTTCCCATATTTTAAAATGGTACCCGTTTAATTTTGTATATGAAACATCTTGAAAACCGCTAATTTTACAAAATATTAAAAGAAATATAAAAACTACTTTTTAATAACAATTTTTTTTTTAACTTCATACTTTTTTGTATAACAATATATAATCAAGTTATGGGCTAAATACTACAAATTTTATTTCTTGGTAGTTTTCTACCTAATACTTAATAAACCAAACAACTGTTTTTAGTTGCTAAAATTGTTACATCTGTGAGCTAAATTCTTGCATAGTTGCTCTTTCCTTTGAAAAGTAAATAGGTGATGTACTATAAATCCCATTGAATTAGTCGGTTCGTAATTGTAATTATTTGAAAATTGTCATTACCATGATATTTAACATTAAAAATAAATCAAAATGACTTAAATTGTGAAATTCCTGATATGCATTTAAATATGTTGAAGGGAATGGAAATGCGAGGGATGCAAAACTGCTTTACGGCGAAAAGTATCCAAACTGCTTGATAAAAATGATTTGCACATATTCATGGACGTTTAAGTGAAACTCGAAAATTGGAAGCCGTCATGAATGGTAATAGTAGAAATAAAACGGTTTCAACTCCAGAGGTCGAAAAATCCAAATTTATCTTGCAGAAAAGCTGATATGCAAGAAAACAAATATCGTACAACAGTTTTTAATATTTTACACGTGCAATCCGTACTATCTGCAACGGGTAGAAGCTCTACTACTACCAGGTAACAAGAAATATAGTTTTGGGAAATTAACAAGTGCATATACACTGTTCCAAATCTACTGTTTATATACAAAAATTATTTTTACCTATAAGGCGTCTTCCACTAAAGAAGGTAAAAATATTTTTTTACAATGGACAGGTTTGGTGTGATGAATAACCTATTGCAGTATTTCATTCAAGAAGTTAACACAGATTTTCGTTATAAGTTTTGGATCAATCTAAATGAATAAGATATTTGGATATTTCTTTTTTCCACATAGATTGACAGGTGACTCTTATTTGCAATTCATCGGAAATACCGTACCCGAACTTTAAGAGAACGTGTCTTTCCAAATTGTAAAAAACACAAGGTTCGTGCATGATGGTGCGCCCGCTCCTTTTACAAATGATTTCAGACACACGTTAAATAACCTATTCAAGGAAGATGGATCGGTAGGGGTAGTCCAGATGGTTGGCCTGCACGATCTCCTGATCTGAACCCATTTTATTATTATCTTTGCGACATTCAAATTCGCTGTTTTATTCAACACTAATTGTCCATATTCATCAGTTGGAGGATAGAATTCTCCACATTTTTCAAACAATCAGAAAGTAGCCTGGTATTATAGAGCGTTTACATAAGTAATTAATGAAACGTGTGGTTTGTTGTGTTAAAATATTTGCAGGACAAATTGAATTTTTTTTGTAATTCTCTTGAAAAAAGGATCAAGTTTCACATGCTGTACGTATTTATTGTGTTTTCTCAATTTAATTTCATTACGGTACTTTTTCAAAATAATAATATGACCTTTTGATTAATTACATTTGTTTTGCATACGTAATATGTAATTACACATGTGTATTTTCATGTATTTAAAATTAAAAATAGCTTTTAAATTAAACACTTTATTTATTATTTTTTTATACACAATTGTTTTGATTTTTTTTAAAATTATTAAAAGGTTTAAAATAACTCCAAAATATGTTGGTTCTGAAATAATTTTGGGTGTTATGGAAACCACCAATAAATAAAATTTAGGTGTTTAGACGATAACTCTTCCATATTTTGAGCTACAGATAAAACAAAACAAAAATAGTTTCGTTTGTTATTGAAAAAGTAAATTTTTTGTTTCATGTATTTATTTATTTATTATTATTATTATTATTTTTTTTTTTTGTATAAACTTCGCTGAAACATTTGACAAAAAATTAATAATATAAATGACTGCGATTTTGAAAGTATACGAATTAACATTCTGGTTTTATGAATAGGGGTAAAAAGGTTTTGAATCAATATTTTTAATTTATAATCTTTCTCGCACATAATCTTTCGGGGTTATAAAACTGAAGAATCAAAGCACTAAGTCCAAAGGCTCCGCTCCATATTTCTGTGTCTGACCATCTAATGCACAGCGGTATATTAAATTAATTTTACATATGTTCTTAAAATCAAGTTTCATAATTATCGATTGAAATGCTTAGCTATAAAATATTTTTATATCAGTACTGTTGAGAATTGATTCAACTTACCAAGAAAAAGGTAATTATATGTTGTTAAACATTGTACCGATTTTCTACAATAAATCTTCAACTCTCAGCAATCTAATCGCAAGAGGACAATTATTTTGCATATGTTATTAAAAACGAATTTTTTAAATATACAGTTGATAAATGACGAACCTAAAAATTATGTTAAGGAAATAATGATGCTACATGGAGAGGTTTCTTTTAGTAACCGTTATATTTTTAAAAAATACATGAATATGGTTTCTCATTCATAATAGTTGATGTAAAACTACGGGTACGACCAAATTAAGACCATCTAGATACCATTTGATCAAAACAGTTGTATTTTAAGAATATATTTCTGTATCTTGCTCTTGTGGAAGTAACCTAGTAATGTGTGATGATTTAAGAATATGTTTCAACATTTTCATTTATTTTGGTGTATTAAATTTGTTACTTGTAATATTCTTTAAGTTGTAAAGTTTAGTTGGAGTTGATAAATGTGGATAAAATATGTATTTCTTTTTTCGCCAAAAATGTTTCGAAAATCCACTAATATAGGGGAAAATATGAACTTCGTTTGATATGCACATTAAAGTCCATTAGTCACTTGGCTTTTGTTTGGCTTTCATGACCACACACGTGACATGAAAGCAATATATTTATGGCTCTCTGCTTATACAACTCATCCATGAAATGGCTTATGGTTGAGATTGAAAATAACGATAATAGTCACTGTAAACTGTGAAACGTAAATTTAGTCTATAAATTTATTTAATTTGACACACTTTAAAATTTTTCACAAAACTCTGCCACAGTAATTAAAGTAATAACGTTATGTATTAAAACAGTATAACTTTGCATACCCTTTTCTTTAAATTAAAGTATATATTAACACGAATTTATGATTTTTAATATATATATATATATATATATATATATATATATCCCTATATATTATGTATATTATGTACATAATATACATTATATAAAATGTATATATTATGTATATATATATTATATATTATTATATAAACTTATGCCCATAATATATTCGTAGTTGAAAAATAAAATGAAAGAGTTAATGAGTATTACAATATGATCATAAAAAAAGCCAATCGTGATAAATGTTTGTTTAAAATAACAATGTGTCAATTCAATAAATTTTTGAATCTCAAATGTTCGATCATTTGAATTGAGTAAGTTCTTATTTTTGTTTTTTGTTAGAGTAGTTATAAGTTATACTTTAATTATATATCCCTAATCTATGTCTTCAGGAAGTGAACTAACTCATAATTTATTTGTATTTTTGACAAAGTTTAAAATATAACTTGGTTAACGAACGTCTATTAGCAACATATCTCACAATTTTTATCATGGATTAAAGGTTGTATTTAGATACAGAAAGAAAATAAGCAATGAATTGAATATATTGCCTATAGAAACTAATTAACAGCTAATGAAAGCTATGACGTAGAACTGCTATTATTGTTTCGCAAAATATTCACATATGTTGATTTATTTATTTTAATTTTCATAATTATACTTGTCATTATACCAACAATTACATTATTCTACTTTCTCAATACCAATCTTGTATATTAGGAATAGATTGTGATGACGTTGAGGTTCCGACCTCAATTTTGAACTTGCTGATATTTAGTCCCCAAAATCAATTTGGTCTAAATTTTTTAACAATGTTATTTCAACAATTTTAACAACTTCTAAATATGCAAGTTGCTCTGATTTCAAACCTTACCTAACCTAACCTAACCTAACTTAACGTAACCTAACCTAACCGTTAGGATAGTTATTTGGAAAGAAGATTTGAAAAAAAAAAATCTACATACATACTAGGACATAGAACACGACACATATTGAGAAAGCTCAGCATATAACTTAAGTTATCTTATTAAAATCATTTCCTTTAGTGAATATAGGAAGACCTAAACACATAATAAATAAAGTAAAGTAGAAAAATGGTCTCGAAATAATTTATTAATTATATTGAATATTTAGAAATAATAGTGGTTGAAATTTTCAATTTAAAAATTGTTCAGTTATAGAGTACATTATAGCAATAATAAAATAAAATATTTTGAACGACTTTAAGATATAGGCCTGTCATAATTTTGAATGATGTCTATGGTTGATTTTTATTTTTTGAACAAGTTCTTAGTAGAAAATTGTCAAATATTTTGGTATTTGTTAGTATAAGTTATTTCTTGCACACAGTTTCTTATATTTTACTGATATTCTCAGGAACGAAATTTTCGGATAGGTAGCAAACCTTTCTGTTTGTTACCTTTTTCCTTACAAAATATGTAGATTCCCAAGAACTTCATACTTAATATTAAACACAAACGCTATGAAATTAATTCTTTTTATAGCAACCCAGTGTTTCGTTAAACCCTGCGTATTCTATTTCGAGTTCTAAGTTTGATATTTCTTGGTGCCAAGTCAAAGCTTTGTTAAATAAACAAACCACAAGGTATTTAATCACTTTAGATTTTTAATTAAGTAGTTAATAATTACAAGTTTATCACGTTAAAAATAAATACGTTACTTTTGAACAAAATAAATTGATATACTACGTGTATATTACTAATTACTTTTCTATGAATAATTAATTCATTAACTCTTTAAAAATAATAACTACACTAAGGCATAAAATTAATAAAAAGTGGAATATAAGATTTAAAGACAAATATAAATTTACTAGTGTTTTTTCCAATGATTAAACTTCATGGCATCTTTTGACTACATTCTGATTGACTTCACTATCTCAAAAAATTCAACATTTAAAGTTTCCAAAAGGTTGGTGTTTTCAAATAAACTTACATTTTTGGTAATATTTGGAAAAATTAAACAAACAATAAATACAGCCTATGGACTCCATACCAAAATTCGCTTAGCAGTTACTGTTAAATTATTTACATATCACTTACACTATTCGCACAGTTACAATTCAATGAATAATGTATTCATTACTTATTTAGTGAACTAAATAACTAGTGCACTACAGATAGTATTTACATCAACATCAACAACTTATTATAAAGTGCTATGAAATAATTTTTCAACGTAACTCATTTTTAAATTTTAAAGACCTTTTAATTTTTTTTACCCAGCAAAGGATATTACTAACGTATAAGCGGATATTATTTGAAGGTAATTACCATAATAATTATTTTGTATTACATGAAGAAGAGATTATTTAAATAATTTACAAAAGCTATATAGTTTGGAATTTCATATTAGGGGCAAGCATACGGAATGATTCCTATTTTATAACAAACGTTTGTGTAGTGTTATGTATTGTTTCTAGAAGGTTTGACTAAACATGTTAAAGTTAGTTGCAGGATACTTGGCATTAGAATTGTATTATTTTATTGGAAATTGATTATAGCGATGATAAACTTACACAAAGAAATACATATTAGCTGAATCGCTAACCTAACCTAACCTATAATTATTCTTTTAAACATTTATAAAGTTTATTAAAAAGCTGAAACAAAAATTGGTAACAATGTGTAATTGGAAAGTTATCTGCTGGCTACATAAATTATTAATTTGTATCAAGCAATAAATTAGAGGTATTTGAAGAATGTTTTTGACACTCAGAACAATCTGATTGACAAAAAGATTGTTTTAGTAAATTGTAGACAATTACTCAATTTAAAATAATAATGAATAAAATTGAATCTAGTCAAGTTATTCCTGAAAACTATATTTACTAGTTGATTCAAGATTTTATACAAATTCTTCATTTATAGTAAAACTTAATTTCTTTTTGATTATAGAAATATCAAATTATAAACTGAAAACATAAAAGAATTTTTATGACTACTTAAATTTATCATTACTTTTTATATTAGATTTTTATTCGTTTAATAAAATTACATCCTAACATGTAATAATTCATTTCTTTATATGTATTATATTTCAGTATTATAGAACTTATAAAAAAAGGAAGAAGTTAAACCCAGATATTTAAGCCTATTTAAATTTTTATTTAGCCTAGATGTAGGTTTTCCGATTCTTAAACACTTCAATTAAGTTTAAGTTTCAAAAAATTAAAACTGAAAATTTAGCTATTTCTCG